>VTGD01000051.1:0-390605 GCA_013406985.1 Calonectria crousiana | reverse complement strand
CCCCCCCCATCCACCATGCACGGCTCCGTCGCAGGCCATCCCGGTCCGTTCTAGGCGCCTCGTTTGTTTCCTGTCTCGCTCTCACGCCCTCGTCCTCACTTTCTTCCTCCATCGCACCCCATCCCTCAAGGCCTGGCTCAGCCCGCACGACCACGACCTGCCGCCAGCGGCGTCGTAGACACTTTCATTCTTCTTCTTTCGTGATGCGCATATAGCTGGCCTGCCCTCCCCTTCCTCCTCACCTCTTCCACTACATTTCACTTACACATAATCCCCACTACCGGCCGTCCCGAACGTCTGTTATATCCGGGGGCCAGCACTTCCCGCTCCGTCCACCACAACCGCCCGCCGATACTCGCTTCCACCAATTCGCATTGCAGAGCCGTCGCCTGCTGTCGACCTGCCGGTCATGTATTGGCTTCGACGATTTACCATATTTTGCGGGTTTCTAGCATGCCTCTCCTTTGTTGCTTGGTTTGCACCTCGCGTCCTTGATCCCACCAGCGGGGGCCCTGAAAAGCGAGCCCGGGATCGACGCTGGGTAGACAGCAGCCCTTACTTTTGGGACCGTCAGGCCTGCCGTTGGATTGGGCTGTGCGGTCTTCACCACTTGCGCAGTGATCCTGCCAGCCGCGGCGAGCCAGAGGATAGAGATGAATGGAGAGATCTTAAGCGCCGCGCCGTTGACCAAGCTTTGCGGTGGGAGCCTGAGCAGCCGCCCCGTCAGGACCACAAGCGCAACGTCCACCAGCGAAGAAGGATTCTCAAAGAAGTGCCCGACTACGTGACCAAGTATGCGCCCCTGGTCCACCTTTACTCGGGTGAAGAGTTTTGGCCCTCTGACATCCGTGAACACGTCGAGCACATGACTGTCTATGTCGACGAGGTGCCTCTCAACTCCACCACCAAGTGGACTCTGGACAATCTGCACCAACTAAACAGGCTCGGGGGCAAGGTTATCCTCCGCAGCAATGATGATGTTGAGGATCGTCCCATTTGGCTGCACAGTCATTACAACAGGCCCAATGCCTTTCCCGATGGCGACGAAGATTTGGACATTCCCCCTCCACCTGTCGACAATAGCCCAAACCGACCCGAGCTGAGGGAGCCATCTTCCTGGTACGATGTTGGCAAGTCGCTTCCCCTGCACCGAATCGATGACCCGAGAAACCGCAAGTTTCAGCACGAGGAAAAGTTGGTTACCCGCGGACACAAACCAGACGACAGCGGCTACTCGAGCGCCCCAGCCATACTTGTAATGGTTGACAAGGGATCGGGCATTGTTGATGCCTTTTGGTTCTTCTTTTACTCTTACAACCTAGGCCAGACAGTTTTTAACATTCGATTCGGCAACCATGTGGGCGATTGGGAACACTGCATGATCCGTTTCGAGCACGGTGAACCCAGAGGCATCTTCTTCTCTGAGCATGAGGGAGGACAGGCTTACGCATTCGAGGCTGTAGAGAAGCGCGGCCATCGCCCAGTCATCTATTCGGCAGTCGGATCGCATGCGATGTATGCCCTGCCCGGCCAGCACGCTTATATCCTTCCATTCAATCTACTCAAGGACGTGACAGACAAGGGACCCCTGTGGGACCCGGCCCTGAACAACTACGCCTACCACTACGACTATGTCAAGGATTACGGCGAGGACACCGACGAGCTCGAGCAGCCCGAGAGTCTTTTGCCTGCTGCTTCGAATCCTCACGCCCCGACGTCCTGGTTCCACTTCAAGGGCCACTGGGGTGACGAGGTCTACTCCCTCGCGGATCCCCGACAGTGGCGCTTCTTCGGCCAATACCACTACGTCACTGGTCCGGACGGACCAAAGGCCAAGACGCTGGACCGCGAAAAGATGTGCCAGCTTGCGACATGCAGGATTTCGTACCGTATTGACCCCAAGGGAACATGGTACAGCTAGAGAGACACATGTAGCATGTGTCAATTTTTCTCTTTCTGCATCCCTTGCATGGTTTATTTTATGGCGTTTTATGGTTTTGCGTTTCGGCTGGGGGGTTTTTTTTTTTGATGATTCCACTAACGGTTGGAAACATTCCTCTACATGTTACACACAATATACCTCGGAGCAGATTCGGAAACCAAAAAAAGCGAGTCAGGCGTACTCTTCTTTTTTTTATTCTTTGTCACTCCGCTTTCGTAGTGTCGGTGCAAAAGCGCCGCACTTCGGCGAGTGGGGGCAGCGGTACTCGTATTCGGATAAGGGTATGAGGTCGCGTGTTTTTGGAAAATGGGCTGGGTTTGGCATTAGATGGGCATGGTTTACGGTGTTTTTAACCCATCGCTTGGGGTTGGTACTATTTTTCCAAGGGCTGGATGGTAGGGTATTTGTTACAGGGAGGGGTTTAGAGGGTCATTGTTCGATATATCCCCGATGAGGAAGATGCGACCACGAGAAGAAGGGAGAAGAGACAAAGGAAGGGGGGGAGAAGAGGGGACTTGATACCCAACACCACATTGTCGCGATAGAAATGTCCATGTATTGCCCTTTTAGTACGGCGCATCGATTGCAAATTGGGCGCCGAAGGGCCAATGGAAATACAAAGCATACAATCATGCTTATGAACCGTCCCGAGTCAACAAGTGGTGCCATCTGGTTGGTATGTGCCTGGACAAACTGGGCCGTGGTATCATCACACCCTCGCTGGACCGCACCACGGCAATTAGCTCTGGGAATGCATTCGACCATTGAATGCATGCGACGCCTTGGGTTGAAGATTGGCCGCCGCCGCTCCCGGAGACGTCTCCACCTTTTGTCTCTCTCTTTTTTTTTTTTTTTTTTTTAGTCCGTAAGCGTCAGCACTGGTCCTGGTTCTGGCGCCGCCTGCCAAGACTCCGAGCATTTATAATCGATGTCCTCTTTTGGGCAGGGAAAGGCCGGGTATTCGGCTAATCCAGCAGGACACGGCGGCGCTCGGCCACTGCGGATTCAAAAGGTGCGCGCCAAGACATTGATTCGCGATCTCCCCCTCCCATCGGGGCGAGCGAGGCGGACAAATCTTGGACACTCGGGATAGATGGACAAGACAGTGCCTGGCAGTACGGCGCTGAGCGGAAATAGACAAGAGGTTTGAGACAATTGGTGGCGATGGTGTATTTACATCTAGTACATGGACATCAAGAAGCTGAGAGTTTTCCAAAGCCGCTCCTGTACAGTGTTCCAACCAAAAGTAACCGATCCGCTCCATTAAAATCGCGGGGCCTGCAGTGTGATATTCCCGTCCCATCCGCGAGAAACTCCAGCCCCATCCATTTACCTCCGTAGCAATCGTACGCCCTGTGTTGTGGCCCTGTAGATCGGTGATAGCCTGCCTCCCTTAGCTCCGTGCAACGCCTTTCAAGCACGCTCCGTACAAAAGCACCAAAGCATTCCGCTAAGAAACGAAGGAAAAGAAATGAGTATATACAAATGTGAAAGAAAAAAAAACGCCCCGTATGCAGCATTACACAATATCACATGGCATAATGCTCCTCGTTCATATCGTAGCTTCAATTTGACATAACACGCTCGTATGCGTCAATGGGTGTCATCCAAGACCAAGTCATCATGGTCTGTTGTCGTCGTCTTCGTGAATGTGAAATTCTGCATTATCGTTGGTAGGCCAGGCGCTCTGCGTGCTGGGGTATTCGGACGGCTGGCTGCTGACGTTGCTGCCCTGCGATGCCTCCTGTGGATCAATGTTCTCTCCATCTGAAATGCGGTCCTGGTCCTCGATCCCAGGCCATGGCTGGTCTTCGGGCAGCCAATGCTGCGAGTCTGGGCCAGCATGGACGTCGACTTGAGCCATCTCCTCGGCGCTCACGTCGCTGTCATCATCGTACATGCCATCTGACCCACTGTCATAAATATTGATATCAAAATCTGGATCTTCATCTGAGGCGTACTCCGGAGCGGCCCGGGTCGCGCTGCTGCCTCGGATGCCCCGGACTTCCTGAAGCGGAGCGTTGCTGTACGGTGTCGCATATGCAAACGGCGTGGTGCCTCGTGCTGGCTGGCGATCACTCAGGCCTAGGGGCATCGGACTTGGCGAAGCAGTCCACCTTGGTGTGAAACGGTGGCGGCTTGGCGATCGTGTGCTACGTCGCCTCTTTACAATTGCGGCTGATGGTACAGCGTGAACGGCATGAACAGCCGGGGACGATCGTCGGCTCTGACCGTACGAGGCGACCCGGCGTCTGCTGAGCGCAGGCGAGCTTTGTGCCTGTACAGTCA
The DNA here is from genome assembly GCA_013406985.1 of Calonectria crousiana. Lineage (NCBI taxonomy): Eukaryota > Fungi > Ascomycota > Sordariomycetes > Hypocreales > Nectriaceae > Calonectria > Calonectria crousiana. Next base: position 386,374 of record VTGD01000051.1, on the reverse strand, counting down.
TGGGCACTGATGTGGTTCGGATATGAGGTGGTCGAGAACCCCTCCTGCTAGCCAGCATCGGAGATGGGCCCCTTGTCACAACGGGGCTCGCTGACCTGAACGTCGACATGGCTGGGAAATATTGCTGGGATGGAGAAGACGAAAGCGTACGCTGTCGCTCGCGTCGTACACTGGTGGACGTATTGATGCAGACTTGTTCATCGAGTAGGTCAGTCCAAAGCCAGCAAGCTTCACCGCCGTTGGATCCTGTGCCATTTTGTGACGCTTCACCAGGATGGACGACGCCGATCTCCTTGAGCCTCTGCCATGTCCAACCGGACTCGAAAGCCTGAAAGTCCTGGAGGTAGGCATCTGGATGGGTGACGAACAGCCTAGGTTCCGACGACCTCATCATGACTGAATTTAGGAACTGTACATCCCACAGAGCGGGTGTCATCATCTCGGCTGGGCTGAGGAAGCGCAGTCGCGAATCCTTATGGATCTTACGCAGAGGAACCCAAGCGGATTGAAGGCCCATGAATGATGTCATACGGGCGTCGGCAGCCTGTGGGCGGGAGAAGATTTCCATTTCGCGAAACACATTGCAAAATGCATCGTTCATGGCCATGGAGACACTGCGAGCATCAGGACCTTTGACAGTCACCGTTTTGACCAATCCACGACTTCGCAGTCGCAGATCAATGATGTGTTTGTCGCTGTACGCCTTGGGTAACAGCCATTTCGAGTCCTCGCCAGCAGTAGCCCAGTCGGCATAGAGAGGAGACTGAGACCGCATTGTCGCAGTGCTATGTGTCATGGGGAGCTGGGTCCAGTCGTCACTGGCAATGCGGGGCTCTGTCTTGAATTCATGGGCATCCTGCCAAAGTTTTTTCAGGGGGAATGGCAGAAATACAACCTCAAGCTCCCAGGGATTGCTCGGAGAGGGCATCAAGGATTGTAAATGAGCGACCTGGGCTTGCAAAGACTGAACTTGGCTGTAGAGCTCTTGAGAATGGGTTGGTCGGCTCGTCATACTGGTAGACACGGAAACAACGCTGGCGTCATCCCCGCGGCGCGACAAGACACTATTGTTATCATTGACGAGCTTCTCTACTTCGTCAACTCTGCTCTCAAGCTCCGTAATACGGACATCTGTGTTTTCATGTTTCTCCTGGCACTCCTCGTGGCCCGTAACCGTAAATGACACCGTCTCCAGCCGATCAAGTCGCTGGTCGTGACCGCTCACAGTCTCAGCAAGGTTTTTAAAGGCGCGCTGGGAAACAGCAGCAGTGCACTTGGCAGCTCTGGGTTCGGCTTGTGTGGGTGTGTCCGCTCCGGGAGTATTAGGGCCGGCTTGATCCTGGGTAACAAAGACAAATGAATCAGCTGGTGCAGTAGGTCCTTCGGATGCTGGTGCTTCCACGGCTGGGAGGAGCTTCTCTTGTAATGGCATCTTTGAGAGCTTGGATCCAGGTAGGGCATTCAACGTTTGGAGGCCTTTTCCGGCAAAGGGTCGCAGATATTTGACCTGGGCTGAGGAGGCCGTGGAAGCTGTTTGAGAGGGCATCAAGCATTGGGATGGGATGGGCGGCATCGCGCCACCTTGCGGTTGCGACTGGATAAAGCAACCCCAACTTAACGTATCCGGCATAGAGGTGCCTGCGTTCTGGCTCGCTGAGTTCCTAGCAAACTGGTTTAGATCCTCCGGGGTCCTGTTAATGAAGGAGAGGTTTCCTGGGGCGCTAAAGCTTTGGAAATCCATTCCGGGTACGGCCGGCGGTGTTTTCAAGACCAGTTCCATGACGGGGCTCAAGGGTTCCCGGCCAGTCCTGGGCTTCTCGTTCTCCTGACCCGGGACGTTGACGTCTAGGAGCTGAATCTCACGGTCTCCTTCCTCGTGGTAGCAAGCATGGTGGTTGCACATACACCAATGGGTCTGGTCCTGGCCCAGAGAGCCTCCATTGCTACGACTCCAGAACCGGCGGCATCCGCATTTGGATCCATTGGCTCCGGGAGTTAGGTCGACAAAGTTGCAGGCGCCTCCTGGAATGATGGGGCCGGAGCTCTTGACGGCAGGGGTGTCGGTGTAGATGTCGAAGGGGTTGGCAGCAAAGTTGGACGTGTCGAAAGGAGGTGCGGCCATTGGGAGCCGTCGGCGCCCATGTCGCGCAAACAGGACCGACTAGGTGGAGGGGTAGTTGAGAGTGCGAGGTGATGTACGATCGCGCCGGGACACGGGAAGCTCGCGGTTCGGGTGTTGACAAGTCGAGGGAGATGACGGGCCCGACCAGGCCCGAACGGGTCACAGGTGAAAGGGGCGGCGCAACTCAGTTCATTGCTCTGGAGGTTGTTAGTATATGCCAGAGGAGGCGGTTATGCGGTGGCGCGTCGAGTGCCATGTAGGAACCCGGGAATCTTGTGGTAGGACAAACTGACCGGTGCGGGTAGCAGATCAAGAGAGGGAGTCGGCAAACGGGAGGCGACGGCGGGCAAACAACTTTATACGGACGTGATGAGAGCTGGGCAACTGCTCAAACAGATAGCAAAGGGCAGGCGGACGAGATGTAGTGGACGAGAACAAATGTTGTGGCGGAGAGCGAGCGAGCGTGTTGCGCAGCGTTCCCCAGTGCCTTGGCTGGGACCAGGGTGAGCAGAAGACGGGGCGGCCACGGACGACAGGGCGGCGAGAGATATTGGGTGTGTGGGAGGCGGCCACTGTGCCAGGTTTCTGGAGGTGGGATGGGTGCCTTCTCCACTATGTGCCCGCCCGCCAGTGTCGACGCGTGCTCTCTGAACCCTGCCCAGAGCCATGTCCTGATGTAGATGGTCGCATAGCTGCCTTAATAGGATTCCTAACCGCTGAGAACGGAATCCGGGAGAAGGAATTCGGCGGTATTCGTGCGCGGCATGGTCAGCCTTGGTTGGAGCTGTTCAATGGTGTTGAGACCCAAGGTCGGTGGAAGCTCAATCTCAGCTTCGTCTTGCTAACGATGTAACGTGCTGGCCGCCAATAATGTTGGATCGTGTGCTAGAGGAACCTGAGGCAAGGCACGCTGCATGCACTCTCGCTCCCTCCACACTGCACGAGCTTCACCTTGTTTTTTTTTTTTTTAAAGCCCGCACAATGCAAGCGAACTCCTGCGCTGGCAGAACAAATGCTTAAAGCGGCGCTGCGATTGTCTCATGCCGTGACCCATATCAAGTCACTCCGCGAGCTGCCTCTCGCTCAACAACGCCAAACAAGGTGCCGTTTGGGTGCTTTACATGGTGCATCTTCTCCAGAAGGTACATGGCACGGCATATCGCGCCATGCCAGGGCCTGAGCCAATGGGATGTTTCCGCCCCGTGCCACGACCGCCTGGACCCGTCGCTCGGAGCGCGTCCGCGGGGCACCTTCCCTCTCTCTGTCTGCTCGACGCCTGCACCACATCTGACTCAACAGACTGATGGCAATGTGATTGTCTGAGGTGTGATATGCTCCCTGGAAAAAGAAACGTTGTCAACGGGCGCACGAGGACGCCCATCGTGAACTTCGTAGGGTGGCCGCAGGCCAGCAACGGTCGCCCAGCGTGAATGAGCAAGCCATTGTGCAATTGACGCACGAGGCGCCCCGAGCCATTGGCCCCCGATCGTCAACCCAAGCTTTGACTGAAACTTGACGTGATCTTCACCATCCTAGCATGGTCGCCACACGCTCGACGCTTGGCTTCAACTCAAAGAGTGAGGCTACCCTTTATTCCTAGCCTCGAGTAACGGCTGGCTTTGCGCCCCAGAGCAACATAAGAATGCCAAGTATCAATTCGGTCGTACTCAAACTCCTGCAGCATCATGCACATGGTAATATGATTGTTGCATGCGCCGTGAATAGTATTCATGGTTCAGAAGTGGCGCTAGAAAATAAGCAAGTATATACGGTATCTCAATCCCAATTCTAAATAGTACGCCGAGATGCCCAATAACCTGTATGTCCCATACGAAAATCCAGTGGTGATGCTCAGTAATACATGAAGGAGGCGACCTCGCCTCTATGTAAAGGTGACCTCTATATTCTTTCGCAACGCTTAAAAGACGGTGTGCGAGTCTGCACAACCATGCCCTGCAGCACTTCAAACCTCACCCCAGCTCCCCATCGGGCCGTTAGAGGCAATCACGGAGCCTGTCCCCAAGGATCCGCCGATGTCCCAGTAGTGCCGAGACGACACGCTGCTTCGACGGGCGGACCGCCTCGTGCTCTGACTGGCACAGCTGCTCGCATGTCTCATCGCCACAGGGCTAGTGGGAGTCGTCGCCTTGAACGTCCTGCGCTCAACTGGACGCATCCGGCACGTCAGTGGGTGGTGCTGGCGCACGCGAGCAAGCTTGGCGGCGATGTCTTGAGAGCTGGATGCCGACAAGTGGGTCGTCGAGGGAGAAGGCGGGTTCGGGGTCCGCGATGACATGAATCGGGACCGGAGGTATCGGAATACGAGCTTCGCATCCAGGTCCTTCTCCCACTCGTCCTGAGTAAAGGTGTTGCTCATGGGCACATCTTGTCGCGGGAGCTGCACCGGGTCGGCGGTCGGCTCAGCTGGCCGTTCATTAATGTCAATTGGTCTGGATGCTGTCTTGATGGTTGGCTGGAATTGGGGGAATGATGATTGTTCAGGGTCGTTGTTGGTGGGGGGAATGACTTCAGCGGTAGAATGTGATGAGTTGGATTCTGGGATGATGGGGAGTCCCGCATACGGAAGTGGCATTTGCTGCACCCGCATGTATGTAGAAAAAGCGCCTGGGTGGTGTGAAAGCTGGCTAACAATCAACCCAAGCTCCCTCGACATCTTCTCGAGCATATCGAGCTGCCATGTTTCCGGGCTCAGGGATTTGGGGGGTTGCACTCCCAGCTGGGAAGCGCGGGGTGTCGTAGCCAACTCCTCATCTTCTGCGACCGGGGTCGCCTCTCCGAACAGAATGGACAGCACGCGGTCATCGATGCCCATCACGTCTTGTATGAATTTGCGGGTGATTCTAGTGAGGAACCCCTCAGAATCGACAGGGGGCTGCACCGCGTCCTCATCATGCCAGGTCATGTTGTCAGACTCGGCATCAGGAGCCGGTCGCGACACAACCGGCATAGGTGTAGAAGATGATCGCCTGTGAATCGACGTTTGGGATAGACGCCTCCGCCGGGTTTCCTTTTGAATCTCGCTGAGAAGTACCCTGCTGTGCTCCAGGCGCCATGCCTCGATCCTTTGGCGTTTCTCTGTTTCCTGCACCTGCTCGTGCTCCATGTCCAGCTGCGCCAGGTCAAGGCTCTCGCGCCGTCTTCGCACCCGACGCGGGTTGAACCGCTCGAACTGGTAGATTTGGTCCTGAGCTTCTGATCCAAGAGTTGGCTGGTCTAATCGGAATGATCCGAGCCCGTCGTGGGCCGGGAAAACGGGCTGGGACTCCTGGTTGTCATTATACGATTGGGAATAGATTCCGGGGAGTGATCTAAATTCGGGCAAATGGCTGTCTAAGCTGTCCAGCTCCGCATCATCTTCAACAGACTCATCATCAACAGCTGATAGAGTGGGAGCCGGTCGGGATTTGGCTCCGGCAGCCGAAATCGCTGCGGCATTCTGACTGCCCTGGACGCTTGCCCGGTCCTGCGCAGCGCCGTCAAGCGATTGCTCGGTTTCAGTGAGATACGATGTGGTGGTCACGTCAGTGGGCGCGAAGAGCACCCAGGTTTGCGACTCTTCGGGTTGGCGATCCGGGCCAGCGGCGGTCGAGTCCCGGCGGGGAACCTCATGCTCCTCAGAGGCTGGACGCACAACGCGCTGGATCGACTGGCGGGTAGGCTGGTGGAAAGCCATGGTTGAAAGTGGTGAGTTGGTCTGGTCAGAACGGCGAGGCTGGCTGGATAAGTGCAGATATGATAAGACGGTGTAGGCACCAGGGCGTGTGGACCCCTGTGGTGGGAGGCTTGCAGAGGCAATATGCGAACGCAGTAACACAGCGGTATCGTGGTCGCTCAAAAAACACAGCGTAAAACGGACAAGAACGCCCGCGGCGGCAAAAATGCAGGGCGGCGTGGAAGAAGCTTAAGTAGGTACTCCCGGGAGAATGATGATGAAAGAGGGAGCCCCAATGCTACATGAGAGAGGCAAGGAGGAACGGGAGAGAGATCTGGGGGACCAGTGGTAGAAGGCTTTGGAGGGCGTCCTGGGTCGGCGTCATCTACACGCTGCAGTCGGGGGATGATCGGCGAGTGGGGGGGTCCGCTCGCGTGTCTGCTGGACAGGACAATGGCATCAACGTCCACTGTGGCTCGCTGCTGTCCCAGTGCTAGGCCCGCTAATGCCCTCTATATCTCGCTGCGACCGACCTCCCTGCCGTGCGCGAGCCAATCCCGTCGCCTGCGCCGCCACCCATTGCATCGCCCATCCATCCGCATCTAAGTCACTACGGTGGCCTAGCCCAACAGTCAACAAATAACAACATGTACTCTCCAAGTAGCGCGACAACCCTATTAGCCAATAGCCCCATCATCGCTCACACATCCCGCAAACCGGCTGTTCCAGCCCAAGACAACGCAGCACGACACCGTCTCCCGTCGTCTCATGTCGTCCCGTCCCCCTTGGCTTCCCGCTCAGCTGCCCTCGTGCGCTTGGGCGAGTGAACCCCTGGCGATGGAATAATATGGGACCCATGGGAGTCGCTGGCCTGTCCCAGTCTGAGCTATGCGCATCAGGAACGACCAAAGCTGTCTTCTTGTCCGGGCTTTACCGGAGCCGCTGCACTCGTGGGTTGATTTCAAAGAGTCATACGTTTGAAATCACCACAGGATACGAAGATATCATCATCACTAATCAGCGGCAACAACTCACCTAACACATCCGGCCACCTCGCCCTGGTCCCTGCCACCGTTCCAACCTCGACGGGTAGACTCGCCGGCCTTGCTTGCAACTCTGAACTTTGGTACCGCTGTTTATCTGATTAGTGGATACGGATACACACCTCGAAGAGATAAGCGACTCATGCACCACTGCTGGACTGTTCGCCGCTACGCCGTTTGCTACCCACCACCTAAAAATCTTGCTCCGCTCACTCCGCTGGCTACGTGAGTAAGGTTGGTTGACGTGAGCACTTTCGGCGCTCTTTCGGCCTCCATCTCACTAAGCACATGCATCATGCTGCGCCGGCAGTGTGCGAGGCTGCCTCTCATCCTGCCCAGGGGGCTCAAACGTGTCTACATCCTATTTATGTACCTGGGAAGAGCCAGGTACGTCAGGGGTACATTTGCTGTCATGATGTCAGTGAGAGAAATGACAGCTCAAGTCGCAAGTGACCAACATGGCGTCACGAAATGCCCAACTGAGGTCATGTGGCTGGCCTGCGTGGGACCAACCAGTCGTTGTGCAGTCCAAATCAAGCGTGCAGCATACTTGACTAGCGGGAGACGACCACAGGTCAATGGGCACAAGCAAAAAACAAACAATGCGATGAATACTGTAAATGTGAAGGTAAAAAGTAACGTAACCCAGACTTGATCTAGCTCAATGCCGCCTCGGGCACGGAAGCTAAGGAAAAGAATATTACGGTCCAAACTCAAGACCTGTATCATTGTGTGGCTTAGTTGGCTTACGGGACTCTTACACCATTTGAGCCTAAAGGATAGAATTCGCTTCGTAGCATAATGCCAATTTCCAGTGCATATATTCGCACCAAACACGCATGAAAGCAACCACCCCTCCGATCAGAAATAAGAAAAGGCCGACACGCACATACTACCCAGTCATGCATGGATCGACTATTGACATCCCTCAAGTGCGGGGGGGGGAACGGATAACATGGACCGCTTACACGTCACATTTGACTTGGTTCCTGGGCTCTTCACAACCGAACGTGGCAATCAGTATCAAAAGAGACTAGGTATACGAGAACAAGGAAACAGGCCACTTCGAGTGCAACATTTGAATTTTGCCGAATTGACCCCCTTCAACTCAAAGGGTCCTTATTTGACATGCCATTTTGACGCCAGCCTTTAACCCAGATGCCTACCCAATCGTAATCTAAGCCTCAGACTTGAAAGCATCGGGGAAGCGACGCATGTTCTTCTCGAGGCTGCCGTGGTTGGAAAGGAACTGGACGTAGGCACCATCGACCTTGACACGGCCGGCAGCCTTCTTCTCGAGGTACTCCTCACGGCGGAGGGGAGTGAAACCCCAGTTCTTGGAGACAATGATCTTTTGGCGACCAGGGAACTTGTACTGGGATCGTCGGAGAGCCTCAAGAGCGATAGCTCGGTCTGCAGCGCATTAGTAATTGCCTTCGGGTGGCGAAAAAAAAAACCAAAAGGAAAAGGTTGACATACTGGCGTCACGAGTACGGACAGAGATCAGAATCTGACCAATGTTGACACGGGCGACGGTACCGTTGGGCTTGCCCCAGGCACCACGCATACCGGTCTGCAGTCTATCGGCACCAGCGCAAGACAACATCTTGTTGATACGGACGACGTGGAAGGGGTGAGCACGGACACGGAGGTGGAAACCCTCCTTACCGGTGTTCTTGACCAGGTACTTGTTGGCGCAGATACGGGCGGCCTCCAGGGCCTCGGAGCTCAGCTGCTCATACTCGTTGGAGACGAGGTGAATGCAGAGAGGGAAGTCGTCGACGTTCGCCTTCTTGCGGCCAAGATCGAAGATTCGGATCTTGGGGTCGGGGACACCACGGTTGAACCGAGACTTAGGGTACGGCTAGGGAAGCATCTCGTCAGTCAAAGCCCTCTCAATGTTGTGTTCCATCATTAATGATGATGGGACCAAGCTGCCCGCGAGGGAATCTTTGCATCCTCCATCTCGAAATGCGCGTTCACGCAGGACGATGCGCAGAAATCCCCCACAGAAGCCTGAATCGTAGCGACTCACCTTATTCTTGCAGTACCTGTAGCAACGAGCAGGACGACGAGCCATCTTGACGGTTGTTGAAGATCTTACCGTGGGTGGGTTGGATGTGAGGTGGAAGATGAGTCCGACAAGAAAGATCCCGACTGCCTCTTTCTGATTAACCCACCAGTTTGATTTCAAAGCATGTCCTCGGTCTTCGGCGTGGTGCTCCCGCCTAAACTCCGGCTGTTTAGGGCTTAAGGCGAACTGGGTGGGGAATGTGATTGGCTGTCCGGGCTGCTGCCCTGACCCGCCGGCTCACCCACCCGCATTTGCTAAAACTCGATTTCACGAACTTTTTTCGAGCTTCAATCAGCACTCCATCACCAAACGACAAATCGCCTGTCCGAGCGCCAATCCGTCAAAATGGCCCCCCAGAAGAAGAGCAAGAAGGATGCCAACAGCATCAACTCCAAGTTGGCGCTTGTTATGAAGTCCGGAAAGGGTACGGGATACATCCGCAAAACCAACACAATCAATTGCTGACCGGATTTTTTTTACAGTCACTCTTGGTTACAAGTCTACCCTCAAGAGCCTCCGATCCGGCAAGGCCAAGCTCATCATCATTGCTGGCAACACTCCCCCTCTCCGCAAGAGTGAGCTCGAGTACTACAGCATGTTGTCCAAGGCCCCCATCCACCACTTCTCTGGCAACAACGTAAGTTAAGAACGCTCATGTCTTCTATACTGTTTAGCATCTTGCAGTTCACTTGCAAGATGTTCCTTTCTTTCCTTACTTCTCAGGAGTGCTTCCTGGGCGGAAGCACTTCTCTAGCCCTAGAAGAAATTCTAGAGGCTTGCCCAGAGAAGAAGTCTACCAGACTTTGGAGGGTTCATTGGCTTACTCGTCTCCCTATACAGATTGAGCTCGGCACCGCTTGCGGTAAGCTCTTCCGATGCTCTACCATGGCCATCCTTGACGCTGGTGACTCCGATATCCTCAGCGACCAGCAGGCTTAAGCTCCTGGTCAAAGAGTGCATTTCGTGGCGTTCGGGGTAAAACGGGTCTAGGGCATTTGAGGGTATACCAATCGATGTGATAAAAAGTGACGACTATGAGAGGACCTGTTCACGCAAACGTGAGCAAGTGCTCCCCTCGGCCTATGGGTCGTGGGCTTCAGCGATGGCAATGATATCGCCACCCAGGCTATCAATCCAAGTCAATGAAACAATAAAGCTCATGACCATTGTTCCCCGATATGTTCTTCCAATGACCATTGTAAAGTGACACTGTGCTTGTAATTTTGGTTCGTCTAAAGAGCTCTGTTCCGGTGGTAAAAGTGTGGATTTCGTTCGTTTTAGACGGAGTTTAGAGCACACATCTCTCATGGCTACCAAGTATGCATCTGTTTGGTGTGGTTTTTTTGGGCTTGAAAGCCATGTTCGGAATTCCCCTGTCGTCACTCATCAGCGTACGAGCAATTTCTGTCCCAGCTTCGTATTTTGAACCCTTAGTGCATTGGGTCGAGCTCCGCCCCATGTCACCAATTGACGTCAATCGTGGGTTCCACAAACAAATACCACTATGCTGGTGGTCGTAGACCCACGATAGAGACATTCTGAAACCACTCGTGCCACAGTCGAAACTAGCATATACGTAGGTTGCCGTGTCACTTCACACATAGTAGATAGCCTATTTTGCATGGCGACTTTGGCCCAAGCCCGAGCTTGGAACAATGATGGACGTGGTATGAGACGCCATAGCCAGAAGCAGTATCCCAGGCTCCTCGCAATTACCAAGTCTTGAGAAGCATCCAATCCATATGCGTCAGTGTTATCAAATCCAGAGATGCCAGAGGGAAGATCAAGCCCGGATTCAAATCCATGGAATGGAAGAGGTCCCTGTTGATTACCGAGCCATTCGCGCTGCACAACGCGTCTCGGGCTTGCGCCCAGCACAATTGAGCACAAGGATGCAATCAGCACCAGGTCTCCGTTCATTGATATAAATGCATATCCACCATCCATCTACAGGCATCAATTTCGGGAGAGAACTTGATGAGGAATTTGGGGGCTATTGCGACTGACTCATTCGATGGCGTGAATGGCTGGCGCATGCTGACCCCTGGAGATCGTCACGAACAATTCCGTCCATTTCGTCATCATCGGAGCAACGAAGCGTGGGTAATGCCGGTCAAAGGAAATGGGCCAGCGCCTTCTGTAGCTTGAATCCACAGAGGTATTATTGCTCACATTCTATACTGCCAATATTTACCCGATTTATATGATTGAGCGAGCCTTGGCTCGGCTGGGGTGAAAACGTGGGCTGGGGGCCGAACACCCAGACTTGGCAGCGTCAGAGGCGCATACTTAGGCCACAATCACCCATGCCACATGTCAAAACTTCTTCTCCGGTATCTGTGCATGAAATCACGGCCGGTCTGACGAGATACTACGGTGATCAGAAACGCTGATACGTGGCCAATAGAATGAAGGTCCTCCCGAGGTGAGGCAAGGTGTGGACGTGTACGAGTGATGGTGGGAGGGAAACCCTCCGTGGCTTATCGGGATAAAGGGAGCTTGTCTGAGAAAGATACAATGTTGCGGACGAACTGGATCCAGACCCTATTCTGGCGCCCTTGAAACGAACCGACGGCGACAGTGCAAGGAGCTAGCAAGCAAAACCAACACGGGCAGTCCCAACATCCAGCACGGCTGAGGCTGGGGTGGGGAGGTGATACAGGGATAGCGGGTGCCGGCCGGCGGTTAGCGAGGGAATAAATTGCCAAGCGCACATGGAAAGGCATACAGAATTGTTTTTTGGGCGAACAATGAGCAGCCATTGCGCAATAGAACGTTGCTGTGGTCAACTCCCGGCAACTTTTTGTTTTAGGCGGCATGTCTAGCCTGCAGCTTGCAGCTCCAGCCGCCGCCTCTTATCATGATAAACTGATTTATCTGCGGTTATGGCGGGGTGACGCGAAAATGGCACCTCTGGATGGGTCCGAGTGGCAACAACCTTGCCTAATAACGCAAGGACCAAAGAGGGAAGGGAGTGACGTCGACTCACAGCATTCTCACTCGGCCAATAATGCGGAATCTTTATAAGGCTTGTTTCATGCCCGGCCGGAGAGAAAGACGCTCTGATCTGATTGTGCCGGGCTCAAGAGCTGTTCAGTCTTTTCTTTGGGATCCCAAGCATGATTGTTTTCTTCCAACATCCAACATTGATGAACTATACACGCACTTGGTGATTACTATACGACCGACCAAGCCAAGCTGTTAGCCTTTTCATGATCCAGCACGATAGCTTGATTGGGATGACGTGAGGGATAAAGTGGCCATATTCAGCATCAAAAAAACACTCAGGATTTGTTTGGGACACGATACGTCGAGGTAAGTCAATGACACACGAGGACCCTTGGTCTAAGACGGGATCGTCGCCGTCCTAACCAGCCTTACATCGCACGACCCTCGTCTGCCCCCGGGCGCCAGCATCGTCATCGACTTCTTGCTAACGTTGATCGTCAGTCCCCTAAATCAATAACAAACAATGGATTCGCAAGGGTCAATTGTAGCACCCAGCACGGGCACGCTCTCAACGCTGCCGCTGGAGATCCGCCGCATGATATACAAGGAGATCTGGGCCCCCAAGATGAACATGCACTTGTTCTTCCAGGGCGACCGACTTTCAGTGCTGCCCTGCCTCGGGGCAAACATGGGCGATGAAAAAAACTTGGACACAAGATATCCAAGCAAGGAGGAATGCGACCTTCGGTGGGAGAAGAAGCCATCAAAGTCGGATAACTTTTGGCTCACAAGGTTGAGCTCATCGTGGGGCAACCACTACCGATGCGAGGAAGATTGGATGCCACATCCCGAGCACCCCAGTTCCGAAAAGAACTGCAGCATCAGCACGCTATTGGCCTGCAAGCAGATGTAAGTCCAGATTCGTCAATTGCGATGGTGGCAGCCCTCGGAGTGGTGGCCTGTATTTAGCCGAACTGGGGACTAACATTCTTTTTTTTCTTTCTTTTTTAGGTATGCCGAGTGCCTCGACATCATCCACGAATCCCTCGAGGTTCACATCTCAGACCTGGAGACAGCCATTTACTTGGTTGGCGGTGACAGCCTGTCTCCAAAGTCGACATCAGATCACCCTCAGCATGTGATTCCGAAATCCATCATCCAATCAGCCCGCACAGTCAACCTCACATTTTTCCAACCTCCAGAATTCTACGTTGCCCTCGATGTGTGGGACAAAGTCCCGAAAGACTGGCAACCAGAAGACGAAGAGCTCAACAAGTTTAAGCTGGGCACGCTATGGAAAGATCTCTTAAACGAGAACTTGCCCAAGGCGCCTCTCTGGGGCCAGATCTGGTCCGGCCTTGCAGCCCTACCACACCTACTAAACGTCAACCTCTGGATGGATCACAACCAACCCCAGAGTTGGTCCTATGTCAACGAGAGAACTGTGCTGGAACCAATCCGCCAGGCTTCCTGGTCACCCAGCGTGAAGCTGGCTGCGCATCTGCCAAACCTTTGCCACGACAGAGTGTCGCCAGAAGCGCACTTCAACGAAGACGAGTCACTACCATTTCAAATCCAGCGAAGGTATCGCTGCCCTACCCGCCCGGAGCGAGACTGGTGGGGATGCTCGTACGAGCCAGACATCTCGGACGAGGAAATGGCTGAGTTGGGAAATGAGTACGGTGCAGATCTAGGCGACCAGCAATGGACCGCAGTGACGGTCATTGTTTCGGAGCTAGAAAACCGATGCTATAAGGCCGTCGATATCACCACCCGGCTGCCCGAGATGGTTAGCAAGACCTTCTCCAACACTCAAGCGCGGCTTGGGTATGGCAAATGAGTTGGCTCGTACCCGCTCGCAATGTCCGGGCGACCAAGCACGGCGATCCCACCTTAGTCAGGGGACAGCGAGCAGACAGAACACTCAGAGGTCATGCATGGCCGCAGGGATCAGGGCAGGACCACGACGCCCGGAAGGCAACGGTCGCCACGAGCCAATCAGTGGTCAGCAGTTGATCAAAGGGGAAGCTAAAGCGAAGACGGAGACGAGGGCGAAGCGTCGTTTCACTATGATGGCTGTCAGTTGTGCGGAGCGGCGCCAACAGCACGGGCGTTTTATTAGCTTTGTTTCCGAGCTGGAGCAAGCTGGGGACAGCATGATGATTATGATAGAAGCCATTAAAGTAGAATATGTACTATGCACCACTTGTTTTGCGTACAATATAGGGCACCATGATTATTACCACGCGTACTGTACCTGAATCGCTCAGACGTGACAAGCGCTACGTTCCTAATTAACAGCATGCTTTAAGGTGTTCGGAGAAACACCAATTACTCTGCCTTGCGCACTATAGCACACCGCACAACGACCGAGAGCTCTGGCTTTTAAGGGAGCTGCTGTCCGCTTCTGTTTCATCAGGCCGCCCCTTGCGCATTGAACAGGTCTCTGTCTTGCTTTGTTTCTGGCTCTTCCAGCTGACTGCTGCCGCGTGCTGCATCGCACTTGTTGTGACCTGCTCCACCGACCGTAAACCGAGCGGGTGAGGGTGGCAACTCAGCATCACATTGCATTACCGGCCCAGAGGCTGTACAAAGCCAGCGCAACACACACACACACGTGCAACGCGCACAAAAATACTCACGAGGCAACGTATCCGTATACACGGTCGGCATACCCGCGTTGTGTGTGGTCATCGCATAGTGGTATTCCTGCACATCATCAGCATTGCCGTCATCTTCGACACCACCACCGCCATCTTCAGCCATACACGCTCTGGCTGCAGCGTCCCGCACCGGCAACTATCAATATCGACATCGCGGCGCCGGCATCCCCACCCGTCGACGGTTCCAGATTCCTTTTTTTAGACGCCTCACTCCCATTCACATCAGCGCTGGCGCAAGCAGCAAAAACACCTCGTGAATCCTCAACACCTCCCCGCCGCCTCGAGGCTTGTCAGAAGCTTCCCACCCATCGCTGTCCTGTTGGACACTTTCATCGGGGATTCTGGCCTTTCGCGGCCACAGCGCCACACGCTACGTTGGCCCGTTTGGGACGCTTGAGGCGCAGGGCCCCCCTCTCAACTCTCAAGCGGCACCAGCACTAACTTATTGGATTCCACCTCGCCAGAGTCACGGCCAGTCCCCTGGTTCCGCCCGCTGTACGTTGACTCAAGGACCGCCCCTCGTGCGCCCAGTGCCCCTGTACCTGTACCTGTGCGTGTACCTAAACCGCAAGGTAGGGTATTTGTGTTCCACATCTCCATCCGCCGTCACTGAGCGACAACCAACCATCAGCGACACTGTCTCATCATATTTACCTCCTGACAGAACAACACTTGACGGAGCGCTCAACCTGTTTACACTTCCACACACCAAAACTTCTCGCCTGCCCGCCGTTGACGACTTTTCCTGCCTCGAAGTCCCCCCGCCCGCTCTTCTCCGCGGCCCGCCCCGGTCACTGCCCTCCACCGCCCCAACGACATGTCTGCCGTTACAAAGAAGCCCCCGGCTGGGGGTGTTGGGCGAGTGTCCAACGCCGACACCACCGTTCCCCCCAGCTCTTCGCCATCGCGCTCATCATCTCGAGCCTCGACGCCCACAGCAGGCCATGCGCGCACCCGATCCCTCCGTACGGGCACTCCTGTGTCGGCCCGCGCTGCCGCCCGCCGGGACACTACAAGCCTGACCCCCGCCGAGGCCGAGGCCAGAGCCGAAGCCGCAGCAGCATTGGAGGACCTCCAGCAGCGTCTCGAAAAGGAGGAAAAGGCATCGCAGCTGTACAAGCGTCAATCCGAAGTTCTTCAGTCCAAACTCGAGGAGGCCACCAAGGAGTCGGCGAAACTCGAAGAAAAGGCCCACGAGCATGAGGAGCAGATCGAGACCTTGACAAATGAAAAAAGAGAGGTGACTCGCCAGATGCGGGAGATGGAGTCCATCTACGAAGCAGAGCGAAGCTCAATCCTCAAGGAGAAGGAGGAGATGTCGAACAGAGAGGAGGAGATGCAGGCGGTGATACAACGACTCAAGGACAGTCTGGCCCAGCGAAATAACGACGAGGAAGCCCGCCTCTCAAGGCAAGGTCTGTATCCTTTACACGTTGCATTTATACCATTTCGATCGTTGCTAACCCCACCCAGTCTCGTCCAATTCCTCGCCCTCCCTCGAGGGTGGCAGCTTTGCCCCGCCATCTTCGGTCCAGAGAAGCGATTCCCGCAACAGCTCGAAGCTCATCCTCCAGAAAGACAAGCTTATCGAGTCCCTGCGGCTAGAACTTGCCGAGGCTCAGATCAAGCTCGTCGAATCAGAGAACCAGGGCGGAGGCAGGCTGCATGAGGTCGAACGCCTCCTCATGGAAGCTCGCATGGCCAATGCACGATTGATGGAGGACAATGAAAGCTACCAGCTCCTCTTGCAGGAACGTACCCTCAAGGGAGATTTCGGTCAGAATGACTTTAGTTACATGGGCAACCACTCCAACCAGGATGCTCTCAACGCGCTCGAGGGCAAGACGGGAGGCAACAGCCTCGCCGACGAGCTCTCCGAGGCAACCGAGGACGAAAACGAGGGCGACCGCCGCCTCGAGGCCGAGCTCAAGTCCATGAGGGAGCAGAACAAGGCGCTTACGCTATACATTAACAAGATTATCGAGCGCCTTCTGCAGCACCAGGACTTTGAGTCAATCCTGGACCAGTCCGGCGACGTGAAACCGCTCCCAGACACCAACAAGGATCTTCCTCCTCCTCCTACTGGCGACAAGGTCAATGGACAGCCAGCGCTGCTGCAGCGAACCAAGTCCATGGTTGCAGGCCCTACCAAACCTAGGCAGAGGCCCATGTCGGTTATGGCACCTATGACCACCGACCACACCGACCCTGACAAGGCACCGAGCATTCCCATCGGAAACCTGACCAGGTCACAGAGCACCCGCCGCTCGAGACCCCAAAGCGATCAGTTCACGGGCGCCGCCAGTCTGGTGAGCCAGATGTATAAGGGACCTGACGGACCCGTCTCTCCGCCTTTGGGAACGCCCCGACACTCTCAAACCTTCTTCGCGCCACCAAACCTGACGGGCAACCCCAACGCAGCAGCTCGCATTCCCAGCGGCAGCCAGGTCGCCAGCTCTGGAAACTTTCCCGGTATGAGAAGCGAGACATCGAGTCTCAGCGGCGAGTCAGGGGAGATGTCGACAACTCCCTCCCAGTCGCCACCGCGGTCCCACATTGACAAGCAAACGACATCCTTTACAGGCGGCAAGCCTCGACCGCTCCGTCTGGTACAAGAGAACCCGGATGCTGTCAAGGAGAACAAGCGCGCGAGCTGGTACTCGGGGTGGAGCTGGGGCAAGAAAGAGGACTCCATGTCCCAGACCAGCGACCCCATCCCTGAATGAGTTTATTGTCATGTCTGAATGATGTATCGTTTAGGGCTGCATGTGAAAGGAGTCGCGCGGTGCGGTCTTGTTTAAAGGGCGTGACGGGTTGGATGTAAACTCTTGTTGTTCACGGTGCATATGGGTGCTTTGACGACGGCCGGTCATGTACGATTTACGTCTCTAGAGATTGCGGAGTTTGGCTTCTGGGTTGTATCATGGCTCCGAGATTCGTCCGTATATTCTTTTTTTTATTTTCCAATATTTTTTCCAGGAGGGGTTTATAGGTACCATATATATTGACGTCCTGGAAGGAGGAACTTGTGGGGTGTCGATCGGATGGTCTTTGCAGAGGATGGATTCCTATAAACACAATTGCGATGGGAAGGGTGTGACGCAACATCTAGTTATTAATCTACGTGTCATGATCTGCCATGCTTGGAGTGCCGGATGTGCAGCGAGTTGATTGCAAACGAAGTGGAATTGGGGTAACAATGTTGGGCTGGGGCCATGCTTGAAATGATTTAATGAGAATAGAGTAGCACATGTTTTGGAAACAAATTGAACCTAAATGCGAGATTTGACAAGAGCTACCAATCTCCCGGGTGATGATTATCATGTTTCGGTGATCCATCAACAAAGTGTTGCAGCGCTGCAGATGTGCCTCGAAACGAAAGCACCACAGGTTCACCTCGCTGTGGTTTGCCATCATAACTTGGTTATCATGATGTCTCCACGCGCGGTAGCCTGCTCAACTGCAAGCCACCCGGTAAGAGACGGATGTAGGTTAAGAATACATGAGATTGGGGTCCGGTGCATGTCCACCGCATGATGCAGATAGCACGATGAAGAATTACTACAATGGGTTACAAATCGGTCACTGTTTAAGCTACAGATATTAAGTTAGCAGGTTCAGAAGTAGGTAGCCATGGTACCATCTAGTCAAGGCAGGCAGGCAGGCTAGAGGCGAGTGATGGCTTAACATTATTCAGAGACGAGGTTGCCGCACGCTTCCCACTTACAAAAATGGGCACAACACATTCACCGACGTCGCATCCAAGCACAGTCAACGCCCGCATTACGCACGTAGATATACAATAAGCTCGAGGCTCGCATCATCCGGGTTGCGACTCCGCGGGGGATCTCTCTCGCGCCCACCCGGGGGAGAGGTGAGAGAGACGACGGACGATGCGCCTCGCTGATGTGTTGGCTGCCGATTCGCGCAGCACTCGCCCTGGGAGGAGGGGAAGTGGTTTGGCACCATGTTCGACGAACCGCGCACCCAAGCACCGCTGGACAAGTGGCTCCCACGCGGGCCGCTCTCGGACGCGGGCATGGCGCAGCACACGACTCATCACAGCCAGCAGCACGTACAGCTGATGGGATGGGATGGGATGACAGTGGTGGTGGGCGCAGCGGGCAGAGCGGCCGGTAGCCAGAGCAGCCAGTGACCAACAGGTAGAGCAGACAGCAGCCAACGGGCAGCGGATGGGCTGGAGTCATGAAGTCATGAGGGCAGGCGGGTGACAGCTGGCGTGGGCGGGAGACGGGAGGCGGGATGGGGGATCCTCAGCGCAGGAACCCGATGCCTTGTCAGTGATGGGCTGGCCCCCTCGAGCGGGACGTGACTTCTGGAACCACGCCTGGGAGCAAAATAAATCTGGAATGACAGGGACCGGTGGAAATGGCGCGTGGGGTATACGGCGACGGTGATGGGCTGTCTGGCGATCTGGCTGATATCTTAGTCAAGGGGTATCTTTGGGGGTGGTTGCGTGACCTATATCGATCTTGGACGGCTTGAGACAGGGCCAGGCCTCGCATGGCGAAAAGGCTGCCTGCCTCAATTGTCCCGATACCGAGCAAAATGAGAGTCCGGGGGTGGACGGTACAAACTCCGAGGCATCATCTTGAGCAAGCGCAGTCGGGTCCTATTTCCGAGGAAGGCTGAGATATTATTCAGTGACCTTTTTGGCCTCATCCGTCTCGGAGAACCAGACGGAAGACATGAAACAAGGACCCATGTTCGTAGGAGATGGAGGGCTGACGGTACGCCGTCCCGTCATCACGTCCCGTTCCGTCCGCCCCAATACCTACCCTACACATGCCAAACCGTTCTGACCTCACTCGACCCTCTCATCTTACACCGGTCGCCTCTTCCTTTTTTTTTTTTTTTCCATGGGGGGGTTTTTTTTTCTTAATTTTCTAATTACCTGCTGATCGCGGCGGACCCTCTGGTTTGACATGTGCCACACAGAACGGGGAGTGGATTCCCGGGCGTCAGGATGGGAGAGGGGGATATCGTGTCGAGCTGTGAGAGGCCGAGAGGGGAAAGTCGAACATGAGACCGAAAAAGGGCTGTGACTTTGATGATTTAGGTACCACGAGAGCAGGGGTTTCTCGTCGCACACATGCACATACACACACACGGAGAGACAGGCTTACAGCAGGCGAGACTTTCCCTATGGGTCTCTCTCACCCTCTCCTTTGGTGGGCGATGGCAAGCGAGTGAACGCGTGAGGTCACATGCTGACTGTCTCATTTGAGTCGGAGGCCAAGCAGGTAGTGACCTGTACTGCTGGATAGATTGAGCTGCGCCCCTATTATTATTACTTTTTTTCTTTTCCGTTCGAGAAGCACGGGAAGTCGACATGGATCTGAAAGCGGACGCGCGGAGAGAGAAACTGACCAGGGGCCTTGTAGCCAGGGCCCCCAAAAAGGAGACGGACAACGACGAGCGTGTGCCATTTGGGGCAACTTGTCCACGATGCGAACATGATAGGGCCGCTGCGTGTACCAAACAGCAAGGAGAGGACAGGGATGCAGCACCTACCTGGTTGCGTACGTGAGATTCTGTGCGTGTTCAGCATCTCTCTCTCTCTCAAAAAAAGAAAGATTGTCGAGCACAGCCTGACTGACACTGGGCGGTGGCTCGTGTATCCCCATTATCTGGGAAACGATGGATACTACCGCCGCCAGGAGCTACTTGGGGTATCAATCAATCAATTAATTAATGAAAGTCACCGTCCTGGCAGCCAGGTTATTCCCGGCCCCCAACAAACCCCCCCGAACCTGTTCATATCAAATAAAATACTCGGGGAACGAACGAGTTGTGCCCCGCGGTACAAATGTGTACTTTCTGGATGTTCCAAGGCTTCTGAAAAGTATCCAATCTTATGGGGGTGGGTTGGATCTGTCCACCAGAGACCTCACCGTGCCATGACCTCGAGCCACGTCCGTCCCTCTCCCCCCGAGCTTTTTTTTTTGGTGAGTTTTAACTCGTCGAGGCAGTTGGTCACCTTCTGACGCCCTGTCGATATGAATGACTGGCAGCTTGTGCATCTTCAAGATCCACCCCCTTTGTTGACCGCCTCCAGTAGACTGGCTACATACTCTGTAGCTAAGCTCTGGTGGATGGGGGAGAGGGGGTGTGTATGCATGGGAGGGAAAAAAAGGTGTTGCTAAAACTCCTAGCACGCACGTAGTTTTGACATGATGGGACTGGGCAACACTATATCTTGCATGGAACGTTCTTCTGGGGAATGCAGGCCTGGAGCCTTAGCACACTTCGGCCGAGCCCCCCCAACCCAGGCTAGCTAGCCGGCCAGCCAGAATATGTAACCTGAGCTGCTAGTACTTATTGAATCATCTTGCTTTGCACCAGTCCCTCGGAACCCTTCCCCAAGTGAAGGGAACCTCGCCCAGAGTCCCAGCAGGACCGAGTGTCTCACATGTGGCCTGTGGAGTTCCTGTCTGGGCCAAGAACCCTTCGACGACCCCTTCTGTCATGTACGGTCCTTGCACAACGCAGTGGCTGCTTCGGGCATGGGGGCCACCCACAGCGAGAAGCAGATAATCAAACAAAACCGCAAGATGCGGTCAGAGAATGGGGAAGATCATGCGCAGGGCTACCACGAGGGTACATGGGGCGCCGTCAGCTCGGAACGACAATTTAGGAGTAGCCTGGGCGTGCTCCGGGGGAGAGGGCTCAAGAGTGCCGGAAGCTTGGTTTGAGCTGGCTTTGGTGCCAATTGTCATTTTGCCCCTCTCGCTGAATGGTCCGAATGGCATTTTCCCCCATTCGTCTTCCTTACCCCTTGAGGATTGAGGGGGCTGGGGGGTTGGGCGGAGGGGAGAAATTCATCTCCGTCGGGTCTCTTTGTGTCAAATTATGTTGTGCGTGCGTCCCAGCTCTGAAGAAAACGGTCCTGCTTGGGTGGTGCATCTTTGTGCGGAGCGCCCTTTCACCGGCGCCAGGGATATGGTTCCCCGAGAGGACCGGCTCTCGCTCTCGCTATATGGGAAGGGTAACCTCCACTCACACAAAAAAGGAAAAAAAAACTTGATGACGCGAATAAGTAAAAAATACGATGGTGAGAAAAAAAAAACTTGCATTTGTGGCGCGGCTATTGAGTTGAGGTTGAAGCCAAGTGGGCTCTTTTCTTTTTTTCAGTGTTGGGCGCCAAATGGAGTTGAGAAGACAGAAGGAATAAGATGACTGCTCATGGGCTGAGAGGCCATTGCTCGGCTCACCGAAACTTAAAAAATTCCGATGTGCTTCCAGGATGTTCGACATGATCAATTCAGGAGAATTGGCGCGAATTACCCGAAATGTGAGTCCTCGATGATGAGTACATTTACATGGCAGCAAGAGAATATGAGTCGAATTTGCGGGCGTCAGCGGACGGGGGACTAAAGTGGAGGAGAGGTTTCTACTTTGAGATATCCTCAGCTAGAACCACAATTCCTTTCAACAAATCCCCCAGTGCTTTTCCCGCCGACTGCAGGAGCTGAGCCTAAATGGAAAAAATTCAATTTTTTTTAATTCCCCTCTATGACTCTTGTAAATTTGCTTCTGGGTTTTTTGTTTCCCGAAAACCCAGCGGAATGGGTCCGGAGTTAAGCTGAGCAGAGTTGCTTCGTAATCCAGATCCTCCTCCGGCGATATTCGGGGCCACCCACCCGTTTCCCGAGGGTGAGCGGGTATTGAGACATCTCCCTTGCCTCTGAGAGGCGGATGGAAGGATGAATGGAAAGATGGGGGATCGGATGTCTTGATTGCTGCGCCTTCGGACTGCGCCAGAGGCACCCGGGGGAAACAGCGGGAATTGGAATCACATAGGCACACACAGGCACACACACACACACACACACACACACACACACACACAGTCGAGCACACACACACGCACCGCGCCCTGCGGCTGGGATCCGACACGGAGGGTTTGATCCTGGCCACTTTCCAAGGAACCCTCTGCTGCAGCTGCTCGCTCCTCCGACTGCATGCAAACAAGGTCACGGTCCGAGAGCCGCTCCTTGTTCGCGCAAGTCATTCTCGGCTGCGGACAGCTCTGCAACCCGGGGTCTGGCATGTTTGGTGCTCGACCCTGACAAAGATCGAGCAGCGAAAGAGCAGCATGAACGCCGTCTGTGTGGCTACCTAGACACACGAGGCATGCACATTGGGAGACAAAGGGCTCCGTAATAATTCATAGTCGCTCACAGCCAAGGCAACGGGAACCAGGGGCCGGACAGTGGAAGGGCTGTTCCGACACCCCCGAGGCCCACTACGTTTGCCACCGGGGCCAGGTACCGGCCAGTGGTGACCCCTCCATCTCCAAGGGGCCTGGGCAGCGGGTGGGAAAGGAAGGGGAAGAAAAAAAACAGCACCCGATGCGTTGTTGGTTGGGCTCGCTCCAGGTGGGCAGTGCCAGTGCCAGCAGCACAGCACCCGTACCAACACCCGAGCCCAGCGCCGATTCCAGCGAGGACAGCCCGGTAGCACAAGGCTCGTCGGGCACCTACGTACTAATTAGAGGAGGGAGGGCAGCGCTGGAAGCCCCTAAGGCCGACGAGGTTACCTCCCGTTCCTGCTTGGGTCCGGTGAGACGAGCTGCCCGCTCGGTAGTCGAGCCGACCGAGGCGGTCACTCTCCCTTCCCCTCGGCAGACGCAGACGAGGAGGGAGAGCAAGCCCAGCCCAGCAACCCCGTCCGGTCCGGGCCAAATCTCGCTCGCCTCGTCAACGACGTATTCCGCCGCCCTCCGGGTCGGGGAGGAGAGGAGAGACTCTCGAGCGCGAGCGAGAGGGGAAGGGGGGGCGTGTGGCGGGCAACGGGGTTGCTTCTGCCCTGCACGCTGCACACTGCACACTGCACCGCACCCGCACTGCACCCGCGCTGCCTTGTTGCGTGCGTGGCCCGGGCTCCTCCAAAAAGCCTGTCATTGCCATATCCGCCCACCACCGCCG
Source organism: Calonectria crousiana (assembly GCA_013406985.1). NCBI lineage: Eukaryota > Fungi > Ascomycota > Sordariomycetes > Hypocreales > Nectriaceae > Calonectria > Calonectria crousiana. The sequence goes on along the minus strand of VTGD01000051.1, from coordinate 362,899 downwards.
GTGTTCGTTTGACAGCGAAGCATGCGTGTTGCTCCCTGACCTGACCTAAGCGTGCGCATCTTGTGTGTGTCTGGATGTCTGAGGATGAGCTGGTCTCCAGGGCATCATCAGCCCATCCGCACTCTTTGCCTCATTTTCCAAAACCGCTCTGGGAATAACATTGTTTGAAAGAGAGCGAGAGAGGCTCACCCGGGTTTCGGCTGCAACCCTCACCCCCCGGGAGTGAGGGTAAGCAGCCCAACCAGCTCGGCATGTGCTTCTCATGTTTGTTATTGGCGTGCCAGTCCCCATCAATCACAAGTCATAGGACCGTCATTTTTACTTTTTTTCTGCTTTTCAATGTATCAGCGGCGGGAGCAAAAAAAAAAAAAAGACTCGCTCGTGAGGGAAGGGTAATCAGGGCTCAAAGGCTTCCAGGGGACTTGTCTCCATTGAACGCAGGCTTGCCATTTTGTTTGTTTTTTCCTCTTGACTCCGTTGGTGGTGGGAAAAAAAATACGACGCTAGCTAGCCTCAAGCAGAGAAGGCTTTCCAAGTCCCGCGCTGGGCCCAGTGACAAACATACACATCCCACAGCCCAAGCCGACCCGACAGATTGTGTCATGCTGGCGCGCTAGCGAGTGGTAGCCAATGGCGTCTGGCTTCCCCGGGTCCTAAATCTTTCCCCTTCCAGGTTTCCACGCCAGGCTCCCTTGCCAGGTTCCTTTTTTCTTGGCCCTTGCTGGTGGTGGCACGCTTGTGTGCGCGCGCGTGTGTGTGTGTGCTGGTGCCGGAGGGTACGTACTGTACATCATCGAACAGCCTAGCCCTCCACCATCCTGGAAGTCCTGCATTGCCAGGGCTTTGCACCGCGCGCCCACTGCGCACTACCCTCTGCTGCGCTGGCCAAACTCGGCGCCGTACCTCGCTGCCCTGTCAGTGCCCACTCTCCACTGCCCACCGTCCACTGTCGCTACCCTCGTCCTCCACAGCGCCTGTAAGTGTGAGTGCCAGAGGGAGGGAGAGGGCGCGTGCGTCTTTTGGGACCCACGGATATAGGTACGGCCGGGTACAAGTCTCAGCGTCACCACTCGCTGTCAGCGCGACCACCCTTGCACTACATTGTTGCTATTACTGCACTCCGTCCTCCACCTCGTACATCCACCTCCTCACGTCTATCCCTCTATCAAAACACCACACGAACCACCGGCTGCACGCAAGCATCTCAAACATACGTCAACCTCCGCATCGGCCAGCCTACCGACTTTTCGCCTCGACATCCCACCCAAAGGGACCCCCATCCTCCGACCCAACCGTCCCGCCCGCCTGCTCGTGTCCTGTCCCTGCCTGCAACAAGAGCAAGACCCTGCTGCAGCGTCCGGAATAGGTTGGGTATCACACCTCTTCCACGCTCACGGCTCTGGCCCTGGGCCATCGCCCACCCCCAATTCTGCCTCAATGATGATCCAGCCACGATGAGACAGCCCGAAGCCTGCATTGCCGTTTAGTAACCTTGCTCGACTTAAGCCCTGCTCTGTTGGCATGATTGCTAGTCTCGAACTCCACCGTCTGCAATCGTTCCCATCACCATGGACAAATACTCTGTCGCCGTCGACGGCACCCCTGGTGTAGGCCATCCCACCGCTAGAGCTGCCAGTAGACGCCGCTCTCAGACACCAGATCTCTCTGCATCCACAACAACCACAAACGGAAACCACACATCGAAGCAGTCGTCTGGTTCCAACTCTGCCGTGCCGTCACCTTTGGCGTCCCGAGACCCATCTCCCACACGTCAGCCCAGGAGGACCGCTTCCTCCAACCGCATCGCAGGCAACCGATCTCGCAAGAACAGCCTGCACGACCAGAGTCCCTCTCGCCCAGTTCGCCCGGGCATCGCCAGCTCACAGATCCCCAGCCGTCTATCATCGACAACCACTCCCACGCTTGTCTCCGTTGTGCAAGACCACCAGCAGATTCAGGCACCTACTCCTCAGAAGCCTCTCAACGACGCCCTGCGATGGCCTGTCTCCCCTCGACTACGATCACCTCCCCCCCAATATCCCGCTTCATTTTCGCGCCCTGGTCTTCCCGCGCGCCCTAGTGAGCACGAAGTACCATCTATTAACGTACAGCGTCCCAGCCCGTCCCCCCAGCCCGTGGACCTGCAGACTCCCTCGGAGAGCGAGGCTGAAGACTCAGGAATGCGGACGCCCGTTCGCGGAGCTTTGGAGACGGTACAGGAGGTCAGCCTCCCCAACTCTCCTAACCCGACGCAGGAAGCTGCGTTGCTGGAAAAGATCAAGGAGAAGCTGGCCAACCCGGACAACTACTCCGACAGCGCCCTGGATAATGTTAGAACCCTGCGCGCCAGACCCAATTTGGTTGTTGCTTCCCACGAGAGCGGCAGCGACAGCAGCAACAACAAGACCGAGCGAAGGACAACCTCTGTCCCGCCCCCGCTGATGACGAGGCAGTCGAGCACCATGTCCACAAAGCAGGTCAAATCTAAGCAGGATGGCTCGACCCAGAGCATGACGGTCGAAACCGAGACTGTTCCAAGCGTCCCTTCGGTTGTGTTAAACACGGGCACTAAGACTGAGGGATTCAACGGAACCCTCAGGACGAAGCCGAGTTCTGAAACCATCAGGCCCAAGAAGGAGAAGAAGAAGTCGCGAAAACAGCCCACCGTCAACACCAGCAATGGTGAGTTACACTGGTGGCGACGTCGAGATGTGAATTCCTTGCTGACTGAGGCCCCCACAGCTTCCTCCAAAGCGGATGTTTTTGAGGCATCCATTGCCAGCGCGGTGGACGAGGCCAACACCTCTGACTCGGAGGAAACGTTCGTCTACGACTCTAACCCTCCAGATAACAACGATCGCCCCGGGCGACGATTTCACTCCCGAACTCCCAGCGCAACTTCCATGGTTAGCCAGGCGGACCGCCAAAACCTGCGTTCCATCTATGGCGTACTGGAGGGTGGCGGCCCGTCCCACGGACCCAAGAAAACGATGAAGTTTGCCAACACCTTCACCAGCAACGGAAACGACAGCCTGACTCCTGGGGAGGAGGATGGCAAAGGAAGCGCCCGCAGCGCAGGTGGCTCTTCTCGAGGCACCACCAGGCACCATCATCACATTGGTCGCTGGGGACGACAGCCGAGCAACAGCCACACGTCCCTCTTCGACAACGAATCTCCATTCCCCAACGCCGCTAGAGCTAAGCTCTCTGGAGCTGGCTCTGGCAAATCTTCTGGGCCTACCAGCCCCAGGAACCACTACCACCCCCGCGGAGCTTACGCTAAGCGTTCTGCGATGCAAATGTCGTCCAGCTACGATATGGATGATACTACGGGCGCGGATGACGAGCGCACCCCGCTCATGGGATCGGTTCGATCAGCTCGGTCTGGTCGAAGCCGTCGTGGCCCTCACAATCTACGACAGGCCGAGTCTCAGACCTTTACCAGGCGGTCGTCCTACCTCAACAGGTTTGCAGCATGCCTCGTGCTCACCATGATGTTCATGCTTGTCATCACGGGAGCCATCGGCTTCATGTTTGCTACCTCGCAACCGCTGACAGGCATTGAGATCACAGGCATTCACAATGTCGTGACTAGCGAGCAAGTCTTGTTATTTGATGTGACCGTCAAGGCGCACAACCCTAATATCGTTGTCGTCACAATTGACCATGCCAACTTGGAAATTTTTGCGAAGTCGGAGCACGCGGGCACCGATTCAGAGTGGCGGGACAATCCACTGGGCCCTGGCCCCCCGGTGCATATAGGTCCTCTTGACGACCCGGACCCCGACGATCCACCATTTGATGGGCCTGACGACGACGACACTAAACCAAATGTTCTGTTGGGACGGATCACAGTTTTCGACAGCCCGCTCACCTTCGAGGGGTCCCTGTTCAACCAGGGTACCTCGTCCTCAACGGGCCAGATGCAGCTTGAATACCCCCTCAATTCGACCACTGGCGGCTCAAGGCGGTGGGAAAATATCTACCAGAACGAGTTCGATCTCATCATCAAGGGTGTAGTCAAGTACACCCTCCCGATGAGTGCTCGTGTCCGCAGTGCCACAGTGTCGGGAAGGAAAACGGTCAAGCCGAACTCTGCAAACGATCCGTCTCTCAAACCGAACAGCACCACACTGGATTCATCTTACTAGATGGACGCCTGCTCTCTTGTGAGGGGGCAGATGTTCATCTGGCCTTTCCTTTGTCAAACCCACTTTTGTCTTGTGTATCTTGAGCGCGCATGGCATGTATCTGAGGGAGCAGCGGCGTTGGATGCAAATTTCCAACCATAATCATGGCTGAACATTGAGAGGACATGGAGATGCAAAGGTTTTATGTTTCTTTGGTTATAGACAGGTGAACGCCTTTGCTTCCTGTCAGGTGTTTCTTGGGTGTTATTTGTGTGCGCACTGTTGTTTTTTTTGTTCTCGACTCCACCTGCTAACCGTTTATCATCGCTCGAGGCGAGGCCTACTGGGCTGCAACCGAGAGCGGTGGGCCACGGCCCTGACGACGCAAGCAGCGACGTTTTATGCTTGCTTGGGCCTGGTTTTGAGAGCGGCGAGGTTAGAGTTTTTGATGGTCGATTTTTTTGCTTCTCAAAACCCCATAGATGGAAAAAGTGGCGACTACACAACGTTGTAATTGTAACGGCTTATGACGACTTATTCCCCCCCAAACACAAAAAGAGAAAAACTGAAAACTTCGAAGAAAGAAGAAAAGGGGAGGGGAACTTATGACAAAGAGGGTTTGGTGTATATACGAATTAGGATGAGAATACCAAATGCATTTTCTGCAAAAACATATATAAAATCTTTTAAAAACTCTTGTACGTGCTCAATAACTAACTATGCCGTGATGAGAGGAGGTATACTCGCGACATATGCTCTTCCCAGGTGCTCAACTCAGATAGCACAAACCCCGAAACGCCGTACCAAAATTTTTAGGTTCCCGTTGCACCGATTGCCTCCGTATTTTCGTTTATGCATGTCCTTTTCTTCTTCTTCTTGGCCCTGCGAGAGACAACAAAACGTGTCTACGTTTTTATGAGAAGTGAATGCCCTCCTCATTGAAGGCAAACAAGAGGCGGAGAAAGTCGTTTTCGTCACACTTGCCAGCACGCTTATCAGCCAGGTCGGTGACATCCTCAAGCACCTTGCGGATCTTTTCGCGGACGAGCTCGGCAACCTTTGTCTTCTTGCGCTTGCTCTTGGTCTTGGGAACACCGGCGTTCTTGTCGCGCAGCTCCTTGAAGAAGTCAGGGGCATCCACGTCGTCCATGTCCATGTCTCCGTCATCTCCGTCAGCGGCATCCTCGACTTCCATGTCCTCCTCGCCGTCCTCGACGACAGAGTCGTCAACGGCAACACCGTTCATGGCACACCAGGTGCGGTAGTTGCGTTCAACCATGGACAGGACTTCCTTTGTGCCGAGCCAGCTGGCGCGCAATGTCTTGTTCTTGCGGACAAAGCAAACACGCAAAAGACCATCCCACTCGTCCCAGCTCACGTTGGGCCGGTCCTTGCCTATCTTGGGCTCAATGCGCACTACGGACGATTCGACCTGGGGCGGGGGGCGGAAGTTGTTCTTGCCCACCTTCATGATGTGGGTGATCTTGGCCCAGAACTGGGCGTTGACTGACAGACGGCAATAGAGGGCGTCACCGGGACGAGCAGTTAGACGGAGGGCGAATTCGCGCTGGAACATCAGAACTGAAGTGCGCGGAGGATTGGGCAGAGACAAAAGCTTGAAGACGAGGGGACTGGAAATCTATACATAAGCTATTAGCATTATTGTAATTTTTTCTTTACTTATGTGAAATTTCGTTTGAAATACCTGGTAGGGAGTGTTGGAAATGCAAACATCAAAGGCCGGAAGCTCCGTCTTGATCACATCGCCCAAGAGAACCTCAAGTTTCCTCTGCTCCGGGGTGCCTTGCACACGCTTGGTGACTTCGGCCGCCATTCGGGGATCGACTTCGACGCAAATGCATTTCTTCACGCGCTCAAGAATTCTCACTGTCAAGTTACCGGTACCGGGACCGACTTCGAGGACGGTGTCGGTGGGCTTGAGAAAGGCCTTTTCCACAATGGCATCCGAGACACCAGGGTTCTTGAGAATGTGCTGACCAAAGTTGGTGTTGAACTTGAAAACATTGTTCTTGTTGGAGTTGGAGTCGCCACCCTTGCTGGGGCGCTCGTACGGCGAGCTAGGGCCGCTGCTGCGCTTGCCGGTCTTTGTCTTGCCCATGGCGGCGGTCGGTGGTTATGTCCAAAGATCGTGGGCTTGGTGGGGAGGGGCGGTATTGGTGGTGGGAAACTTTTTTCTGCCATGGTCTTATCGATAAGAACGGTATTGCGTGCCAGAAAACTAGCGCCGGGTGTGTATTACAGCACTTGCCGTAGTGCTCATGCGCCAAATTTCTCACCTACCCTGCTGTTTTCCTGACCTACCGCATTTGTTGCCTAGGAGCAGCTGCGCGATGCAAGCTTCGACCTCGAATCCGACCTCGTCTATATAAACCATCCACACCCCCAATTTGGCCAGTTCCCGCGGCGCAGCGCCAACGGGCCTATTGCAAAGATGACGACCCGACGCGATTTCCTCAACCAGCCGGCGCCGGAGAACTATGTCGCTGGTCTGGGACGAGGTGCAACAGGCTTCACGACACGATCCGACTTGGGACCCGCCCGAGATGGCCCCAGCGAAGAACAGATAAAGGAGGCCCTCGCGAAGCGCGCCGCGCAGCTCGGTCTGGCCCCCGACGGCAAAAAGGGAAAGGACAAGGAGGAAGATGGCGGCGATGACGAGGAGCGATACCAAGATCCCGACAATGAGGTTGGCCTGTTTGCAGGTGGTGTTTACGACAAGGATGACGAGGAGGCTGACAAGATCTGGGAATGGGTTGACGAGCGCATGGACCGACGAAAAAGACAGCGCGAAGCACGCGAGCAGGCCGAACGAGATGAGTACGAGCGCAACAACCCCAAGATCCAACAGCAGTTTTCGGACCTGAAGCGCGCGCTATCGACCGTCACCGACGATGAGTGGGCGAACTTGCCCGAGGTGGGAGATTTGACGGGAAAAAATCGCCGCAGCAAGCAGGCATTGCGACAGCGATTCTACGCCGTGCCGGACAGCGTGTTGGCGGCTGCAAGAGATTCGACGGAGTTGGGCACAACGGTGGCTGACGATGGCATGGCAAGCTCTAGTGGAGATGCCGCTGACGGAGCCATGACAAATTTTGCCAAGATTGGTGCTGCGCGAGACAAGGTGCTCAAGTCCAGGCTGGAACAAGCCTCTCAAGGAACCGAAACTGCCGTGGGAGGCACCTCGACGAGTATCGATACACAAGGTTATCTCACCAGCCTCAACAAAGTACAACTGAACGAAGCACAAGCCCAAGTCGGAGATATCAACCGAGTGCGAGAGCTTCTGCAGTCAGTTGTCAAGACTAACCCAAACAACGCTCTGGGTTGGATCGCTGCCGCTCGACTGGAGGAACTCGCTGGGAAAATCGTTTCTGCGCGAAAGACGATCGACCAGGGTTGCGCAAGGTGTCCCAAGAGCGAAGATGCCTGGTTAGAAAACATTCGACTTAACCATGACTCTCAGAACGCCAAGGTTATTGCACGAAGAGCCATCGAGGCTAACAATCGATCAGTTAGATTGTGGGTAGAAGCCATGAGACTCGAGACTTTGCCTAGCAACAAGAAGCGAGTTATTCGGCAAGCATTAGATCACATTCCCGAATCGGAAGCACTGTGGAAGGAGGCTGTCAACTTGGAAGAGAGCCCTGATGACGCAAAACTACTTCTGGCCAAGGCTACCGATCTTATTCCACTGTCGGTCGATTTGTGGCTGGCATTGGCTCGATTAGAGACGCCCGAGAACGCACAAAAAGTCCTGAACAAGGCCCGAAAAGCCATTCCTACATCCCACGAAATCTGGATCGCAGCAGCGCGACTACAGGAGCAACTTGGACAAGGAAACAAGGTCAATGTCATGAAGCGAGCCGTCCAAGTTCTGGTTAAAGAGTCTGCCATGCCTAAGCGAGAGGAGTGGATTACCGAAGCAGAGCGCTGCGAGGAGGAGGGCGCCGTCATTACCTGCGAAAACATCATTCGAGAAACTCTCGGCTGGAGTTTGGACGAGGACGATGACCGCAAGGATACATGGATGGAGGATGCAAGAGCCAGTATTAACAGGGGCAAATACGAGACGGCGAGGGCCATCTTTGCCTATGCTCTTCGAGTGTTCGTCAATAGCAAGACCATGTGGATGGCAGCAGCCGACCTGGAGAGGAATCACGGAACCCGAGAAACCCTATGGCAGGTGCTGGAGAAGGCTGTCGAGGCATGCCCCAAAAGCGAGGACTTGTGGATGATGTTGGCCAAGGAGAAGTGGCAGGCTGGCGAGGTGGATAACGCCCGGCTCGTCCTCAAGCGTGCCTTCAACCAAAACCCCAACAACGAGGACATTTGGCTTGCGGCCGTCAAGCTGGAATCAGAAAACGGCAACGAGGACCAGGCTCGAAAGCTGCTGGAAATTGCTCGCGAACAGGCGCCCACAGACCGCGTGTGGATGAAGAGTGTCGTGTTCGAGAGAGTACTCGGCAATGCCGAGGCCGCTCTCGACCTGGTGCTCCAGGCACTGCAGCTTTTCCCTTCTGCAGCAAAGTTATGGATGCTCAAGGGCCAGATCTATGAGGATATGGGCAAGACCGGCCAGGCAAGGGAAGCCTTTGCTACAGGTGTCAAGGCCGTCCCCAAATCTGTGCCCCTCTGGTTGCTGTATGCTCGATTGGAGGAGAAGCTTGGCCTGACTGTCAAGGCCCGATCCGTGCTGGATCGTGCTCGTTTGGCGGTGCCCAAGAATGCACAACTGTGGTGCGAATCTGTGCGACTCGAGCGACGAGCCGGCAACACCGCGCAAGCCAAGTCGATGATGGCCAAGGCACAACAGGAGGTGCCCAAGAGCGGCTTGCTGTGGGTAGAGCAGATCTGGCACCTGGAGCCGCGCACGCAGCGTAAACCACGAAGTCTGGAGGCCATCAAGAAGGTGGACAACGACCCCGTGCTGTTTGTGGCCGTGGCGCGCATTTTCTGGGGAGACCGCAAGCTCGAAAAGGCGCAGAACTGGTTCGAAAAGGCCCTCGTGCTGGACAGCGACTGCGGCGACAGCTGGGCGTGGTACTACAAGTTTCTGCTTCAGCATGGCACCGAGGAGAAGCGCGCCGACGTCGTCACCAAGTGCGTGCTCAACGAGCCCCGACATGGCGAGGTGTGGCAGGCCATTTCCAAAAAGCCAGAGAATGCAAGGAAGAGCTGCGAAGAGATTCTGAAGATGGTTGCGGCAGAGCTGGAATAGACTTGTGCCAGAAGAGGAACGTGTGTAATCTGGTGGGAAATCATCAATGTATTGTCTATGGAGGAACTAGAATTGCAAAGTCATTTCGTTGGCATGATGGAGTTTATGAGGTTCAACCGGAAACCCTTTGTGCCGGTTTAGATATTGGAAATGCAAAAGAACATGAATAGAACCGCGGTCTTTCCTTTCACATATGGGATGCAGCATCATATTCTGAGCCAGAGCCGACCCGTGAGCGTGGATTGTGTCTTGGTAGAATGCCATTAATTACTCATCGCGGATGTAGATAAACAAGATAATCTCGGTGCTCTCGAGGCAACCGGGTCGTTTGGTTTCATCCATTTCGCCGAACAAACAAATATGCCTTATTTGGATCCCATCATTAAGTTCACTTGCCCCAGCGGAACCAACTCATGATACCACCTTTGGCCTGAGCTGCACCATCCTCAACTTTTTGGTCAAACTTGTTCACAGCCTTAAGTGCCTCGGCTTTGGCATCCTTGGCGTATGCCTCGGCATTACTCTTGGCTATCGAAGCCTGCCTGTCGGCCTCGGCGATCTACGAGGAGAGTCGTCAGTTCTTTGTATTCGTCGAGATGGCACCCACAAGTTTGCGGGGCACCGAGAGAGGATACTTACAGCGTTGTCAATCTTAGCACCGGCCTTCTCGCCATAGCCCCTCAAGTCTTTTTCAATATTGGTTTGGGAAGAACCGGGAAGGTGGCTCTTGACACTAGCAGCGGCTCGATGTGCGTCGCCTGTGATGGGAGAAGGGCATTAGCAACACGAAACCCGGAAGGGCAGTTAATTGGTTGGGGGTCCATTTCAGCACTCACTTTCGAACTTATTCTCAGCAGCTTTGGGATCGCCGCCGGCCTGGTAGACGTAGTACCCGATACCAGATGCGGCGCCAACGCCGAGGATGAGAGGAAGACGAGACTTGGACATATTGTATGGTGGTGCGAGTTGCAGTAGTTGGGAGCGCAGGGGATGAAGGGAAGAAGAGTGTGAGCAGAGAGGAGGCAATGGAGGGGAAGAAGACTGGTGTGACAATGTGATGCGACGAGAACAAGACAGGGAACGGGTACCGGGCAGGTATTTATCATGTGGTGTGAACGGGTTATACCAGACGGGTATGGCCGGATGTCCTCGTACGCATCCATGACATGCGATGTGCCTTCCTTAGGCTAGAGAACGACATGGGTCCACGAGGAGAAGGCGCGAGGTGGTTAGCCAGCTTCCGGCTGCCCCTTGTTCCTCGTGGTAGCGCTGTCTATTTGCGCCAAGTCTTTTCTTCAACGTCCAATACATTGTGTCATGTCATGATGATGGCCAGTTGGTTGGCGGGTGGTGTGGGAAAAAAAATGCATGACGTAGTGCGGCCCGGGCAGTGGGACCCCTCCTCCCAAGCTGCAGCTTTCTACCCATGATGAGGGGACGGCAGCAGAATCGAGGCGCGGGATGTGGTTTTCGGCGCATGCAGAGGTTACCCAATTTCTTAGATGCCTGAGCTTACTTTGTAGGTAGCTATGGAGGGTTGTTAGCCCCGCCTGACAGCTTAGCTCTTCGTTGTCGAATAGCTTGGTCCCCATGTTGCAAATACGTTTTCGATAAGTTACGATCCTGGTTCATGAACATTCAAATCAGGCTGTAAGCCGTAGTTCATGCTGGGCTCATGGATGAAATATACACGGCAAGGGTACAGACCTATATTTTTGATGCGTAGCAGCACACCTGAAGTGGTCAGATTGCCATTCCGTATTGCTATTGCTTAGTTCTTGGGCTTGTGTGTTATTCGAATTTATCTTGACCTCGCTAAGGGATGGTATTCACGTCTTTTGGCCGTGGTGCCAGTAACCATTTCATCTAGGCTTAATCCACAATGGGGCTATGGCCGGTATTATATAATAGCTCGATCTTGCTGGCCTGCTTTGAATGTATAGCTGGTTTGGGCAGATAACGATAGGGGATTTTCAATCCACACCCTGCCGATGATCATCTCTGACGCATGCGCAAGTGAAGTTGTAATACGTCGGCACGTTATTTATCTGTAACCCAGCGCAAAATGTCCATGTCTAAACATAGCTAGTCTCCCAGGAGCAATATAGCCCTGGGCCACCTCAGGGATGTATAGCCTAACCAACACTGCCATTGTCGAATAATTGCAATTTACCTTTTCAGGACAGCTCCCAGGTAACTCAGTTGTGGGGTTAATGATCGCACAATCTGCCGCTAGCGCAACTCTGTACCCTTGGCTCCCGAAAAACCATGGATGGTCCCCACCGCCTCAATCTAATAAGATGGAATTGACTGCCGTATTACATCATTGATCCTGATTCCATCTTGTGAATTCCTCAAATGTTTAGTGCCACCGTAATTTCAGCTTGTTTTGTGTGACGCAATGGACCCCATAATACAAGGGAGAGAAAAGAACACATGCGTCCAGGCCCCTTGTCTTGTCAACAGAGCCAACGTCTCAATTGCCATGTGTGTTGTCGCATGGAGTGGACATCGCGTGCAGCAGCGTCATTATGCGACTGTGGAGGGATGGTTTCATTCCCATCAAGCAGCAGGGCAACAACCGATGGCTGGCCACTGTAGGGGGTGGCTTGAACCACTAGCAGCCCTGGAATCCCGCTATGAAACGACCAAGTTGGAACGACCACCACACTGGAAGCGGCCAGTCTTAGTGGGCTTGGTGCTTGTGCGTCCCGCTAAGTTTGTCAATCGCTTGCTGGGCCTGCAAGGTTGTGGCGCCTCCTCATCTTCCAACTTTCTCCAACTTTCTCTTGTCGCTGCATGATAATTCCTTTTTTGCGTGTTGACGTCCACTTCAAGCCGTCGTTTCATCCTGTCCGAATCGACGCTGCCCTTCAGCTTTCTCTGAAGCTGTCTGTCCTAACAAGGGACCACACTCCTTACTTGTTCCCAGTCGCATTTTCGCGCTAGTCCAAGCTTTGGGCTACCTCTCGATGACGCGCCCTTAAGCCTGTGAGACGTCTCGACATCGTACAAACCCTGGCTTCTTTGTGGATGGAGCGCTGGTCATAGCCTAATCGAGGCCTACCTAGACGAGGTCCTCCTCCTCGAGGGCAAAGCCGTCATGCTGAGAGTCACGAGCTCTCGCAGGGCCACAGGGCTCAGACCCACTGACTACGATCACGAAATCTCCTTGGTCGACCACGATGCCGCCAGGACGCCCCCCGAACCCACGACGCCCGAGCCGGTTGATATATCCAGAAGCGACACAACAGCACGACTGTTGGAGACAGATGGAGAGGATCAAGAACAAGATGGTCAGCCGCAGAAGGACCAGGAACCACTCAAACAGGAACGAACTACAAAGAAGGAGACCGACACTCATACGCCTGCAAAGCCACAAGCGCAAGATGAAGACGGGCAGCCCAGTTCTCGCCCAGGACCTGTAATACGTGTTCGGCGTACGGACTTAATATTCTCCATTTGATCCATCGTTTTGTATCTCTAACTTCATATACAGAACCGACTGCTCCAGACATCACGAATGGGAACGGCACACAAGTCAAACCAAGAAAGAGCACCGATGAGCGAGAGTCCGCCATAGATATCCTCTACGAAAACGAAAGAGGCGGATTTTTATGCGGAATTGCCCTCTTTTCCAGCCAGGCCCTTGGTGGTCTAGATCCGCCTGCATGGAGTACGTCGACTCTCACCCACACAGTTCGCCAAGAATAACCGCTAATTCGAAACAGCTAATGCATACCATAACGCTTCTCCAACAAACATCCGCACTGCTCAGGTTCCCGATCCTTCATGGGAATGGGCCTGGCCGGAATGGCGGGTAAATCATCAGGCGGGCGTTGATGAGGATGGTTGGGAGTATGCTTTTGCCTTTTCGAAGAAGTTTTCATGGCACCGCGCTAGATGGTGGAATTCGTTTGTCAGAAGGCGTGCTTGGACTCGAAAAAGGGTCAAGAAGCGGCCTGACGATATTTCGGCCGATCCGCACATGCTCAATACCGACTATTTCACCGTCCGCCCAGCTGCGGATCGAATACACCAGTCTCGAGAGAGCATCGCGAGCAGCCGACACGCTAGTAGGACGAGTTTCAGCCAGCTTACAGCTGCGGAAAACGCAGAAAGTCTTCCAGATGTTGAATACATCGAAGATCTCATGACGATCCTGCGTCGTTCGAGAATAGACCGAGAGAAGCTTGAAGCGGTCGAGAGTTACCTAGAGCATGCACTGGACCTCTCACAGCTACAAGAGGAGATGCATGAGATCATGTCCATTTTCGTTTTTCAAGCATCCCGGCGAATATTATTGAGTCGTCTCATGCAAATTCACGACGAGACCACCGAACTGCTAAGCAAGAAGGAAACCCCAGAATTGAAAGCTCGTGGCGAAGCGATCAAGGATGCGGTTAAGCATGCTGAAGAAGAGGTTCGCAAACTTGCTTACTGGAGCGATGTCAAGCAAATGGCTGAAAATGGAGACATCGATACGGCTGTTGATTGCGACAAAGGGTGGGATGGGGACTGGCAAGGCCTGGATAAGAGCGGAGGTGCCCATCCCAAGGAGGGCTAGCCCGAGACGTACGTGAAAACGTTGACCACTCGTTTCTTGATCCCCCCATTTTCTTATTATTCTCTTTTTTGGTCAAGTTGTATTCACGTCATTGGGCTTGGTTCAGAGAAAGATGTCATCTGCATCACGGAATTGGATTGTGTTTTATGTGCCATGGTATCAGGGATATCTATCCTTGATAACTGGACATGTATAATTTGGGTCGTCCGGTGAATATGCGCTGGTGGGATTTGTCAAGGGTACTGTTCTGCCCTCATCAAAATAATTTGCTTATCATATTTGGACATACATATGCCAACTAAAAAGGATCTATTTTCTCGCGACTTCTCAAGTTTTTTTCTTTCTCAAGTATTGCTAGCATGTAAATGATTCGCAATGGCATTTGCGGTGGCCACGTGACAGGGTCTGCCGACGTCGCAGATGGGGCCCATGATATCGATAGCGCTCGAGCCCAGCTTTTTTCCGCATCGCGATCAGCTCCGAGGCCCCAGAACAACTGACGGCGAGGGCTACATCAACTCCCACAGCCTCGACGATGCGTGACTTATGACCAATGTCCCTGGGAATCAAGTCTATATGGAGGGCTCGGGCACGATGCTCCGCTGTCACTGGGCCTTGCCTGATTTCCAGGGACCCGATGCCCTCCAGGGTCCTAAATCTTCAATTGTCGACCCCACGTTTTGAATCGACATCAACGCCGAATTCGATATCATTGGACACTACCTCACCCCCGAACGCATTCGCAGATTCTACTACTGCTGCTTCTGCTGCTGCTTCTGCTGCTGCTGCTGCTGCTGCTGCTAAGAGATATGCACACCCCCGAGTGAGCGACCGAAGAAGGAAGTCCTCTCGAGCCGACGACCCACCCGAATCAAAGAACCGCATTTTCAAACGCGCCTTCAAGGTCAAGGCCGACCTTGTTGACGAAGGCGACAAGCGGGCGCATTATCCTGTAACTGGACAGCCACGAAAATACCCGAACCAGGCGGCGACTCAAGCGAGCTTAAATCAGCACCAAAGGGATGTCAGAAGACAAGTTGGGCATGGCATTGTGTGGGGTTATTTCGGAAAGCAAGCGCCAGATTGGAAGGATTGTTTCCAGCTCATGCGAAAAATGACGCCAGAGGAAAGCGAAGGATCAAAAATGTCTGCAGTGAGGATATTCTTGCCAAAGACCTGGACCGCCGGTGCCGGTAATCTGAATCTCGAATATGTCGACTCTGCAACTGGTGTCCTCCAGAAACTGCGGGCTTCTGTCGACAAAAACCCCTCGGCGATAATTCTGCGTGGTAGAAGCGATATCCTTAGTAAAGCAGTCGACGATGTCGTGCGCCATTGCCCGGAAGCAAAGGTGTACGAGCTCGGCGATGTCGCCGCGTCGGATTATAAGACGAAGCAACTATGGCCTACTATTGAGGGCGTAACCAATGACGGCACATCCCCTCAGAGGGATGAGGATAAAAATATTTGGATGCACAAGGAGAAAGAACCTTACGAGATCAGAGATCCTTATGAACAGATACCCAAACCTCAGGAGTGGACGCAGGAGAATTTTGAAACGTATATCACGACACTTTCCTACGGTCGGATTCCCGCCCACCTAGCCGTCAAGTTTTATGGGCAGCGAAAAACGAATGGGAGGAACGTTGATACAGATGGCATCCGGATACAACTGATTGTTGATGCATTTGAAGATGCGAATGCTCGCCCGTTTATCACTGCCCCGGTCTTGAAGATGGCTGTGTCCATGATGGCCGACAAAGGCGGCCACCGAGCCTCTGCCAACAAGCTCATTGAGCTGGGAGAGAAACTCGGTATCCCGATGGACACGGATACTTACAATATTATGCTTGAGGGATATGTGCTCAAACGAGATCTTGTCTTCTTTTATAAGTTTCTCCGCAGGATGGAAGCACGTTACTTCCAGCCGAACATCAGGACCTGGTTGCTTTTTCTTGAACTTGTCCGTGGAGAGAGCGAGAAGAAGCAGATCATTGTGACCATGTACGAGCTCGGAATGCTCCATCATCCTGCTACTCGACGGGGCATCGCAGGCGTCATGGCCTCGCTTGATGCCTATGCCGCTTTCAGGGCAGGGAGAACCCTGGATGGCTTTTTGACCGATCAGAAGGAACGTTATGGAAAGGACTGGCTTTCGGTTGCTGCCGTGGACAGCATCATTACCGAGCTCCTCCGCTTTCACCGTCCCGAGGATCCGAGGATGAATGATGCTAAGCGCCTGATAGAGATTGCGACTGAGGTTGGGTTGTCAGTTGAAACCAATACTATCAACATTTTCCTCAAGCACGCCACAACAGTGCGAGATTGGAACACGGCACTATGGGCCATGTCATTATCCGAAGAAACCGGCTGCGGGCTTGACCAAGATACCTACGCTCTCCTGATCAGCCTAGCTATCAATACACGATCCCCACACGCTTTGGGGATGGTGTACTTTTACGGTGTGCTTCACCGCAAACTGAAGAAACCTTCTCGCCAGATGGTGTCCCAGGTCCTTCTTCGTCTTCATCGTGACAACTTCTGGAAACGGCGGGAATGCCAGCCCACTATCTTCCCCAAAGAAGTAATAGCCACGCTCGAAGGCCGCAAAATCTCATCGAGCAAAGCCATCATGTCCAGGCTTGAGCGTATTATCCTGGATCAATGGGAAGGATATGTGCCCCTTAAACACCTCGCCCATTCGCTCGAGCTTGCCTATCGGTCCAATGATTCCTCTCTCCGGCGGCAGCTGAAGAACCCGCAACCCAGGGAAGATGGCACACCCCAACCTATTCAAGTCCAGGATTTAGTTATCAAGCTTCGTCGCTTAGACGGCGAGCCTGGAAACATCAATGTGAGATTGAAGGGTCGCTTCAATCCGAAGACCATGATTGAGGATTGGATTGACGAACACTCTCTACCTGAGCAGGAACCACATGAGGGTGAAGACCAAGCATTCGTCTCCAACTAGGCAGTCTTCAGCTGGACGCTAGTGACACGGAATTGATTCATTGTACCCCAATGGGGGTACAACGCGGCTAAATTTGCCAACATTAGACCGTGTCTCGTTACTCAAAAGGGGCTTGTGCCAGGCGGCGGGTTTCAAGGTGGAGGCCTCTCTGTATCAAGACTTTTGGTCTCTCTGTACTTTCAGCTTTTGTCCTAGGGACATGCATGTCATCATCACTTCGTATCACGTCCTGTATTGT
Source organism: Calonectria crousiana (assembly GCA_013406985.1). Classification (NCBI taxonomy): domain Eukaryota; kingdom Fungi; phylum Ascomycota; class Sordariomycetes; order Hypocreales; family Nectriaceae; genus Calonectria; species Calonectria crousiana. The sequence goes on along the minus strand of VTGD01000051.1, from coordinate 345,754 downwards.
ACCCCTGCACTCTGTACACCCTACATTGCCTCGCCCCCAGGATACATATCACGTTGGGTTTCTGCCTAACCATCTTACCTCAGATTCACATCACCACCCGAAGCCACACCCTCCTCTACACCAAAAACCATTGTACACTACAGCATACACCTTTCTGCGGAGAGCCAACAGAAGTTTGGCGGGAAATGATGGGATAGAGACGGAAAAAACAGAGAAGAATTTATGAAGCAAGAAGCCGTGTATAATTCATCAGCCTGTAAAAAGACAAAAATTAAGACCATACGAGAAAAACGCAAAATCCCCCCTCGTTATTTCCCACGGGGTATAATATGTTTAATGCGTAATGTGCAGTCAATCCATCTTCGAGCCCAGCTACCTCCCCTTCAGTAAAGTACATCCACCCAGTGCCTCGTAATCGCACTGCTGGTAAAAAGCTCGTAACACTACCATTGCAAATGACCACACCTGTGTGAGTATGAATGAAAAGAAGATGAAGAAAAGGGGGGGAATGTTCCAAATGGGATGGGAAGTAATAAAAAAAACACCACAATGAAAGAAACCAGGATGCAGCACCGCAGCGTCCTCCATTGTAGCAGTCCCAGACGTCAAGAAGGAGAAAAGAAAGCACCCGGCCCAGAAGTAAACATGTCTCAAACGTTCAATGCATGATTCTCGTTTCCGCCAGATTTTTCTTTTTTTTTCTCTCCCTTCTTCTCTTGAGGCGTGCTTTGTGTGTTGCAAAAATCGTATTGGTGGGGGTTTGTTTAGCCTGGTGATCGGCAAATCCGGCACTTCCCTCTCTCAAACCCCGCCCTCCACCTTATCTCGAAGGAAAACCAAAGCGCGATGTGGCGACAAATCCAGAGCGATTGGGGAGGTCATGTTGGGCATATGTATGCAGGGCAGACAAGCTGTAGACATTGCGAGTTAGGCAAAGGATGGGTATATTCGACATTCGCGTGTGAACCAGAGAGAAGATAACAAGAAAAGAAAATAGAGGTCTCGGAGGGGCGCAGGTATGTAGGTAGAAAGGTAAGAAAGAAGAATAAAGGTAGGCAGGGGATCCAGTGTGAAATATCAAGAGGTTTCTCTCTCGCACTCTCTTCTCTCCTCTCTCCTTCTTTCTGACGTATCCTCATCTCTTCATAGGTGCGAGCGGTGTGGGCATACACACGCTCGACTTGACATGACTCCCATCAGACTGCTCTGAGACGTAAAGACCTAACACGAGAATAGTTGACATTTAGCCTCCCAAAACCCTTTAAGCCTCTCCATCTAACGCCCCCTTGCGGCATGAGGAACACGGCGAGCAGTATATGACGTTCAATCCGGACCACCATCCAAATCAAGGACCACCTAATCCTTCTTAGTCTCCTGGGGGTCTTTCTTCTCCTCCTCCTTGGCGGCATCGGTTTTCGACTCGGCGGCGGCGGCATCGGCGGTTGTCGTCGTCTTGGAGACCTGGCTCTCAAGATCCTTGTCCTCGTCTGCGTTGTCGAACATTTCGGTATCATCTGAATTGGTAAGAACCTCAGTGCCATCGCCGAGGAGAATTGTCCGGCCTCGGTACCCACCAACGCCGAAGCTCCTGCCCTTGCTTCCTGCACCCATATCGTAATTGTCATCGCTGTCTTCAAAGTCTTGGTGGTGGACTCCGGGGCCACGGAATTCGGCTACACGGCGCAGTCAAGGTCAGTCGGGTTTCGGGTTCAGGGGGGGACAGCCCAGGAGAATCCATCTCAGCACAAATGACGAGCTTGTCGAGGTGATGCCGCTGGTTCATGAGCGCAGGTGGTGGGAGGGATCGTACCGTATTCGGGGGGAGCGCAAGGACCGTCTCCGTTGGCGACCCGGCGGGCGACCTCTTCGTACCACTCTTCCTTGGTTCTGCCGTTGAGGAATCCGACAATGACCATGGTCATGTTGTCGCAGCCAACACCGCCCGTCTCCGAGTTGGATGCTAAGCAGTTGTCCATCATGTTTTCGCAGATCTTGTCGAGGTCCTGCTTGGCGGCGATACCGCGTCGAACGAACTCAACAACGGCCTGCGAGGACTGGCAATCCCAGATACCTGCTCCAATAAGCACTGCACTTCCTACCGGCGGGGCGTCCCTGCTTCGACTCACCGTCACAGGCAAGAACCAGGAACTCGTCCTCATCGGTGAGGTCATGTTGCTCGACATCGGGGTAAGCAGTGACAATCTGGTTCTCGGGGGACAACTCTGCGCTCTTCTTGAACTCGAAATCACCAATAGCGCGTGAAAGGGCCAGGTTTCCGTTAACTCGGCCAAAGTCGACAAATCCACCGGCAGCTGTAATTCGGTTCTTCTCATCTGCAGCGGGGAGTCGCTCGGTCAGCATGGACCGCAATCACGAGGAAATTGCCGCTCAAACGGGCGGGGGAGTGGGAGGAAGATTAGACAGACTCTCAAGTGTAGGCTTGTGATCCTGAGACAAAGGCTTGGCTCGGCCCTTGATTCCTACAACACCTCTTGAATCACCAGCATTGGCCTGGATTTCTTGGTTAGCATCGCTGGGTTGGAACATGGCACCCCTCGTCTGTATGGTGGGGCAGACGTGGGGGAGGGACGAGGCGGACTGACGAGATAGAGCTTGTTACCGGCGATCAGGCTGACACAGGCAGTGCAACCCGAAACTTCTTCCTCATACTTGGGGTCTGTTTCAACAAAAGCAAAAATAATGCAAGTTAGCCTCAGAAAGTATCACCACGTTGCAGTGCAAAAAAAATCCAGAATCAAGGGGAAAATCCCCCTCAAAAAAATTCGGGAGTGGGGGAGGGTCAAGTGAGGGCTGGCGAGTTTGCGCATACCGTTGAGAATGGCGCGGTCGGTCGCAAGAAAGCCGTCCTTAAGGCCCTGAGCGTAATTGCCAGCCTTGAAGGTGTCCTGCTTAAAGATGATGTTGTGAATGTTTTCGCCGGCGAATAATGCCACTTTGTCGCCTCCGTGGCCGTCAAAAACGCCAAAAAAGCTCAGCTTGTCAGAGTGCTCTTTCTTCTCGGTGTCAAGGTCGAGGACAGCAGTGTGGGCGTCTTCCATACTAATGCGCCATCCTTGCATGGCAGAGACACCGTAGATGAGTCGCTCATCCTCGCCCTTTTCCGAAGTCTAGAGGCAGCGGGATTGTGGGTTAGCCGAGAGGAATCTGACAGTATGCTTTTTTTTAAAGGGGAGAGTCATCGGGGTATATGATGGCGGGGAGCAAAAGAGCGAGCGTGAAGTCGGAGCGGGGAAGTCGAGAAGAGGACACGGCATGGTTGGCACAGAGGCGCGCAGTAGGATGCGCAGAGGGCGGGAAGAAGAATGCAAGAGGGAGAAAAAAATTATCTGCCGAGTCTGGAAACGGATTTGCGCAACTGGTACGAGTCGAGATATCGCGGTGGCTCGGTGTAGAAGTGGATGTGGGCGCGGGGAGAGGGGCTCGACAACGGGCGATGCCCCTCGCAGGCGAGAACAGCACGAGACGAACAAAGGTGGCCACGGACACACAAGCAATAGGCTGAGAGGCAGCCGCAAAACGCACCTTTTCGACAACGGGCTCCGAGAGTGTTTGGCCCATGGTTGGAGGTAGGTGGTCGGGAGGTCGGCAGCGCAGCTACCGTCGTGTGGAGGAAGTTCGAGTGACGGAGAAAGGTTGGTTGCCAGGAGGAAGTGCGAGAGAGACGAAGGGTTGCGCCGGGGGGTGGGAGGGGCGAGACGGATTACGGGTCGGAGGAGTCGGAGGAGTCGGAGGGGGGGAGGGAGCGAGGAAAGAAGAGCTAGCAATCGGGTGGTATATAGCAACAAAATTGTAGCGAGAATGAGGGTGAGAGAAAAAAAAAATTGTTCAGTGAGAGGTTGGCTTAAAAAAAAATCTACGACGCACACGATAGCGAAGCCGGCGAAAGGAAGCCTGGTAAGTGGTGGAGGTTGGTGCTTTTGGTGGAGGGGAAGGATAAGGCTCTGCGGGAGTATGTGCGCGAGTGGTGGTGAATGATGTGTGGGTGGTGCGTGCGTCCTTCTTTGGTGTGCTTGTTGGTTGCGACAGGCCAAAGAAGAAGAAAAAACCAGCATCTACCTACGGAAGCGGGGTATTATTGCCGATGCTAGTGCTAGCTCTCGACTCTGGACCGTGTGTCACCGAGTCTAACCTGGTGCCTTTTGGTTGTTGGAGCTTTTTTTTTTTTCCTTTCTCTCTGCCTTAGAGCCCACGGGCAAGTTTTTTCTTTTTTTTTTTTTTCTTTCTATTTTATTCCAGTTCCCTCCCCGTGGCGGCAGGCCAGATAGCGTGTGAGCAGTGAGCCCTGATCTTGGTGACGGCGCGTGTCGAGGTGTGTGAGTTTCCCATTAAACGCACGACTACGCCGCCCAGACCTCGCGCTCCTAGTGCTAGCCGCGAGGAGCTGAGGCCACTGCGCATGGCACCACTGCCTCCACTGCCGCCCGCTAACTGGGAGCCCAGGGTCCCTGACTGAATCTATGATACGGCCATTAATTAGATCCCCCCCCCGGAGCGTGCCCCTCGGCCGCTTCTAAGCCCAGCTAGGCACCGAGCCCAGCGGAATGGCGTGCCCGGTTGATGTCGCAGAGAGAATTTGGGTGTCAAAACAAGGAGCGATGATGGGGAAGAAGAAGAATAATAATGATAATAATATTGCTCAATCAAACCCGCGCCCGCGCGTATTCCTTCCCCTTGCGTTCTAGACCTCGGTCGCCCAAGGCTGTCCTGCACGCGCGAGCTCATCCGAGTGAAAATTTGCCTAGGCCATTTCGCCTTCACCCAGTCATGCTGCACCTCCCACCACCACACAGCTCACAGGGTCCCTTTTGCCACAACAAGGAAAAAAAAATCGACAAACCCCGCGGGCGGGTGGCCTCGCGTTCTCGTGGGGTGCCTGGTCGCTGGCCTACTGCCATGCTACCCATCTACCGAGCATCCTCGCGCACGCCTTTTGGTCGCGTGTCCCTACCAGCCCATCCATCCATCCTCCTCTCGTCCACCCGGGCCGGCCCTCCTCCTCAGAGTTTTTCACCATGTCTCGTCGCAAAACGCTGTTTTGTGGCCATGCGCCGTCCTCCAGGACCCTGTAGATAGCCCATGTGCGCGCGCCCTTGCCCTCGCCAGGGATCTGTTCTGTTGAGGGCAGCCGTAGGGTTCGTCCCGTCTTGGGCGACCGGCCAGATGTATTTGCGCTGCACCCATTTTTCCCCGCAAACCCACACTAACCTCTCCCGATACATACCCTGGACCTCTCTGCTCAAAACCATGACAGACATCCAACTTTGACTTCACTAGACCCCAGGGCCTTTACTTGTCCCGTCTCCTTTATTTCTGTCTTGTTTCCTGTTTGGCTCTTGTTTTGGTTTCGCGCAATTGCCAAGCCGCCCAACTTACGTCGCATCCGGCTTTCCAATCTCCATCATCGATGACGGAGCATCCACATCCTGCTTTTTTCCGTAACACAATCATAACCATAGCATGACATCACAATCTCACTTGTGCTTTTCACTTATTGATACAAGATCCAATCGATGAATTACAAACACGGACAGCCCCCTCCTTGCTCCGGGCTTGCCTTATTACTGCTCTATTTGCTATTATCCCCCCTAAAAAAAATAAGAACAATTAGTATCAAAGGAAAACCGGCTGGAAATGCATCTGGTATCGTCGCTGTCGTCAAAGCTGTACAACGGGGACCCTTGATCCCGTTTTGAACCCAAGTCTGTACTGAAGCCTTTGCCCTCCCCTCTCCGTTATATGAAGGCCTTGGAGCTCTCTTCTTCGATCGACTTCCTGCTTCTGGAATCCTCTCGCCTCCACGACGACGAGTCCATTTCGTTCAGCCTCGAAAAGCGGCTGCCCGGTTTGAGCCCCAAATCTCCACTCCTCCGGGATGTCTTGCTGGCAGACTTAGCGAGCATGTCCTTCTCCGATTGCACAGATCCCCTGATGCTCGTCTTGGCGTCCCCCCACTGGCTGGGCGAGATGAGCTCTGAGCTCGCGCGCTCGCCGGGCCGAGCTCCATCCCGGCCGCCCACAAATCCACTCATGGCCGTGCTCGTGGCCGTGCTCTGCCGTGCCGGATGGAACGGTGCCCTTTCCACGAGGTCTCGGTAGGCCGAGCTGGCGCTTTCTTGACGCCCGCTGTTGATTACCCTCCAGTTTTCTGACGATGCAAACGAGGCGTCAGTGTGGAAGCTTTTGGCGATGCTCGACTCTTCCACGTGCCACGGCCCAGTGTAGTAGAACGGCCCTCGACTGCTGTGCCTGCGGAGCCATCTCTCCCCTGACACTCGGATTTGGCTTGGTCTTCTCATTTCGGGCACCTTTTGATCAGCCTCCTCTTCGAGCGTGGCTCTATCGGCCGTGACTGATCGTTTTCCAACACTTATATCCGAGGGTTTTGTCGCTAATGGTCTGCTCGCCACCCGCGGGCTGGAATGGTGTGAGGTAGAGAATCTCCGCGAACTGTCTGGGACAGCCGAGTAGAAGGCTGACGCATCTCGCGAGTCTGAAAGTGATGACCTTCCTGGACTTAGTTCGCCCGGCCTTGTATGAGGTAGGTCATCGATTGATGGAATGGTCAGATCCAATCCACCTCGGAACGAACTTCCGGATTCTGATAGGAAAGCGGGCGGGGGCAACAACTGATGAGTTGACTCTTGGAATGTCGTATCTGACCGATGGCTCCGGGCTGACCCCTGGCTCCGCCGGGCTGTTGCGGTTCCGGTGGCTGTCATTGTGCCCACCGTGTACCAAGATTGTCGGCCTTCTGTAGTTCCCGTCGATGGCACTGGCACGCTCATCGATCGGCTCACTTGCCGATTTGAGTTTTCTGCCATGAACCTAGGAGGCACTTCCGGCGTCACCAGATTGTGCAGGACGTCTGACGAGGACCTCGGGGTGCTTATGGATTCCACCTCTGAATACCCTGATCGTACTGGGTTATGGAGCATTGAATCTGGCGTGATGGCAGTTCTGTACTCCCTCACTTCCTGTACAGAGGGGTCGGTTCCGTTAATTCGCAAAGTCTCTAGCACAGGCCCTGAAATCTTGGTGCGGAAGTTGTTTGGGGCATAGCCCTGCCTGGATCGACGACGTCGGACTATGCAGCATACGAGCAGTATTGCAAGAATAGCAATGATAAATACAGGCAACAGGGTGGCAAGAAGAATAGTAGTCGTGGAAACACCCTGGTGGAACCCGGAGAGGCCCTCTGCGTCCGTAGGCTCTGTAGATGTTGATGTGGCAGAGGGTGATGTCGGCACTGAAGAAGTTGCCAGCTTCACGTTGAGCGTTTCAGTCTCTTTCAATGCAGTGCTTTTGGAAGTTGCCGAAAGCAAAATCTTGAAGCTTCCCGTCGCTGAGCTGGGAATTTCCCCTGTAATATTGAACCCGTCAAGCTTCAGCCATTTCTGTTGTGAATCTAATGTCATGGCGATGCTGACGTCGTTGGGGTCCCAGAAGTATGGTTCCAAGTTAATGTCGACAGGTTCCCCAGGCTGAATGTTTAAATCATCAAACGTAGAGCGAAAGAGCGCTGTGGCTACATTTACGCTGACATTAACAGAGAGCAAGTCCGAATAGGAATCATGGAAATCCAGGGTAAAGTTCGTTGAGTGGTCGCCCTTCTCCTTTGGCGTGCCCTCGATTTTCCAAGTTTTGGTGTTTAGGGATAACCACTCAGGAATATCGTCACTGGAAACCTCAACCTGGTTGAGATCTACTGTTTTGTTGTCCAGTTTGATGTCATCTCGCAATCCGTCGTAACTTATGTTCTTGCCTCGAGTTGCATTCAGTAGGATGATGGGTTCATCCGAGCTGAGCTTGTGGCTTCCCACCACGATGGAAAAGGGAATGGACACAGCTGAAAACCCCACAATGTCAGATGCAATTAATCTGAGACCGAATGTCTCGGGAGGTTGAACGAGAGATTCGATGGACGGAGTTGTGCCACTGAATGTCAGGTTATCGGAACTAAATGTAACCCAAGATGGAAGGGGGCTGCTGTCGCCAGAACTGGCATAGAAGTTGATCATGTTGGGCTCGAAACCAAAAGTATTCCAGTCAAAGGAAATAGAAAATGGCGTGGATGGATAATATAGTAAAGATGATGGAGCTGAGAATTCGCCAAGGTTTTTGATTTGGTCTTCGAGAGGAATCTTGATTGAGGGGCTTTTGCTTCTTGATATGACCAGTGTTGAATTCATGGCAGCCGAACCAGACAAATCGTTGGCAATAATCTCAACAGTCTGGCCCACTATTTCGCCCGAAGGGACAGTGTTGCTGGTTGGTGTTCCGTAAAGGCGACCGTCCTTGCCATCAATAGAGAGCCATTTTGGAGCGCCTCGGAGAGAATAGTAGATTTTCGAGTTTGAAGTGGATTTGAAAGTATACGGAGATAAGGTATATGAAAAAGGCTCGCCCACACGAGCCACAGGAGGGAGTTGAGAGTTGAAGGGGAAGTTGATGATGGGTTCGCAGATGGTCAAGTGGATGAAGTGGGCTGCGAAAAGGACTATCATGAAGAGGGCCATGATGGCGCAGGTGGTGCCGCTCGACTAAGTCTTCGAGAAAGAGCAGATTTAGGTATCCATCCAACAAACGGAGGAGGTGTTGGTGATTGAAGCGTGAGAAAGGAAGAGACGAGGAAGAAAGGAAGACGGCAACGTTGTGCGAGAGAGCTTGAAGGCATATCGTCACAAGCTTCTCGATGGCTGACGGGATGGCAGCTTCCTGCTGAGGAATACCGCGCCCTTCATTCCTGTACAATCGCTCCACTTGGCCATTGTTAACGATGGAAAGGGATCAATGGGCCGGGTGATTGGCGCACCGGCGTACATGTCCATATCGATCAGAGGCAATTTGTCTCAGTTCGATGCGGCGCCGAGGGCAATGAGGGTATATGTGTGGCGGAAGAGGGCATGAGAGCTCAATAGCGGCTGGTATCGCCGTCACCGCATTCCAAAGCGAAGTCCCATGCTCGGGACGGTTGAAGATGTGGGCGAGACATGCAATCGAGAGGATGCCACCCAGCCCAACTGGGTAATTGTGAGGGGTGGAATAGCACCGCTGGATTACTTGAGGGGGACATGACGAAACAGCCGCTATACTACAGATTCCATGGCAAATGGGAGAACCGACATCATCAAGGGCAGAAGGTCTATGGTGTTGAGGGAGCCTGTTGGAGGAGTTGAACGCCGCCATGCCCAACTGGGCCAAGGGTCGAGTATTGAATGGAGCGTTCCGGGCCAGCGGTCCCTTGCGCTGGTTGGCTGAGGACTTGGCCATACTGTACATTTGCTCGATAAGATGTCCCGGGAGTCTTTATCGGGTGCGACAAAAGCCCTTATCGCCATCTCGCAGGGCGACCCCTCTTTGATTCAACTTTTGTTAGTCGCATTTGTTAGTTGCCCAAAGGGAGCTGACCAATCGAGCATTGGCCTCAGGGAGCCGAACGATGGGCATAGGGCGAATGGGCAGCGCCCACCAAAAATGGGGTACTTCGTGCATCAGCAACCGCGATGAGTGAGAAGAGGGGTCATGCCGCACAACCAGCGCATCAATGGCACCGTGATGGAAGAGAAAAAAAAAGCCACAAGGCAGCGAGAGGAAGCCAAAAAGGTTACTGCATTCATGCCGGCTGTGCGTCGCAGTGTGCAGACAGGCATCCCTCTTAATGTAAAGGGATAGGCAGAGGGAAAAAAGAGGAGTGAGTATAGGAAGCCATTATTACAAGAGGGCAAGCACACATCCCTTTTGGTGACTGTAAACCTCGCCCTCTAAATCCGTGTATCACTTGCCATTATTTACGACCGACTCTCCCTTTCACCCAAAACCCTTCGACCCCCCTCAACAACTCCTACCGCCCTTTCACTTTGTCATCCGAATTTAGTTCCATCTGCGGCAGCAGAGTTTTTTTTCGCATTACCATACACCGCCGGGTAACTACTCGTGACACTCGCCAAAGATGAGTAGCCCACCAAGCTCACCAGAGCTGAACCCGGTGAATGTCAGTGAGGATCTCGCCCCCTTGGCCGCCTTCAAGGCCAAGGGGACAGCAGAGGTCGACTTTGATGGCTTCCTGTCACAACCGCTCAAGCTTCACGAGGACGTAAGATCAGGTTGTGGTGGGCAGACGTGGCCAGCTGGCATGCTTCTCGGCAAGCATATGCTGCGGTACCATCGAGAACGTCTCGAAAGCGCTCGGATGTTAGTGTCCTTTTCTCTTACCCCTTGGTGCTTAGCCGACATGCAACCCGATTTCTTTGCCGGGCGCGTGCGTGCTCAGCTGGAACAAATGAAGGAGGATGCGGCAAGAACGTGCTGACGAGAAGTCTCAGCCTGGAACTTGGCGCTGGAGGCGGTCTCATCGGCCTCGCTGTGGCTCTTGAGTGCCAACTCAAGAATCCGCTATTGGTGACGGACCAGCTGCAGATGCTGGAGCTCATGCAGCACAATGTCGAGTTGAACCACCTCGAAAACAAGGCTAAAGCCATGATACTGAACTGGTACGTTCGTCCGATGTCACTCCGAATTCCCCGCTGCACACGCACCCCAGCTTGGCATGTTTGATGCGGATGAAATATTCGCTGGCTAACGTTACCCTGTCCATGTTCTAGGGGTGAGCCTCTACCGGCGTCGGTACTGGAGCAAAAGCCGGATGTGATTTTGGCGGGCGAGTGCGTTTACTTTGAGCCGGCGTTTCCGCTCCTGATGACGACGCTCAAGGATCTGCTAGCGTTGAACCCGGAAGCTATTGTCTACTTTTGCTTCAAGAAGAGAAGACGGGCTGATATGAACTTTGTTAAGATGGCTAAGAAAGCCTTCAAGGTGGAGGAGATCTTTGACGAGGATCGACCTGTTTTCCAGCGTCAGGGTCTTTTCCTTTTTTCTTTTGCAAGTCGCACGGGTCAGCAGAAGCGGACCGCACGCGAGGAAGCTGATGCCACCCGATTGGCGAAAGATGACGAAAGCAAATTACAATCTGTTTCATCTTAACGCCAGTCTTTTCAGCCATCCAGTGAATTGCTTTGTGGGATATTGCACCTGCATTGCATTTACATTGCAGGCAGTGTGATATCGTTACCTCAACAATAGTTGCAAAGCCATAAGGAACCGCGGAGATCATACACGAGCCAACGGGAGCCTTCGTTCGAGTGGGTACGAGCCACGAGTTGGCCGGCTGTGTTGGGAGTCGGAGAAAAAGCTTGTGATTCTCCTAGTGATGAACCAACGGCAGCTGTCAACTCGAGTACCGATGGGCTCGTTGGCGCCCTGTCAAGAGCTAATAGGAGGATGCAACGTAGCCGTCCCTTTCTGATGCAGGTCCCGACTTGTCTTGGTCCTTCCGCCGCACGTGCCCAGTTAGCAAGACGTCAGTCCATGATTTCACCATGACTGGTGGCGCGCGGCGGGAGGAGAGTCTGACTTGCAGAGGTGACAAGACTTTGGCTTCAGGGGCTGCGTTACTACGTAGCTTATAGACGGGCAAATGGTTATACCATGCACTGTAGGCTGCCGAAAAGGGAAATCCCTGTCGCGGCCTGCCATTACTGGTATGACCCGAGCCATGCCATGCCAACGCTCTATTTTTGACACAGCCTTGGATGATTGCAATCTATTTTCTCCACGGGTGGTATATGAGGGAAGAGGCGCGTGGATATGGGGAGGGCAGTGCGAGAAGGAGCGGGTGCTGGGCAGACCCCGTGTTTCTCGGTCTCGGGCCAGCCAGACGATGGGCAAGGCCAGTCCCCGGAGTCAACGGGCGGTAGGGGGGCCTAGACGGGCTGGGATCCGAATCAGCCCCAGCAACGCATGCCAATCAACGGCGCCGCCGAAGCAAAAAAACGCACATACTATGTACTTGGATGCCTCAGTCATCCAGGAGGATCGAGCAAGAAAAAATCGATGAGACATTTGTCACGAATATTACGAGTCTGACGGCGCGCTGGGTACCCGCTCATTCAGCCGCCAAAAAGGCTGGAACCATCGTTACGGCCCAATGGCGGAAGAAGAAGATTTTTTCCGCTATGCGATGACACAGACCATTGCAAGCCACCAGCAACTAGCAACTGTCGTCCGTGATGGTGAGGTGGCGCTGTCGCATTGGCAAGAAAGCGAACTGCGGAAGATGACTGGAGAAGCTATCCAGCAAGGCTTCGTTTCATGGGCAGCTCCACACATCCGCCAGTGATTTTCGGAGCTGGCATCTCACCCGTCACCTCAGCAGCCCAATCCACTCGGCCGCTAACCTAGCTTTGGCGTAGCCACGTTCCCTTCAAGGGGGGTCCGGAAATCGCGCTGCCCTTGGCACAGGCACCCGCGGGAGCCCATTGGACGCCCCTGGGATGGACAGCCACCCTGTACCTTACATACATGTGCAACCAGACGTGCTCTCGGACAGCAAGCTTTCTGTGAGTCGCTGAGGCCGCAAACTCGGAAGCTGCTAGACAGGGCCGTCCCTTGCAGCACATCCAATCGTGATCTGACGAGATGGGAGGGCGCGCTTGAGTCGGACCACCTGGAGGGGTTCTCGTCCTTGTGGCTTATTCCCTCTCATATAGAGGGCAGCGAATCACCGTTATGGAACATAGTGTTGTGTCAGGGGAGAGTAACCGTCTGTCAAAGTCCCGAGAGGCTTGTTTCGCGAGCTCGAAGAATTTTACAGTACGAGCGAGGGGCCTTGGCATGGCGGTCGCAGACCAGGACAGTGGGTGATTGTGGAAGCCATAGCGGGATGGTACCACAACCCCTGTCTTGCCCTTCACCGTTCATGGGCCCCCCCTTGCCGTCCCCTCCGCGAGGCCCCCTTCCGCCCCTTTGGCTTGGGTACGCCGGTAGATCACAATGGATGCATATGGAGTACTGCCACGCTGGAGCCATGTCGTGGACCGTCCACCTGCACGAGTCCTGGACTAGGGTCGGGTGCTACGCGAAGATTGATGCTTTGCACCACGAGGAGGCCTCGCCCCTCCATCAGACGGACAGTGGGGGTTGGAAGCCCTCCGGTCCCCTGCCTTTTCCCAGCTATAGCCAAGCTGAGCCAAGCTGAGCAATGTCTTGACATACGGTTGCTTGAGGATACGTACAGTGCCAAGAAGGTCCAGATGAAGTTACCGGGGGTTGGGGCCACCATCTGGGCGTGCCGTGCAGCTGACTGCGTCTTGGGTGTGGGTGGGTGTGGGTGGGCTGGCCAGTTGCCTCCTCACCGACGCCGACTCAGAATGTGCTTAGGCCTCAAGCCCTGGCTTGGCCACCCCAGCCAGCTCGTTTCTGGCCCGGTGTTTCCCCTTGTCTAGCCCTGCGCCGTCCCTGGCACAGGAGACTTGATGAGGCTAGAGGGACGGCTAGTACCAGGGCCAATACGTAAGGTTGCGGCGAGGCGTATTAGAACCCTCTTGGCCCCCCGTTCCGCTTGATCGTTTCCCTCCCCACGAACCCATCGAGTTCAAACAATCATTCATTACCTCCTGAGCAGGCCTCTACTCTCGCACTCTCCTCCACAAACACACTCCCTCAATCTGCGAGACGGCATCGTCCACTCTTTTCTTCAAATACCATTCATTTTGCAAGTTCATTCCTGTTGAACAGATACTTGCCCACTCTCCTTTCACCTGAGATACCCTCTCGCCGCGAGAACACACAGAACAATATACCCCAAACCCTTTACAACAATCAAGATGAAGTACTTCACCGTTGCCTCGGCTCTCTTCGTTGCCGCTGCTGTTGCCCAGCCCCATGGCAACCACCACCGCCGCCACCATGAGCACGAGAAGCGTGCCATGTACACCAAGACTGAGTGGGTGGTTGAGACCCAGTACGTCACCGAGCTCGTCGACAGCACCACCACCGTCTGGATCGGCTACGGAGCCACCTCCACCGAGCAGGCCAAATTCGTCGAGACATCTCACTCCAAGGCTTCTTCCTCCACCCCTACCAGCGAGGCCTACGCGGAGCCTGAGACCACCACCACCACCCCTTCTTCCAGCTCTGTCTACGTCGCCCCCACCACTTCCACCTCCAGCTCATCCGTCTACGTCGCCCCTCCTCAGTCTTCCACCACTAAGGAGGAGGTGAAGTCCACCTACGTCGCCCCTCAGCCTACCACCACTTCCGTCTATGTTGCTCCCAGCAGCACCTATGTGGCTCCGGTTGCGACCACATCCGCCGCCTCTGACTCTGGCTCCGGCTCTGGTTCTGGCGGCTCCGGTACCACTTACTCTGGTGAGATCACTTACTACACCCTTGGTCTTGGCAGCTGCGGTGAGGACGATGGCGGCAAGGATCTCTCTTCCAACGTCGTCGCCATCGCTGCAAACATGATGGGTGGCACCTCTTATGACACCACCTACTGTGGCAAGACTATCACCATCAAGGCCAACGGTAAGACTTGCCAGGGTGTCATTCGTGACAAGTGCCCTGGCTGCTCTGGTGGCTCCATTGATGTGTCCGAGAAGATTTTCACGGAGCTCTGGGGTGGTCTTGACAAGGGCCGTGGTGATGTTGAGTGGTGGTTCAACTAAGCGCTCACCTCGGATTGAACGTGGCCTGAAGAGAAGACGACAACAGATGAATATCTGGACAAAGAGTGCATGTATCTAAGGCTCCACGACGTTCTGTTTCATGGTGTCGATGTGCATGGATCCGACTTCTGATGATGATACTACCGATTTTTGGACATACTTTACGATTCTCAATTCTGTTGCCCCAAGGAGGCGCCAGGGGAGTACACAGGAAAAAGGGGTTTGCGGGCGACCACGTTGTGTAGTCCTCGCTTTGGATTTTTGGGTGTTTGGATTCCCCCAGGTTTGGTAGACATTTTGGTGTATCTTTTATTTCTACCTTGTATATAGCCTTGAGTGCGGTTTGATAGAATATCTGTATCAATGGAAAAAGTGTCACGAACTTTTGGACCCTGGCGCACTGATGGTTGAAATGTTTCGATTGCCCTAAAGCTCAGACAAGCGATCTCCGAGGGGGTGTTTCTGGTGATTGTTCAGCCTGGTCACAGCTTGGAGTCTTGTCAGGCTGGACACGGCGCAAGGGCCCCCAAAACCCTGAGAATTGACGAAACGGCCTAAAACGTCCGTTGAATTCACTCTCAGGTAAGCCCCGTCCCTTTCGCCAAAGTAAGGGTAGTCTGCTTAATTAAAGAAGTAACATTTCCCGTGCGATGTGTGCACCATTCACTGGTCAGCCTCCTAAGCCATAGTGAGAGTTATAAATTGAAAATGTGGATCCAGATGCGTTGGGTGATGATGATGCTTTCAGCTGGTGGATGGCATCGGCTTGGCCTAACCTTTTTGAGAAACATGTTCGAAATTACAGCTACCGGACGGCTCAAAATCATGCCGCTTATATTAATTCTTCCTCTAAGTCTAGCTTCAGCCCTCCTGCAACTCGATGGGGTCTCGACTCTAGAGCAAGCTGAGCAACTCTTCTACATAGCGACGTGTGTCAATGCCAATGCCTTGCGCTAGGCGACCAGCTCCATCACCCCCGCCGGTTGAGGAGTCCGTGTAAGCGGCGCGGAAGCCAATATGGTCGCTGGCACGACGAATTAGGAATATTTCCTTTGAAATGGCGGGCGGTTTGCGCGGCTGGCGGTTTGATGACGAGCCTGCGGGGCTGGAATTTTGAGAAGAGCATGAACCATCATCAGAATCGTCGTCGGAACCAGCCTCTTGAATGGTAGTTAAGTTACTCTTTTTGGTGCTCTGTGCGCCTGCAGTCTCCTCATGGCGATCAAGGACACGAGTCCAGACTATCCACCACCCTCGGTTGGTCTTTTGTGTTCGTTCAAGGGCAGATGAGTGAGATCGAGATGTCGCGTGGATGTTGAGAAGGTGAATATGCGTATTCAGTGCATCTGTACGAGACCAAATTTCAGGTACTGTATAGTTATCGGGGATGTTAGGGATCGAGGTGTGGATAGTTAAGGCATCCGGGTCCCAAATGAGGTCGTATATGCTGTTACTGCTAGAGTTTACGGCGTCGGTTCCAGGTCTTTCAAGGCGGTACCGCGTCGAAGCTATCAGAGGTTTGCGGAGAGGGGCAAGCTGATAATGCAAGGAACGATATAGCGAGTCCCATGCCAGGGAGTCGGTGCGAAGCTGAAAGAGGAAAACAAAAATGAAGGGGCGGTTCACGTAAACGACGACACGCAGCTTTACGGCTTTGTTGAGATCGTGAGAGTCATAGCCCGGTAGCATATTACCAACAACTTGGGATTGTGTAAGAGGACTTGCTGGGTGCTCAAAATCGCGGACAATAGTGGCTTCCGGACGGTCAGCGGCCTCGCTTTCAAGCTCTATATGGACGGTCCGTACAACAGTCCGTGAATTGTGGTCTGTATCTGAACCGTCTGAGCTGGCACTTGCATCTCCATCACTGGCGCCACCTTCTTCCTCTATATTCCCCTTAAGTCCGATGAGGTAATGTCCAGTGGCGTCCTGTGAAGATGATCGTTCAGGGTGTGGTCGACTATGTTGCCGGGGTCCGCTAACATCCTTTATGGCTTGCTTTGGTGTCTCGGGGTGTTGAGGTTTGGGGGCATCGCCTGATGTACCTGGAAGAGACCAGTATGTTCCGTAGCCGAGCTTGAGATAGCTGACCATTTTGTTCAAGTTATTTTCTTCAGTTTCTGGGGCATGGGCCTTGGCTGTATCCGGGGCATCGAGAGCAGCCGGCTGCTCTTGTTCGTCGGTAGCTTTCACTGGTGGAGGGATGCTTGGTGGCCGTGCTTGGTGCAAGTCCGAATTCCTGGTCTCTGTTCTGTTTGCTCTGCGTTTTTTGGTGCGCCGAACCGATGTTGGACTTTCGATAACACCATATGCATGCTCGCCCCATGTATAAAGATCCTCCATCCAATGTGTCACGTCTCTCAATGACTTCTTTGACAAGGCGCCGGTCCCCAGGAAGATGGCACCATCCTCTGCACTGGGTTCTTGACCTGTTCCAAGCCAAGGTAGTGGTTTGCTGTTTGCCACTGAATCGTGTGCCGTATCTGGGTCATAATCGCCAAATTTGGATACGACTAGGTCGACGAGTCCCTCTATCCTCCCAACCAGCCCTTCCAAGACCTCTCGTTCGCCACTTCCGCGATCTTCCTCACCGACGCCGACACCAAGTTCGCCCGATGCAGCAATATTGACCCCCCCAAAAACATCACGGGCAGGGTTTCCATGCAGCATGACGCTCCAGGTCGAGAGGAACAAGTCCCAATAGCGACTCAGGATAGCTACGAACTTGGTGCGTTTTGTTCGCACGAAAAATGCACTCAAGGAGGAATCATGGTGCATGAGAAAGATACTGTGTGCCCGTAAAAGATCCCTCATAAGGAGGTTAGCTGGCTTCATCTCTCGGCTTGAATGCTCGTATCGTTCCTCAATGGGTTCGCTGTTCTTGGTAGCGAGTCGGGGAGGGAGGGGCACCTTGGTTAGGTCGATACTCTGAGAATTATTGTTAGCCAAGTTACTGGGGAGGGTTTCTTATGAATGAACACCTACAGCCAAAATCCACCATCCAGGCTCCAGCTCATGGAGAACCACTCTCGACTTCTCCGTGTCGATAGCATCGACACTTGCTCCGCCTGAGAAACCACGACTGAAGCTGACCATGCCCTGGGCGAGGCCAATCTGGCGCAGGCGTTCATTACGTTCCTCGGGTGAGATGTGCTGGGTCGGATGCCCTCGTGTACGGCGACGTTTATGCGAAGAAGACTGGGAGCTGATGGAAGCGTAGTACACAATCTGATCGTCGATGGTTTCGTCCGTATTGCCAAGGGAGGGGTTAAAAATAGCGAGGAATCCGAGCTGCGCAGGCACTATAGCGCCTGAAGAGGACACTGATGATGCGGAATTCGTAGTAGATCGACTAGCCATGGTGTTAATATTTAGGTACGTCTTGATTTGTTCGCGTCGGGCCCGCCGTGGATGATCAGAAGAAAAGGATGCCTTTAATCAATGGGGAACCAAGTGCATGGGACAGGCGGGCGACCAGCGTCCCTGGTGATGCTAGAGATGGAAAACGCTCGGTATCGTGTTGCAAGGAAGGAAACATAGACAGAAGCCCCGTGTGCACACGGGGAAGTGGAGGCTAACGAAGCAACCCGACAGAGGCGGGATGGAAGTCGAAGTGAGAATGTGAGGCTCCTGTGTCAAGCGAGCTTGGCCCAATTAGTTATTGCGTCATGTGGGGTGTAGCAAGCTCCAGTGAGGGGCGAGGGGACTAGGCGGCCTGTTGATTGTACCCCGGCCTACCAAACCTGGGCCCTCGCGTCGAACTGAAACTTGAAACCTTCGGGCGCGAAACAAATCGTTTTTGGAATATCGATTTTTATTAAGCTGATAGGTCTTGGGAATGGCGAGGTCGCGGGATGGTGGTTGGGACATGAGAGTGAGCTCGAGTCTACAGGGAGACTTTCTGGAGGCGAAGGCTCATGACAACGCCCAGCGTACCGACATCTTCTAGAGTTAATTTTGATGTGTGAACCTGGCTATCTTGGATATTGTGGGATTTATGTGACGGGTGTAGGGATTTTGGGCCTTCCATCGCGTCGCTCCCCCCTCTTCCTGTATTTTGAGCCAAGCTGCCATGTGTCATGCAAGCATGGCCAATATCGCGGCATGTTATGATCTTGCGAGATGAAAATACACAATCCAATGCCGCAAAGATTATTTCGATCAATTTGCCGCCCGTATAACTCCCCTACCAGTGTTATCTTAGCATATAAAAAGGCCCATTTTGTCAGATTTTAGATGAGTGATGATCTGTATTAATGAAGTTAATAATTGAAGCTTTGTATTTAAAAATGCCTTAAATACCTGAGCTTATAGTCTTGAAATTGACTTTTAAGAATTATATATAAAAAACATCCCCCCCCTGATTTTGAAAATATTCGCCATGTACATACAATATGATCCTGTTTGTTTTGGGCTGCATTGGTTTGTATGGTTCTATTAATGTTTTAGATCGGTTCTTGATTTCCCAATCCGACCCTTTTTTCTGTTCCTTGCTTGCTGCTCAAACGAGCCTAGATCGGCCTTTATCCGGTGGTCTGGTGCTAAATATGTCTGTATGCATCAACCTTTGATGCTATTTCTGGGGTTTGCGAGACATTTCGTGGCTGTTTGTTTTGCCTGGACACCACACTCTACCTAGAAGCCATAGGTATGTGGGGACAATAGCGATCTAGTGTGGGCTGCTAAGCACAAATCCGAACTTTTGACTGCTAGGCCTTATTCAGGAAATATGCTGCGCTCGAGGCTATGGCCCCCTGTAGAAGTCGTACATACATAGTGGCTGGGGTCCAAGCAAGCCATTCAGAACCATGCGATTATCTGCCTGAATACGGAGTCGTGAGGGTCAGGGAACGAATAAGAATTCCATCAGACAAATGCGCGCTATTTGAACTAGCCAGCGAGGAATGGTATCAAACCGCGCTCCCCACCAAGCTGCCCAAAGGAGTGGATTCGACCGAGGTGGCTTTTGCGCAAGAGGGAATCGGTTTGCCAGCTCAACGGCCAAGTGTCACTCAATAGACTGGGATCCGAGGTGCAAAAAGGGCCTTTTGCGTGGCCGTGATTGATATGAATTGCCTGACCGAGTCGCTTGCATTGACAGACGATGCAGTCATACTTCCATATCAGTGAAGTACTGTTTCTTTTCGCCACTCTCTTGTTTTTGGTTTCTGTGTTGCGAATACTCGGGGCGCCGCTGTTTCGGATGAGGCAGAGCACTGGCCAATGTCGCCTCCGATTGTACTGGAGCATCAAAGATGAGCCATCAAAAGACATGTTTTGCTGATGTTTATGTATCGGTCGCCGCCACCGAACGAATATACATCAGCTCTGAACTGTGTTGCAGATGAGACCTCCTTGTTCGTAATTTGCGTAGGGCTGAAATGATTCTTCGGCTGTCAGACGGGGATCGGCCCTCCAGTCGGCTCGCACATCATTACTCAAAAAACAAGCATAGCAAGCACACGACATGTGCGGCTGACGATACCTTGCTGTGATTGGATACAGCCCTGCAGGAGATCGTCATTAATGTGGCGCCATAGACTGGGAAACAGGGTAGAGCATTCGATCTGAAGTCCTTTTGGTGCGTAAACCTGCGGCAAGGACCGCAAGGTTGACCACTGCCGCAGCAGGGCTGGGTGCCTTCCAGTCTGTTTCATCGCAGCCTAAACTCGGCTCGTCCGTTTTTTGTCCTCTAAAGTCGCAGTATTAAACTCGGCCACCCAGCCTTGAACTGCTTGTTGGTTCCCCCCCGTACCAGTCATCTCTTTGCCATCTCTTTCCATACTCGGGCCATCGCATCAAGGTCACTAACCCGCATCCAACTGGCGATTTCTTGGAAATGGCTCATGACCCTAATAATACAGACTGGCAACCAGTCCAGAATCCTTACAGCAGTCCGACACAAAATCATGACTCAAGAGAGATCCCTACACCCATAAGTTCGCCGCCAAGCCATGGGACTCCATATATTGGCCACTCCAACCAACCCTACTTTACAGATGCGCATGATTCGGCAACCGAATTCAACTATCAGTCACAATCAAGTTTGTGGGATCCATTGCAACAGAACCCCCCTGTTTACCACCAGAAGGGCGATAGCTTTGTAGGCCTTCTCGATACAAATTCCCCAGGCAATCGAGGACCAAACAGACGAGACATACCCTCAAATCAGCCGCCTGGGGGATATCTGTTGAGAGTTTTTCAGTTATACAAACAGCACTGGACATGTACATGGTCGATGTGCTTTTTCCTCTTCGCGGGAATCGCCTTTGCCTGCGGACACCACTTTTACTATGACAGCCTTGACGGCACCGAGCCTGATCAACAATTGCGAAAGCTTCGATATGGAACTGCATTGGCCTTTCTTTCAAAAACCAGCCTGGTTACTGCTGTCATACTGGCCTACCACCAATGTGTTTGGATAATTGTCCGTCAGAAATTTCTGACTATTGGTACCGTTGACGCGCTATTCGCGGCTGCTGAAGATATAACCGCTCTATTCCACTGGGATTCCTTCAGGCGTGCCAAGATAGCCATGCTTCTTGCCCTTTACATCTGGTCAACACCACTGGTAGTAATCTTGGCGTCGCAAACCATCTCGGTCCAACCGAAAAAGGTTGAACAAAACACTACCTGTCCGGGTGTCATGACTCTCAATTTTACCCACGAGGCAACCGTTTCTTGGCGAGATAAGGCTAAAACCGAAGACGGATTCTACCAGTTGTTGCTATCGTATTGGAATTCGACTGTCAGTGCGGACGATTACGATATTGATGACCCTGACTCCTTCGATTACTGGACAGGAGTCAGCAAACAATTTAACATGCTTGCCACAAACAGCAAATATCTTGGTGTGGCACTGTCACGCAACAATGCCCGCGAGACGGTTTGCGGCAAGGGATGGAATTGCACGGTCACCATCGATTTCGTTGGTCCAGGCTACAGATGCGAGGAAGTTGCTTCCGGGGTTAACGATACAGTCAAAAGCCTTGGAGGACTAGAGGCACCATTCGACACCACACAGCTTGCGCCGGTTGGTGACTATATTTACTACGCAAGGACAGACCTGGGCGACTATGAAAATCCACAACTAAAAGATGCCGGTACGGGCGGAATTCCGAAAACAAAACCGCCGTATCCCAAGAATCTTGGAGCGTTCAGAACCGAACCATTAATCTGGATTGGCTATTCTGTCCCTAGGGACGAGTTGAATATTCCTGAAAATAAGAAAACCAACTGGACTAATGACATCTTCATCCCGAAGATCATTGGCTGCGAGCATTACAAGACAAATTACAGTATTGAACTATCATACACAAGCGAGTCGCAGACCTACAAGGTTCTTCAGCGCCGCAATATTTCCAAAGTTGTCGACACCATATACGAGCCAGGCAAGAACGTTGGCAACGAGGGTTTATACGACAACACAACAGCAACTCCACAGAGCAATTACATATTCCCTACAGACATAAACGAGTATCGTACAACCTCCACTTACCATTCGATCGGGAAGCAATTGCGGGATATACTCAACGGAACAATTACCTTCGTGGATAGAGTTGCCATGGCTGATGTCTTTGATACGCGGCTTGTTGAAAAGCGACATTACCTCGCCGTGGATAACTTTGCGAAAGAGCTCGAGACATTCTACGAGGAATTAGTTTTGTCGTTACTGTCCAACCCTCAGTGGGCGGTCGTGTCCTGGGCACAAAAGCCGGCACTCAGGGCAGGGCAGGAGATGAACTGGGGCTACAATCGCTCCCAGTACGATTGCACTCGGCAACAAGTCACAAACCGCTACAGCTACCATCAGCGGGACTTGTGGATTGTATACGGTATTGCAATTCTTTTGGCTATTATTGCGGTTAGTTTCGGCATTCATGCCGCAGGCCATATCAAGGCCAATCATGACACGCGATTTTCATCTATTGTTGCTGTAACGCGAGGCCATAGTCTTAATTTAGTCAAGTGGGAGAAGGATGGTGGCGAGTTGAAAGACCTCAAGGTCGGCTTTGGCACAGTACGGGATGTTACGGGAGAGCCGAAGCAGGGTTTTGGACTCGAGGGCGAGGTATCGCAAGACAGGCCAACGGAAATACGCCGGTCGCGAGTCATTGGACTTGGGGAGTTGCGATCTAGGAGCGCCAGAAAATCGACTTCTTCTTCGGCATGATATGTAGCTCAGCAGAATGATTGATAGACACCTGGAGTAATAGTATTTCGCATTTCATGCAAAGTTGCGTAACCTTACAATATGACACATTTTTCTTGTTTAGTAAGGTGATTATCTAATAATAGGGCACTGGATCCTGGGCTACCCTTTGAATTTTGTTTGCATTTTTTTCTCATTTCGTTAGGGATATCGAAAATCTCCTCCTCGATAATAGTTTTGCCTCTACGATTTCATCTTTCTCCTTCTGGGCGCTATCACTACCGGAACGGACTGAACTTGATTTTGCATGAAACTTCTCGCGTTGCCAAGCCTGGAAAAACAACCAGGCAAAATACAACAGGAATGTGATGACAGTCATGGGTATAGTTATGGCCCAGTACAAGCTGAACTGAGGAGTCAAAGTCAGCCCGATGGAATTGGAATTTTCTGCCTCGGACCAGTTGAAGCAGTTTGTCGAGAAGAGGGCTGAGACGAAGCTGCCGGGGAGAAAAAACATGGTCACCACTGCCAAAGTCTTCATTGATGAGGCGTCGCGGTGGCTTGACAGAGCAATATCCGTATTATTGATGCTGTCATGCTGACCAATAAGGTTAACGAGCTGATGAATTTGTCAGTTGTGGACTATCACAGTCTCTCATGCGGTTCTACTCACAGCTTCGATCTGAATTTGTACGCGTTTTAGCGTGTAGGCCTTGTCTGTCACCTGCATGCCAAGACGATCTTGGAGGACACCAGTGTGATGCCTCATAAGTTCGGCTCCGCCAAGAACGGCGGATTCATCTGAGTGGTCCAGAATAAACCCCATCAAATTCTCGACTGCTTTGCTTTTCCTCTCTGCGCTTGCAAGTTTGGATGCAAAACCGCTCATTTCTGCTGACAATTCACCAAGGAGACCGGAGGCAGCGCCTTTTCGCTTCGACTCAAAACTTTGATATCCTGTGCGGGTTTCGACCTCTTGGATTCGGGGCTTCATATTAGCCACAGTCATTTCGATCTCGGCGCTCAACATGAAGGCAAAAAGAAAAGCAGGGAACATGGGGTGGCTGGAGAAATTTGGCTGCCACTTGCTATGTATCAGATTTCTCAGAAAGGTCTTTTGCTTGTCACGAGCCAACACGATGCCATTCGTGACAGGATTGATATGCTCGGGGGCATCTTTGAAGGTGGTATGTGACCAAACAGAGGCAAGTTTGGGTGCGTAGCAAAATGCATGGGCTTGTTGTTCGGAGTTGGGTGCTGTTGTTTTCGAGAAGGCGGTATTGGCGCCAGAGACACAGCTTAAACAGTAATTGTAGGCAAGCTCCAAGCCAAACTTGGACAGGATAGCAGACATCGTAGGCCCAGGTAGACCAACAGTGGCGCTGTCCTTGTCAAAATCGAGGGCGGTCCAAACGAGGCGCAAAGCTAGCGACTCGCTACCACCTGTTCTACTAGGCCTTTTTTCCTCGGCAAGCCAGGCAGATACGTTTGGCACGGTAATGACGCGATCAAATGCCTTGACTGCGCCGGTGACATCGTCGCGCCACAGCTCGGTAACATCGAATGTGAGGACATCAGGGGAATCGCGAGACTTCCGAGGATTGAATTTAGCAATCTTTTGGTATATTTCGTCCATGGTTTTGGGGCGGCAGCGCAAATAAAAGAACAGAGCGCCAGCTCGGTTGTTTTAGCTTGATTAGGAACTCGCGGTAAGCAATATGGACAAGGCTCGCGGCGGGTGATGGCCGTGCCGGAGGGAGCAAAGATGTGGTCCGGGCAAATTAAGGATGTGATATCCGTAGACAGGAGGAACGCAGGAGAGGGGCAAGACCAACAGACGTTGCAGATTATCAAGGATGGTGGGAGGGATGATGATCAAAAAGAGGTCATCACTCAGCCAAACCCGCGGCCGTTGGTAGGCGACAAAATGCGAACCAGCAGGAGCCGGGCTGGTAAGGCTGGCCTCGTAGGTCCGATCGCGACTGGGGGTGTGATCCCTCGGGCGCCATTTCGAGTAAGCGCCGCGAGACTCCCACTGGTCGTTCTGTGTGTTCGTGTGCACAGCTCGTTTACCACATGAGGGAAGGCGGCATTTCCTTGAGACAACGAGGTTCTTGCGCAACGCAACGGGACACAGCAGGTTTTTTCTTTTTCTTTTTGATAGACACTAGTCGTGCCGCGACCAGCAAGACGTGACCTCAGGAGCTGTGGAGGAGAATTCTATATTTGAGGCAGTGCCGCTGCTGCGGCACCTGGCATTGGCTCGGTTTGCTTAGCCCTGGTTCAGAGCTGCAGGAGGGACGTTTGGCTGGCGGCTATGTGATGCGGCACAGTGGCGGGGGATGAAACTCGGTTAATGCACCCACTCAGCCTTCACGACAATTTGTACATTGTTGACACAAGCAGAATCGCACATACCAAGAGGCATGCCATGGCGTCATGAATTCTTTTATCTTATTCCAAAGCCCGGTCCAAAACACGATCGCGGCATCGGTTTCCGACACACGACCCTGACACCTGATGGCTTTGCCACTAGTATGGTGAAGCTCATGTATATTGTTAGCTGCCCTGCTGCTGGAGGGCTTGTCGCTCGGGAAGTTGCCAGCCAGGATTGGTCGGCCCGCCCCATCTATGAGCTACTTGGCAACGTCCATCCGGTGCTAATTTGGTGGGCACGGCTTCACTAGCAGCGTAGCTAAACACGCCCGCCGAGTGCTGTCTTGTTTAACCAACAACCAACATGCATATTGTCCCCCAGGCAGGCCGGGGGGGGGGGGCCCTTGGGGATCACGTAGTTGACACGGGTATATCTGAGCCCGCGCTTCCTGTGTTGTCGCCGCACACAGCGCTCTGTGGATGTGTCTCAAGACGTGCTGGAGTGCACCCATCGATTGACCATGAACACCCCCAAGGAGGACTCCAAGAAGAATGCCACAAGGCACTCCCAAAAAGAACTGCCACGGGCACCATCTGATGGAAATGCCTCCCAAGCCTCCCTTTCGGAGTGGCCACCATTGACTCGTCGCTCAAAGTCCCCGGAGATTGCCTTGAACATATTTTCAATTCTTGTCGGTCTCCTCCTCGTTGTCTACATCATCTTCTTGGTCGCCTGCAATGGCCGACCCGTCAATAAAATGCCAGGCATGGTGAATTTCCTCCGCGAATTTTCTAGGCTAGTGAGTGCTTTTCGTGACAAGATTCTATTACTGCTCTCTTTTGGCTAATCCATACAGGGTCCCACTGCAATGCCCATTTTGTTTGCATTCATCGTCGGCCGTGCGATCAAAACGTTTGCCCATTGGAGATTACAGCAAGGAGAACGCATTGCCTCCTTGGACCTTTTGTACGGATCAACCACTGTCCTAAGCACCATATCAACCATGTTCGACATTGGCGAATACGGTCTTTTTGCCTTGCTTCTCATTGTTGTATGGGCACTCTCCCCTCTCGGCGCCCAGTCTGCTCTTCGAGTTTTGTCAATTCGGGACAGTAGCCAATATACATTCGACAACCTTGCCTATTTTAACATGAGCTCGGGGTTCCCCAATAAGTGGGAAGCGGGAGATTTAAGATCTCTCACAATTCCTACAAACGCCTTGTTTATGACCTCTCTTGGTGCGTCTGAGGGAACCGCACCATCAAGCATGGATACGTGGGGGAATGTCAAAGTTCCCATACTCGAGCATCTCCCCGGCTACAACGGAAGTTCATCAGACGAATGGGTATCTGTACCAAACTCTACAACCACGGTCAAATATTCTAGTCTCATCGGCATCCCTGTTGCTGGAATTCGCGAGGCAGAGAACACAACATACACATTCGAGTCGTCATACATGAACTTTGACTGCGGTGGCATAAGAAACATCACAGATAAAAATGTCAATAAAAAGGGCCGGGAAATGGGCAATGCCACATTTATAAATGGCGACAAAACGAAATGCGAAGGAGGGGACTACTCTGAGTTTTGTTCGGCATCACTTTCCTGGGGCTGGGCCTCTTCTGTGGCATATCCCCAGGGATTTACGAATGACACAACCCTGCGGTGTGGCGACCCTAACCCACAAACCCGTAGGGTCGACTATCTCGGGTTCGATGCTTTTTCCACGGGAGACGCGACCTACGCAACGTGCCAGGTAACAACTACTCATGTGGAAGTCCAGGTTGAGTGCACCGGGTGGGAGTGCGCTGCAACAAGCGTACGCCCGTCTCAATTGGCAAAGGACATAAGCCCCAACCGAACTGTTTTTGACCAATGCAACAGCCAGGGCCAACCTGTCCTCGTTTTTGGTTACTTTTTCGGATCCGTGATGAAGTCACTGACAGCCTCCGACCTGACTCGAACGCGATCTGTTCTGCAAAGCTATCTGGTTAATCCGAAGCAAGTCTTCAACAGCACAACAATAGGGTCCGTAGTAGGTGACTCGGTCTCTACTATCACCGCTGCGGACTTTTCCCTCCGCTTTTCACAGCTTATCAACACATACTGGCTGGCAGCTGTAGCAGCCAACACCATCTTCCTCGGCCATGCATCAGAAACGGATGATTTAGTGGCATCTTCCGTTGATCCAAATACCCCCATAACGGTTTCCAACTCGAACGCAACCTTCTACAGCCCCATCACAAGGGTTCATTGTATCTATGGCTGGCTTGTTCCTCTTGGCATAACGACGGTCCTCATGTTGACCGCAGCCGTCATCACAATGATCGTCGATATGGAGCTTCGCGTGCCAAAGATGCTCATGAACATGTCTTCGTTGACAAGGGGCAGCTCGCAGAGCTTTGGACTGCCAGAAGGTGGCGGTGGGCTCACGGATGAGAAGAGATCGAGGCTTATGCGAGACATCAGAGTGCGATTTGGCCCTGATGCGAGAAATGAGGATCCGGGTGACTTGACTCTCGGCGCCTGTTATGAGGATGGCGGATATATTTTGGTGACGGAGAAGAAGAAATAATGCATTTTATCATTCACGTATATATTTGGGGATTTTATCTCCAGGGGGAAGTCTTCGCCCCAATTCATAATTTGATACTACCCAAAAATTTTCCGTTTTGTCAAAAACAGACCCGCAAACGATAATCACAGGCAGCGTCACTCGAGGGAAATAGTATCCAGGATATCTTCACTGGATGGTTTAAACGACCTGTGCTAAAACGAGTCAAACCCTCCGGGCGCTTTCCGCGTATACTTGCCATCTTAATCAGCCTCCTCCTCGTCCCTTACATTGTTGTCATCATTGCTGGCAATGGCAGGTCTCCCAAAGAGAGACCAGGTATCGTGTCATTCTTATATTCACTTGGCACGCAATACTATTGAATCGGCTCACCCAAGCTCTCCCGGTTGGAGAATCCCCAGCCGTCTCAATATCGCAAGCTTACATGATCAACCCGGACACAGCCCTGAACGCGACCGCATTGTACGAGCAACCTGGGGTCTAGACTCTTGATAGAAGCGTCTTCGCTACCCGCTTCAAAGCAGATTCTAAACAACTCTTGTGTCGGCACCGTAGCCACCGGGGCGGTTTTCCTCGGCCACCCACCAAACTATGATGGTTTGAAGGGCAACATTCTGTTCGATACCAAAATTTCAAACCCCGACGCAACAATTGAGACTGCGGTTACAAGGGTCCACTGCGATTATCGCTGGATGGCTGCTCTCATAGTTTCTACTCTTCTCTTACTGGTCGCGGTTATCATATCAATGCTGCTGGATTTCGAACTTCGCGTGCCCAGGATGCTCATGAATGTGACTACACTGACCAGGGGGAGAAACGAGGCCTTTTTCCTGCCGCCCGGCGGTGGCGGGCTTCCTGACGAGACAAGAGGCAAGCTGATGAGAACTCTCAAGGTGCGGTTCGGACAAGTGGAATGCAATGAGCCGGATGCCTATAGTGTTGGCGTCTGTGGGGAGAGTGGAGGTAATGTTTCAAGGGTGGACAAGAAGCGACCGGGCAAAAATGAAGGGTAACATTCAGCCTTGTTGTGCTTTGTCACTTATTCTAGCAAATAAACACCCTCCAAAAATCAAGATTCCAATAACGAATTTTCCGAATACGCGGGAGATGAATACATAACGATACGATACATCTTGAGGCTTATGGCCCTACTAATCGTCTTGGACCCTCGCCATTTCCACCATTTATTTCTCCCTGCCCAAATGATGACCGAAATAAGTTTCCCATCGGAATTCCCCCATCTCAGATCTGCTGGGCCAGTTTACAATGACCCCGTGCATGCCAAATGACATGACGACATTGCGCATTTCTTTTTTTTTCTTCTTTGCTTCGCCTCCACCTTACGCATCAGACTTTTTACGGCCTGCCGTCCTTGGCGTGTCTATAGCTTTACCCTAGCACCCCTCCGGCAGATCAAGCGTTTCGTTTCAACACTTGTCCTCGGGAGATCGCCTTATGCCAATCAGTTTTTTTTTTTAGAGGGGGGGGGGGAGGCTGAGATATCCAGGCGCAGCAACGAGCCGCTTACGGGGGATCTGCGTCTCGAAATGTAAGACGATAAGCTCCCCCTCCGATAGGCCGAAGTTTGTGCATGACCTCAGCCCATGTTCCCCGCATCCCCGTTTTCTAAGTCTTCAGCTAGAAGATTCCATCTTTGCTCCAATTACGGCATCACGTGTCCCTCAGATCTGAGAATTGCATCTTGTTGAAATTCGTAATTCATGTAGTTTGCCCATGAAAGGGGCGCTCTAGCTGAATCAAGCCGATGTTTGGCTTTGAGAACAGCCAGAGGTGATATATAAAACTACAGCCTTGCACAACCAACCACGCCGGTTTCTCAATAAAACCATATCCAACCCAAGTTTTCCTCATGGTATAATTCCCTAAATTTGCTTTTGTATAACCAGGCTCCCTTTAAACTCGTTTTCGAGGCCTACCCGAACTCGGTCTTGTTTTTGGCCTTGTATCCCTCGAGTCAATCACCCTAAATATTCTCGGAGGCAGCGGTGCCATGGGGGGCATAACCGGAGGCTGATTTATCATCCCGATACCGTGGGTGGGCGGTAATCCCGCAAGGTTTGGAGGCATCATGTCATACTGTGCATGAGGCACGCGAGGCGAAAAGAGCATAGTGACATGTGAGCCGGGTTGGATAAGTTCGTCCCAGAATTCCGGTAGGATAATCATAGGGCGCATATGTGATGAGGGTATCTCGTTGGTGTAGTTTTGGTTGACATTTCCAATGCCATGATTAATATTATTGTTTATTTGGTTGCTGCCACTGGGGTTGCTGTTGTGGTTAGGGTTGACCTCAGTATTGCTCTGGCCCCCGGCTTCGTGGAAACCAGCCATCTCATTGCCTCGGTTGCTGCTAGAAAAGTTGCGGCTATGAGTATTGGAGTGGGAAAGGTTGATCTGCTTGGAACTCTTTCGTTTCACAGGCTCGATCGAAGATGGCAATGAGACATTCAGACTGTATCGACCATTGAACACTGCGTTTCCTAGTGGGCTCTCTAAACCATCAGGTCCGAGGCCCATAAACTGCGCATCGATGGTCATCTTCATACCCTGTAATTTACATCAGCGATCAATAAGGAATGGCAAGTTTGTGGATTTCGAGGGCTCTTACATCCCACGTCTTGGCTCTCCTCCACGGGATGAGTATTGTTCGTCCCAGAACATCCTTGAATCTAATGGGCAATTTTTGGGCCGGCCGCTCTGGATCTAGTTCCCACGGAACAGGTTGGCCGTGGGCCAGCCCCGCGGTTGATACTGGTGGGATATCCGAAGGGATATCTGGGGCAGGTTGAGGCGGGATATTTGACGAGGAACTAGCCTCGGTAACGATAGGATCTGAAGAGTAGTAAAACTGCTGCGGTTCCTTGCTTTGGCCGGCCATTGAAGGATCTGAAAAATGGTCTGCGACGTGGACTGATGAGATATCCTGGGGTGGCGAAGTAGGAGGTGGCGGGGCCTCGGGGAGAACAGCTTCGTCCATGGTGACAAGACCCGGTTTGCAGGAGGGGCTTTGCGGCTGCTTTCCTTTGTCTACGGTGGGCGAGTCTGGAAAATTAGTTGTTGAAGAATCTGTGTGTGTTTGTGGTGATGTCTCGAGCTGTGGGTCTGTGTGAGGCGGGACAGTGATGTCAGTGGTTTCCGGGGTCTGGCCAGCGGCCTTCTACCACGAGCGTTTAGCAATTGGGTTGGGGGACGCAGTAAGGCGCAAATGAGGCCAACTAACCTCGTCCTCGGTTTGGCTCGGGTCCTCATGAATGGCGACTGGTTCGGCGCATGTTGCGTTGTCCGCGTGAGGCGATTCAACATCAGAGACAGCAGTGGTGGCCGGCGGGCTCTGATCCACCTCTGCCGCGGGGATGGCGGCGCCACAGCCTTGTCCCTCATCGGGCTCCATGTTTACAGTGTGAGCGATGCGATGCGATGCGGAAGTCTGTCTGTATCCCAGGCTGCCCGGGGTCTGAAAAGGCAGTGTTCTGGACTCTATGCAAGCGTGTAGTTGGGCGATGGGCGAGGTCGCTGTGGATGGAAGTGGTACCGTCGTGGAATGCTGCGCAAGGCGGGAGGCTGTCTTGATTGGCCCTGGGCGGCCTTCGCGCAGCCCCGAGGTGATTGGATTGGGGCATCTCAGCTAGCTGCAGTGGGCGGATGCAATGCAACCAACGGGCAAAAGGCTGGGGGATCAGTCTGTCTGCAGCGAGCGGCTACGGCCTGGGTTCCATGGAGAGGCTCTGTGTGATCGCAACCAGAGTCGGGTGAGACGGAGAAGGAATCGCGCAAGCGAGCAGGAATCAATGTTGCGCTGGTCTGAGACATGCTCAGCCAGAGTGGTGGGCTGTGTACCTGCTGTGTACCTGCTGTATGTCGCGGGGAGAGCCCTAAGGGCACCAAGCATGTGCAACACAAGCCAACCAGCCCGCCAGCAACTAAACGAACTACTATGCGCAGACGAAGCGAGAATGCCATGGTTTACGCCCATGGCCATTTTGCGCACCTGTCTCGCTATGCACTATGCGCTATGCTATGCCAGTCTTGATGGCCCTCCAGTTGAGGCTTTTCTCTGCCCTTCCCGACTTAGCCATGCCAGCCTGCCAGGTGCAACGCCGCCTCACTCCCCCCATCCCATTCTCAGTTGCAACAAGTAAGTCCCTTGTAACAAGCCTAAAGCAGCACCGCTACTCAGCACCCATCAGCACCAGCAGTGGCCGGGCTGGAAGCTTGCGACGCCACTCAAGCCAGGCCATTGACCACCCCCACCAGCCCACCTCCAGGCGACCCTTGAACCCTCTGCACTCGCGCTCGCATTCAGCTTGCGTCTGCTCCGCCGCCGCCATAGCCAGCGCGAGCCTATTCGTACGCTGCTGACCCGCATTTCGGGGCGCCGAATGTCACAGCCAAAGCCTTTAATGTGCCAGAGCAGCGACGAATGGTGCTCTCTCCTCCAACCCGGCCGCTGGCTCGCCGAGTGCGAATGCGCGCCCCTGCTACACCCACGCTCCCATGACAAAAATAGCAAAGCCCTGCCTACTCTTGCCAAAGCCCGTCGGTATCGGTACGACGTTGCCGCAGTTCCAGTTCGTATCAGTGGGCTAGCCCCGATAGGCTAGGTAACCATCGCCAATTCAGAGCTCCCCTCCCCCCCCAGCCAGCCATGATCCATACCACCATCCCCTCCATCCGCCTTCTCGTCCGGTCCGACACTTGCCTCATCCTAGCTGTGCGCTGGTAATTCTCGACCAGCGCCCCATGCTGACGAGGTCTCTGTCGCCCGAGTCCGTGATCCTGGATTGTTTACAGTTTCTCGTTACTGCGCTGACCTGAAGTAAAACATCCCTACAAAGCACTCACTGCTTCCAGCTAGCTAACATACGTCATCTCTCACACCCACCCTCGTCACATCCCAGTCCAGTCCCTCCGCTCGTGTTCCCCGCTGACAGCTTCGACCTCAAGGCCTGGCCTGTTCTCCTGCAGGTCATCTTTGCTACTCATTGCCGGCCGTCTTTCTTCTCCTTACATCCATCTCTCAAGCCTGTGATCATCCATTCCATCATATCCCGCTCCCCCTCCAAGGCCGTCTAAGGCCCCCCACCCAAACCACCACCATCTTCATCATGGAGTCCTTCTCGCTGCTGAAGCGTCGCACCACCGACCTCCTCCAGAATGTCCACCAGAACCTCCCAACTATGCAATTGCCCTCGATTCCCTCAGGCAACACTGCGCCGCGCAAGTCCGACATCAGCGGTACTTGGGAGCCCGTCGAGGACATCTCACTCCGGCGCTCTGCCCATACCCTCGACATCATCTCCGGTAACGCCTACGTCTTCGGAGGCGAGATTCGCCCCAACGAGCTCGTCGACAATGACATGCACGTTATTACCCTTCCATGGAGCAGCGCTGGTGCCGATTACTACAAGATCAAGGCGATTGCTGCCAAGAAAGAGATAGAGCAGCCAGCCGCACCTGAACCTGCGCCAGCGCCTGTAGAATCTGAAGCCCCCAAGGCAGCGGCAGAGAAGAAACCGGAAGAGAAGAAGGCAGAGGAGAAGAAGGATGATGAAGAGGAAGATTCAGAAGAAGAGTCAGAGGAGGAAGACTCAGAGGAAGAGTCCGAGGAAGAATCGGACGAAGAGGAATCAGCCCAGGCCGAGCAACGTCTCGACGAAGTCCCGCTCAAGGAACCAAAGGGCAAAGAGCCGGCCGGCCCGGAGCTTCCTCTGCTCGGTGATGTCCCGGCGCCGCGAGTTGGTCATGCCACTGCCGTCATTGGAACCCGAATTTTCTTGTTTGGCGGTCGCGGCGGCCCTGAGATGCGACCTGTCGACGAGGCCGGTCGTGTCTGGGTCTTCGACACCCGCACCAACAACTGGACATATCTCGATCCCGCTCCTGCTGTCAAAGGCGGTGCCATCATCCCTCACCCTGCGCCCCGAAGTTATCACTGCGCCACTGCCACCGACCGCCCTCGAGACTTTGCTATTCCCCGCCCCAAGGAACCAGAGACATGGTCGCAGTGGGCCTTAGGCGATACCTCCAAGACTGGCATCCCACAGGCACCCATTGTCGGCAATGTCGCCGAGGATGCTGTAGATGAGGAGTCGGACGGCTACGGCACATTCTTCATCCACGCAGGTTTGCTCGCAAACGGAGAGCGAACAAATGATATCTGGGCCTTCAATGTCCGCGATCGCACCTGGAGTGAGCTGCCGGCCGCTCCAGGACCTGCTCGAAGCGGCACCGCCATCTGCATCAGCAAGACTAGACTCTTCCGCTTCGGTGGTTATGACGGCAAGGGAGAGCTTGGCGGACAGCTCGACTTCCTGCACCTCGAGGTTGAGACCTTTGACGATCAAGGCACAAAGGGTGAGGTCGCCATTCGCGCCCGCGGCGGCTGGCAAACCATCCCTGCAGAGAACACTGCAGCTTCTCCCACTGAAATCCACGCCGAGCCAGAACAGGAGTGGCCCGGCGAGCGCAGCGTCGCTTCCCTTGAGGCGCTGACCATTGGCGGCGGCCAGGAATACCTTGTCCTCATCATGGGTGAGCGCAACCCGGGCCCCGAGGGCCACGATGGCGCGGGCACCTTCTTCAACGATGTGTGGATGTTCCAGGTGCCTCCCCTGGGCATGACTGTGGGCAGCGTCGCCGCAGCCATGTGGCAGGCCGTTGGCCGCAAGACGGGCGAGGGCAAGTGGACCAAGGTCGACCTGACACCCTACGACGACGACAACTCGGTGGAGATGCCCCGTCACAGAGGATGGCACGCGAGCGCCGTCATGGGCAACCTGGAGGAGAACGCCCTTCTGCTTTGGGGTGGTCTTGGCGAAGACAACCAGCGGTTGGATGACGGCTGGATTCTCCGACTTGGCTCCTAAGTATTGAATTATCCGTGAATGGTTGATGATTATGAAAAGACCCAGCTGGGTATGAAAATGACAGAATTGAACCCGCAGAAAAATTGGTTGTGGGGATTTCCTCGTTTTTTTCTTCTTCTCTTTTTTCTTTATCCTTATTTGCCAGCAGGGTTGCAGCATTTCACATGTACAATTTGACAGAACACAAACCTCAAAAAACCCCAGTGTCACATAGGTAGTTTTGGGATGAATCCACGTTTCTATACCATTCAGTAGCAGCATTCCACGCAGTCCTTATGTACAGTGCTCGGCCCTCTCTGCAGCCTTTTCCATCACGACCCAAGAGAAATAAGTGAATAGGATCCCTTTAATAAAAAAATTTCAAAATATGCTTTGTTCTACAAGTCGGCGCGCGTCTTCTCAACACCCCAGGGCTCCGAGATCAGGTTGGTCTGTCCGGCGCTGTTCTCGCATGTGTCTCGGCCGCTGAGGGGACCGGGCTTGGGGACCTTGACGGAGGAGGGGTTGGCCGAGGTAGCGCTCTCCTTGAGGGCCTTAAGCAGGTCGACAACGGTCTCGGGTGTGAGGTCCTCGTAGTAGTCGTCGTTAATCTGGATCATGGGGGCGTTGACGCAGGCACCGAGGCATTCGACCTCGAGGATGGTAAAGAGCCCGTCGGCCGTGGTCTCGCCCTGCTTGATGCCGAGGTGGTCCTTGATGGCCTTGACGATGACGTCGGAGCCGCATCCGCCAAGCTGGCAAGGAGTCTAATCGAATTCGTTGTCAGCTGCTCTGTGGTGCTATCAAGTTCGGTGGGTTGCTGTCATCGGCCCCATATCCGGCCACATCCGAGGGGAAGCTCCGTCCCGGACCAGCTTTTGAGCGATTGCTCGCCAACCACAGCGTATTCTCGGGCAAAAAAAAACAAAATCATGTAGAGGCACACATACCGTTGTGCAAATCTGGACGAAGAACTTGCCGACGGGGGTTCGGTTGTACATGGTGTAAAAGGACGCAACCTCGTAAACACGCATGGGGGGCATCTCGAGCAGACGGGCAACCTCGTTCATGACGCTGATGCTGGTGAAGCCGTGCTGGCGCTGGCCGAGGTCGAGGAGGGGCATGACGGCGGCCTTCTTATACTGGGGGGGGTATCGCTTGAGGATCTCGGCGATGGCCTTCTCGTTCTCGGCGTTGAACTTGAAGGGGATGTCGGGGTTGTTGTCGTTTGTGTTGCGGTGCTGCCGAAGGGGAGTCCACGTCAGTCATCACGGGCATCACAGAGGGGCCTCGAGGCCGGCCGAGGACCGTCCGAGGCGCGGGAGCGGCAATTGAGGTGCCAATGGCCCGGGCCTGGGGGGTCGCCGGCGGAGAGGAGAATTGTGGCCGCTTACCACCATGAGCACGTCGCTGGGCCGGCGGGCTGTGAGGGAAAAGGCGCGGGACTGGGGGCGGGCGGCCCGCACAGCAGTCCGGAGCGCGGAGCGGACGACGAAGGGGGTGATCTTGCTCGCCATGGTGGTGGATGCGGGAGAGGCCGTCGATTGGGAGGGGCGTGGTGCGAGATTGAGTCGTGAGGCGTCGCCAGGTTCAAAATGTCGTTGTTCCTCTGCCCGTCTTGTTGGAGCTGCTTGCAAAATGCGCACGCTTGATTGGCTGCTTCGGTTGAATCTCGGGTTTAACCGGTGCTGAATATTGATCCGACGGCCAAGGTACGTACCCAGTAGTGGGACTTCCAGCGGATATGTGATAAGATGGACTCTCTTCTGCATTCGCTGACCAAAAAATAGGTGTGTTGAGGAATAATCTCTTTTTTATCTTTATAAAATGAAACATGTTAAATTTCAAATTATCAGTCTATGAAATTCAAGAGACTTCCTTTATTATGTTGTTTATTTTGTCTTGTAGATGATAAAGCCTACATAAATGTGGCCGAAGGTTTGCTCGCCTTCGCCCGCTCCTCTTGATCCTCTCGCTCCTAGGCCTATGTGCTATATGTCAGTGTCTTTTACAATAATATCGAAAAGGCCAGAAAGTTATCTTGAATCTAGGCGTAGCCTTATTTCAATTCGTCAGTGCACTTGTGTTGTGCCGTACAGAACATCACACCAAAATGGAAGTCAAAGTCATTTACCAGAGACCAATTGTATCTTCGGCCTTTAGACTTTAGCATTCCTAGGCAATTCACTCTCATCATAATCATAGCATCATGCCTATCAGATAGGATCCTAGTATTTATTCTACGAACGAAACAAGCCTTGTGGCCAAAATCTCCCACTTCCCCGCACCATAATTACCGAGAAATTTCAGAATGTGTTTGGGTCATGGTTGTATTAACAGCATAAGCATAGTTAGCCATGTGACTATGCCGTGCCAGAAGCTTGAGGCGTGGGCCGGGTTGAACAGTCTCTGGGGCAAATCTCGGTGGCTGTTGAACGTGGACTGTCTGATGACAAGTAAAATAGCCACATGGTTTGACCCGTCGGGATCTTGTTGTGCTGCGGTTAGATGTTTGGGACAAACGCATTACGCGACGAATCTTGGTTCACCGATGTAAGAGATGAAAACGAGATTGGCTTTTTTACTCTCTACAAGTACGTACTAGTGTTGAATTTTGCATGGCCGCCCATCCTACATGCCGGCTGAAAGAAGCTACCTGAGCCTTTCTTACCTGCTTAGTTTACGGGCAACGTTCCCATAGACATGTCTATACCAGAAAAAGAAAAACAACAAGGCACTTGTATTTTTACAGAATAATAACGGAATATTGCTTGTGTTTTAGTTTAGAAATAAGAAAACCATTGTTTGGATTGTAAAGCTTTCGTGCTGCTATTGACTGATGTTGAGACTGCGTCTCCATTGAGTGACGAAAATTGTGGGAACTGATTCTGCAGTCAGCCTCGGAGGGTATCGAGAAAACATGGACTGCTCATCAGCTCTGCTACTGCAAAACTCACGGAATGAGCTGAAATCGACATTTCTGCTATGTGATTATGTCATGATGACTGAAGCTATATCCCCCGAAATACTACAAGCAGAGGATGCAAGGGTGCTCAAGTCGATTTTTTCCTCTAACTGGCATCGGTAAGCTTGTAAGTCGCTTTGTGGAGGGAGTGCAGGACTCGAAGCATGTCACAGTTTTGCCTTTGATTGGCCAATGCGCTCCTTCTCTTGCGACCAGGTTATAAGCTCAGGCCTGCCTACTCTTCTTGCCAACAACGAACATGGAACAATTGAATCATTAGTAAGACTGCTTTCTTCTTCTTCTTT
The DNA here is from genome assembly GCA_013406985.1 of Calonectria crousiana. NCBI lineage: Eukaryota > Fungi > Ascomycota > Sordariomycetes > Hypocreales > Nectriaceae > Calonectria > Calonectria crousiana. The sequence continues at coordinate 307,989 of VTGD01000051.1, read as the reverse complement.
AGACCAAAATAGCGAAAACGTTATCTATCTCGGCACGCGATCTCGACGAATTTCACAGGCTCGGTTTAGCGCTCGGTCACAAAGCCAAGAGAATATGGGCAACAGGACGCGTAAGAGAAGCAGCCCTGGTCCAGCACAGGTTCAGCCGCAACCAACATGTATTCCACCCCCGGTCAATAAGAAAAAAAATTCACGCAGCTGGACCTATCTCATCCGTTCCGGTGATACTGCATTTTCCGTCTAGTTACGCATGAATCCCTGGTGACCTGACCCATGCTCTCTGGCCGCGACACCGAACAAGGACATGGGGATGGCCACGCATACACAACCAACATGTGTTCTCTGGGGATTGATGAGAATCGAGCTCACCGCACAGATTTGGCATGAAGTTCGCCCTGACCGCGCATTACCAACCGTCTGAGCATGCAGGACTCGTGCAACAATTCTAAGATGAACGTTATCGCCTTGAAGTACAAGCCCCAAGCGCTAGCCGGAGTCAGGTGCACTCAAGGTGAAGACGGGTTGAACGTTGATGTTGATCAGCAACCGATCCGGGCCAGCTCGCACGCTAATCAGCCATGGTGGGCAAAAAAATTAAATTGGTACACATAGTCTACAGGTCGACAGATATAAGCTTAAATAGCTTTCGGGTAGTCGTCTTGTTTTCTCGTCAAATCGAGGTAACATGGCCTCCCCCAAGGAACAAGAAGTCGCCGGCCTGGAGCAACGCCTCGCTTCTGATGCGCGCGTGGGTGACACGCTGAACCGGCTGCATTAGCGGCACTACGGCAGAGCGCCGTGTAATTCGTTCGCAGGTGGATGGAATATCGGCTAGAAGGTGTGGAGCACTCTCGCTGCAACGCGCAGAGGCCGGTTCTCGCAACAAACAACGCAAATCGTGCCATTGGCAATGCGGCTCCCAACAAATGGCTGCCAATGGACAAGGAAGAGCTTTCAGCTGACCACGGCATCAAGACCATTCGGGTTCCAACCAAGGTCCATGCGGGGTCATGTTGGTTAGTGCTATTTGCGACGCCCAGATTGCAGACTAATTTTAGTCCGTGGGCTATTGAGACACATGGCTGAACCACTCCTTATATATCCCCAGCTCCACGCCTCTGGGCGATGGACGCGATATTGAATCCGGGCTCCTGAGTCAGTCCTCGTGCCATTTCCATTGCAGCCGTGGCCAGAACCAAGCACGTCCGACCCCAGATCGTTGAGACATTGGACCATCTCGCGCCACCAAAACGTGCACGTCTGAATCTGAATCTGAACCTGGCCCATCGTCACGGCAGAAAGGAGAGCTCGTCACCCACCCGCTTCGCCCACGGCGGCCTCGAGCTAGTGACAATATCCCGTGCAAGAGACTTGAGCACATAACATCACCAGAGAAGGTTGCTGGCTTGCATCATCGGGGCTGTCACTGGACCACGGGCATTCTGAAGCCGTTTCACCACCTGTCCGTCACTATTCAACTTTCGCAACCGACACAGCACATGATCCAACTGCTGCAAAACTTTTCTTGTAATTCTTGATTTTTGCGGCCGAGAGCCTTCTTTTTTCAAGCGAATATCTGGCATGTCGCTTGAGGTTATCCAGTGATAAGATGCCTATCAAGTCTCGTTTCTCCGTGGCGGTTCCCAACTGTTCTATTCAGCAATGGGTTTTCGGCTCGCCTTCCGGGCCTCTCCCTGACAAGAAGGCCTGGATAGATGCAGACCGTCCCGATACCCACTTTCTCACATATTATGAGGGTCGGCTTCTTGCCAAACGGCTCGCCGTCGGGTTAATAGAGGCTGGCCTCAAGCCGGGAGATAGGGTCTTGGTCCATTCCAGCAACAGCATATTTTACCCAGTGGTTGCAATGGGCGTGTGGATGGCTGGTGGTATCTTCTCTGGAGCCAACCATGGCTACGTGGCTCGCGAGTTGGCTTTTCAACTAAAAGACAGTGAGCCGTTTCTGATGATCTCGGCCGAGGAGCGTTTTGGCGTTGCTCTTGAAGCTGCTGACCTGGTAGGTATGAGCCATGAACGGGTATTCATGTTCGACAGCACGCTTCCAGATTCATCGGAGCGTGAACATGAAGCTCCAGAGGGTAGCAAACATTGGACGGAACTCATCGCATCTCGAAGTAAGGGTGATGAGTTTGTCTGGACTGAACCTGCTGACTCCAAGACTGCGACCTGTTGTCTGAATTACAGTTCGGGGACAGTAAGTAGTTCCCCTCTTTGTTTACCGAACAACGATTAATTGGTATATTAGACTGGTCTCCCTAAAGGCGTCGAGATATCACACTACAATCATGTCTCCAATGGTATCGGTGCTGTCTACTTCAACAAACTCGACACTGATTATGAAGATCGAACGAACCGCTCTGCTGCGCTCTGCTTCCTTCCAATGTGTCACGCCTTTAGCATGGGATACTTTATCAATTATCTTCCCTACGAACGCATCCCAATCTACGTGATGCCCTCCTTCAACTTCCCCAAGATGCTTGCGCACATCAAATCGTTTCGCATTACCAGGATCTTCACCGCCCCGCCGATCCTTATTCTCATCACCAAACACCCGCTCGCTCGCAAAGCTGACCTCAGCTCTCTTGACTACGTTGCATGTGGCGCCGCCCCGTTGCCCAAGGACACCCAGCTGGAGATTAACAAGATGTTGCCTCGGGATCGCGGAGGGGACGTTGCGAAGCAGGGGTGGGGGATGACGGAAGCCACTTGCGTCGGCTTCTCTTGGGACCCAAACGCACCTTCGAACGCATCGGTCGGTGAAATTCTGCCCAACAGCCAAGCCAAGCTGGTAGACCTGGAGACGGGAGCCGAAATCACGGAGCCCAACGCACCAGGTGAACTCTGGCTCAGCAGTCCGAGCGTAATGCGTGGTTACTGGCGCAACCCTGTGGCAACAAAGGAGGTTTTCGCCACGGATGAAGATGGAACCAGATGGCTCCGCACAGGGGACGTTGCATACGTGGACAAGTACGAGCCGGGAGCAAACTTCTTCATCGTCGACCGGCTCAAGGAGCTCATCAAGGTCAAGGGTTTCCAAGTCGCCCCGGCCGAATTGGAAGCACTGCTTCTGGAACGCAAGGATGTCGCCGACGCAGCAGTCGTCGGCGTCACTATACAGGGGCAAGAAGTACCTCGGGCCTATATCGTCAAGGCTTCAGATGCCAAGGACACTACGGAAGCAGTTATCGCCTCCTGGGTGGCTGCCCGAGTCGCACGACACAAGCAGCTTGCAGGCGGTGTGGCATTTGTTGACGCCATCCCCAAGATCCCTGTATGTGCATATTTTCCTGTTTACTTTCTTTTGTTTTTCTGCGTACTTTGTTCCTTTTTTTCCCAGTCACTCATCCTACTCATCAATTACCTAATATTTCGAGTATTCGTTTGCTGACTCCCCGCTCATAGTCAGGGAAAATCCTCCGCAAGACGCTCCGCGAGCGGGCAAAGCTCGAGCTTTCTCATGGAGGAGAGGTGCGCCCCAAACTGTAAAGTGAGCTGGCGGTGCCTTGTACGAGCCTGCTAATCTCTGTGTTTATTCCGCTGCGTAGCACGTGGTACCGGGCACGCCTCGTGTTTCTCGGTAGCACGAGCTCGGAGGTTATGTTGAACAGGGTACTGGGAGTTTTTTGTCAAGCGAATGGTTTCCTCTTTTTTTTGGTTTTCGTTGTAGGCTGATGTAATTCAGGAAAGGCATTTAACAAGCAGCCTGTAATTTATATATTAATTGTTAGATATATGTCCCTGTATACAAAGATCGAGACAGAGTGTGAGATTTACATGTAGCATGTATATTTTGATATTCATGGATCTATTAAGAGAATTCTACTTTCATGATGATGTATCCTCTTGAATTCTATTCGCCACTTTATAACCTGGTCGTATACATCCTTAGTCAACCATCAACGCTCGAATTTCCTCCACCAGGGTCGTCGGCAGCACCGTCTCACGAGCCCTCTCGGGCCTGCCCTCCTCGATCCGCCACTCAGGAGGAAGTTCCACGCCGCCAGAGCGTCCCAGAATGCCCTCGGCCGCGGCCACAGCGCACCGCGCTGCCACCGGCATCCCGTGGCCCGTGTACCCGGCGCTGAGCCAGAGGCCGTCGCCGCCGCCCAGCTGGGCGGGCACGGGGCCGACCCAGGGGTACCCATCGCGCGAGTAGCCCATGATGCCGGTCCACTCGTAGGTGGCGGGAAGGGTCTCGTCCTCGGGCCGGTCGGGAGCCCGCAGCTTGACGGCCGGGCGCATGGCGGCGCGGAGCTGCTGGCCGACGACGGCGTCGACGGTGTCGTCGCGGGACACGCCGACCTGGCCGTCGGACACGCTCATGCGCTCGCCGCCGAGGATCAGCTCCCTGGTCGGCCGCTGGATCAAATAGTCGTCACCGCCGGGCGCGACCCAGACATGGCTGTGCTCGAGCGGCTCGCTGTCCGCGGGGGGCGTCAGGGCACAAATCTGGCCGCGGACGGGCACGAGCAAACCCGTGAGCTTGGGGAGGAGGTGCGAGGTGTACGCGTTGGTGGCGAGCAGGACCGTCTTGGCCGCGACCTGGCCTCGCTTCGTGTGCAGGATCCAGGCTTCCTCGACGCGCTGGAGCCGCTCGACGGGTGTCTTCGTCTGCAGGTTGAAGCTCTCGGGGCCGTGGTCGCTGAGTAGCTTCTCAAAAACCCAGGCCACGAGCTTGTATGGCCACAGCTTTGCGGCGCTGGGCTGGTACACGGCGCCGACGGAGCCGGGCACGCGGAGCTTCTGCAGTCCCTCTTCGTCAGTCTCAAGAGTGGCCTCGCTCGCGAGGTCAGGAAAGTCCTTCTTGAGGCGCTCGAGATGCCTAGTCACGAGGTCGAGCGTCTCACGGTCAGGGAGCTTGTGAACGCCGCCCACAGTTTCCCAGTCGCAGGCAATATCGTTCTCCTCAACCAAGTTCTTGAGGAAAGCGTATGTAGCCAGCTCAAAGCGAGAAATGTGCGGCTTGGTTGCGTAGATGAGAGGCTGGCAGTGGCCACCATTCTGTGACGAGTTGTCAGCAAGACATGATCCCTATTTCTTTCCTCATTTCATTCATTCTTTCTCTCTCTCTCTCTCTCTCTCTCTCTCTCTCTCTCATTTACTGAAGCTAAAGTAAAAAAAGTTGGAGTTCGCTGAATCACTTGATTCAGCCCATATACTACCCCATCTTCGCTCAAACTCACCCGTCCTGTAGCCCCCCAGCATGCCTCTCTCGCTTCCAGCAACAAGACCGACCTGCCACCGTTCACAAGCTCACGTGCCGCAAATGCTCCCGTAATACCGCTGCCGACTATGACGACATCGGCTGCGGCTGGGAGTTCATGAGTTGTCCGGTGCCCAAGGAGCTTCTCTGATGGTTGGCGGTGCCAATACGAGTGGCTGCTCTCCACGCTGGGTAGCTCCGCCTGGCCTTCAAGCAAGGTAACGACAGCCATGACAAGGTATCAGAATACTATACGCAACTTCAAAGTGGCTGTAGCTTGCTGCTTAGGGCGGCGGCGGCGATAAGGATGCTGCTACTGCTTCTGCCGCTGGAGGAGGACAGAAAAGGCAGGCTTATTATGCAGGGCAGGAAGTCTCTATAATAGCTGGAAGGGCATCAAGGTTAGCTATTTTGTTGTGTTGGGCTTTGTATGTATGAGTTGAGACTTGAGAAAATCTAGAGAAGCATACAACTTGAAAGGATAATGTCTGGGAGAATGTCCAGTTATCTCTTAGTCCCGCCTCTACCACGAGCCCCGCGCCGGTTTACGCCAACTCCGCAGCTTTGTCATCCTTACATACGCCCACTCACAGCGCATCTACATCACCTAATCTGCATTACACATCACACATCGAAGCATAGTCAAAGTGGCACAGAATCGTGATGATTGAAAAAACAGATTTCATCATTGAGACCTGGTCATATCATATTCATACCATTTCGTCATCAGAATCGTCAGCAACAATCAAATCCCCTCCAGGTACGCTTGGATATCCTGGATGCTGCTCTGACACTGGCTCTTCCAATGTCCTCCTCCCTGTACCTCCTCCATTATATCTATAATCTACATGTGTCCACCGAGACCTAAAAATCTCTCAGCCCCATCTGTATCCTGATGGGCTCTTCTGATGCCACATTCTCGCTTCTGCTCCTTTTTATTTTTCTCTCCTCTCTGCATATGTTGCATAAGGTTACCGAAACTCCGCCATATCTGGATTATTACCCCTGGTAACCATGTAATTCCAACATGTCTAATCCTTCAAATATAGTTCGTACACGCAGTCTCTATGTTGAGACGCAAAAAGCACAGCAGTCCGCTCTGGGACACGCACCATTGGTGCGGTTTTCTTCTGGCAGATGTTGCAATTGTGCTGGGTCGATAAAAAAAGAAAAGTGGTCGCTCTAGTTTCTTATCGTAGATATGATGTTCAGGATCGAATAATTCCCAAATCGAATTCAGAACAAACCGATTGAACAGAACGCCTGACGAAAGACAGTCTTCTCGCTGTCATCCAGATGCTGAATCGTCGTATCGTGACATAGTAAAAAGCGTAGTAATGTGCTGCAGTGTGCGATATCCACTGGATCGTTACAGTTGACGCCAATGTCGGTTGACATATCCACTTGTGTACGTTCCAACACAAAAACCAACCATTCCAACGCCTATACAACCCACCAGACGCTGATAATATCTGATGGGAAACCTAAAAATCCATGTGCATTGTAGCACTCAATGCGTTGTCTATCCTCACACATCTGTCATCTCCGTGTCGCTATCTCCACCGAAAGAAACAGGGAATGGCTCAGCAGGGCCCCAGTTTCCTTCATATACAGTTGCAGGGGCAGCGCGGTGTTCAGCCACCCATCGCAATCCCTCAAGAGCAAGAATTTGCTGTGCACTTGGTCGATCGGCGGGTTCCTGCATAGTCATCCATCGAACAATCGAGTCAAGAGAGCTAGGGTCGAATGCATTGAGCATGAAGTCAGGTGGCTGCTCAAGCTCAGATCTCTTCATCGAACCAAATAGGTTGCTAGGATCATGCGTTTTGCCGCTCGAGAACTCGTAGCTGTGAGTTGGTTCAGTAGGGTTACCGGTAGCGTCACGCTGAACTTCGCTAGATGGCGTCCAGGTGAGGCTGGGAACCTCGGAAAGATCGCCTGATCTCAGCGCGATCCATGTTGGGCCGTTATCGGGCAGAACCACGTTTGCGGCTGTCTCGAGGATGATGAGGCCGAGAGAAAAGATGTCGGCAGGCTGGCCAGCCTTGCCTTTGAGCATCTCCGGTGCCATGTACTCACGATCGCCCTCCACATCAACTCCTCCAGTAGACTGGCAAGATTGGGCAAGGCCAAAATCACCAATCTTCAGGACACCCTCGAAAGTAATGAGGATATTTGCTGGCTTCATATCCAAGTGCATAAATCCTGCTTCATGAATTTCCTTCAATCCCTATTATAATGTTAGTTGGATTAAGTACGGAAGATCAAACGCAGAAACTCACCATGCACAGATCTTGAAGGATCTTGAAGATCCTAAAATCGTCCAATCGGCCTCCTCGGCCAACATTACCCAAGAATCTATCAAGAGAGCCTTCGTCGCAAAATTCAGTCTGGATATACAAATGTTCATTGTAGTCCCAGTCATCAATATACTTCACCACGTGCTCAGCATGTGACAAAGCCTTCAGAATCCTAGCCTCTCGGAACTTCGTGTCTCGGTCCTTGGGTCCCTGGAAAGGATGCTTGCTTTTCTTCACCGCATAAACTTCGCCTTTACCAGGGCTATGCGACCGCTCACTAGGCGTGGCAACGGGAGAATCGAAGGTCATTTGTCGGTGATCCGTCTTGGTGACTCGGTAAACAATTGAGAATTCTCCCTTGCCGATTTGCTCAACTTTGTCGAATTTGGAGTACAAACTTGCCTCCACATCAACATTGCTAGTACGCATGTTGACAGGCGTGACAAGCACACTCGTAGAAGATCGAAAGTCTCGGACAGCCGTCGGTGTCACGGGAGGGGGCATGTTGTCAATGTAGCCATCATTGTTTTGCGAAATGGACAATCGGCTCGTGTCTAGAGGGAGCAGGCTCTCTTGGGGTGTCTGAGGCGTACGTCGTCCATCAAGAGGACTCGCTTCAAAAATCAAATCAGCACGGGGTTCTTCGAAACCAAGTAGGCCGCAAGTCAACTTACAAGTAGCTTCTCGGGAAATTATAGGGCGGACGGCAGAGGTGGGAGGCAACGTTCTATTAGCGCTAGGGCTCTCGAGCGAGTGCTCGCTCACGTTGCTAAGGTTGCTGAAGCTGGGAGTCATAGAAGGGGTGGTCGAGTTCTTGGTAGGAGTTGGGGGAGCATCTCCCTCAAGAGGGTTAGATAGGTCGATAGAGTGATCAATGGCATCCGCGAAGAGTTTAGATTCTTCGCCGTCGAGGCTGAGGATGCTGCTGCGGCGGGAGCCTCTCGAAGCGTTTCCACGCTGGAAGATTGCCAGTCCTTTGCCTGGCTTCCCAAACGTGCCTGGCGCTTGGCCAGAAATTGGGTTAAAGGGAGTAGAAGGAACACCGCCAAAAGAATTTCGGTTATTACCCCTCTTCTTTATGGCGCTGCCAGCTGGTGGGGGGAAGGTAGCAAACGGGTTGGAGTGCTTCTTGCACGGTGTATCGGGAGGTGCCATTTTCTTGTCGGCATCATCCTCGAAATTGCGATTGACCTTCGAGACGAGGCCAGTAGAGCTAAATGCACCCACCCACAGCTGGGATTTGTTTGGTGTGGCCATTGACCTCATCGGGTCATTCGGCCGTGTCGGTCTCGTTGCATTGAGAGGAAGGGATTTTGAAAATGGATGAGGTTTGGGTCGATCGGAAAATCTGGGTGCTGGTGCGTAGAAAGGCGCCTCCTCGGTAAGGCTGTTTCCAGACGAAGAAGTCGTCAATGTCTTGGAGAGTGGGTGAGGTTGGTGAGATTTGCCTTCCACAGGGACACTAGGCACATTGGATAGACTCGAGGTTGGGGTTGAGAAAGGGCTGTCCCGCACATGAGGGGGGACGAATTGGTCGAGAGATAGGCGAGGACGACTTCGAGCAGGTGAGAAATCTGCGCTGATCTGCGCCAGCTGACGCTCGCCGTTTCGTCGTCCGAGAGATCCACGATCGCCATATCTCTGCTGCAGGGTCGACTTGCGAAGGGAAGATGACCGCTTGGGTACGCCAGTGGTTGGTGTTGGTGAAGGAAGCGGTTCTCGGAGAGAGACGCCGCCACCGGACAACTCATAGTCGGAACCAGTATCCTCATGAATTGAAAAGCTCTGAGAAGAAGAGGTATTTGCCCCAAATATGTTCTGGTCCTCGTTCTGAACCAATCCCGTAATTCCATGCAAGCTCCGTCGCTTAGCCACCGGGCTTCCTTGGCTGGGTTGGTCCAGATTCATGGTGGCATCGCTGCGCTTCAGCGACCCTGTGCTCGACACCATGTAGTTCTCGGGATTAGAGTCAAGAGCCTTCAGAAATTCAGACTGAGACGGATCAGAGGCGCCCAGCTGAAGGCTGCCCCGTCTCTCCCTCGCACTAGGAGTACCTGGGCTGGACGACGCAAAAGCCTGGTTTTCCTGTCCTGGTGAGTATTCTGCTGCAGCAACCGGCGATCCAAATGGCGTTGTGGATGGCGTTGTTGATGGCACCGAGTTACCGTTATCCGGCGCGTTGATAAGTGCTCGCTTCAAGGGGCTCTTGGGCGAAGCGCGAGCTCGCGTAAGTGGCCGGGATGGTGAGGACTTCTTCGCTGAGCGCAGGGAAAGTCGGACACTGGGGCGGAAAGGCGTTCCAAAAATGGACTGGTGGGCAGCAGAGCCCGAACCATGAGGTGGCGCAGATCGCGAGTGCGAGGGCAGAGGGTGCTGGTTCTGTGGCGTTGAACCGAAACGTCGGCAGGGCGACTTCGGTGATGTCTGATGGGACCTTTCAGGCGAGTTGTGCAAGTTGACTCGAGAGAACTTAGTTGGCGATCTGGACATGGATCGTCGTAGACGGACAGCCGACGTGACGTCAATGTGATGAGCGTGTGTTGGTGATGGGAGGGCGAGTGTGCCACCGCTGCTGTTAGAGAAGGACATGATGAAAATGAGGAATGCTGCAAGCTCGGGCCTATCGCGGGGACTTGAAGAGTAAGGAATGCCCACGTAAGCAAGGCTGATGTAAGTGGAAATTCGTTACCAGCTGCGTTGTTGTGAAGGGGAGGGGAAGAATCCGCTGAGAAGCAGATCGAAGGTTGGGATCTCTGGAGTGGCTAGTGGGGGATATCCAGGCGCGTTGCAGCAAGCAGAGAGGTACTTCGTGATACCCAACGAGATCCCGGAAAAGCCAGTCTTACTGGAAGGACGAAACTAGATCATATCATGACTCGGGAAAAAAGACAACAAGGACAAACTCGGGTGCTGGAAAGAGCCAGGGAAGATATGCGTGGGGAGGTGCAGGCTGCAGTCGAGATGCAGGCAGGCAGACAAACACACGCAAGTAGGCGTTCTCGAGTGTGATGAAGGTGGAAAGTTTGAGAAGTTGGAACCAAGAGTGGAAGTCGTTTCTTCGTTGTCGTCGTAGGCGTAGTCGTAGTCGTAGTCGGGTGTGAGGCGAGAGAAGGAAAGGCTTTCAAAGCATGTCGCATCCGCACTTGACGCAGCCAAGTCTCGAGTGGTTGTGTCGTCTCCGTGGTCGCGAGAGATGGAGATTAGAGACTCCTCGTGTTGCGGCAGATGTTACCACGGGTCTTAAGCTCTCAGGGCATGCCGTAGATCCGCGTCGGGCGTGTTGACTCAGGATATTAAGTCGAAGAAAACAACGAGGCCGGGCAGTGGCGATTCGGGCTGGTATGCAGTCGATTTGTCCAGAAGATGACAAGAGGGTGTGTGTGAGAGAGTTATGGGGGGGACGGGTGGAAGACTACTGGGTCTGGGACACGCCTACCGGGGTAGGAGGCAGGAGCGACGTACAGGAGTCGAGAGTGGACAAGAGTGACGGGGAAGGCGCGTGTTGGCGCTCTGCTGGTGCGGACAGGGGCAAGAAGGGTGGGTGGACTCCGTGGGTTCCAGTTTGGCAGCGGGCAGTTTGGGGCAAGAGCAGGTTGCAGCTGCCAGTGGACCGACACAGCAGGGAAGAAACGGTGGGGAGGGACACGGGACACGGGACGCGGGAAAGCAGGGCCCAAGAAGCCACACGGGGAGGGTCTTGAGAGAAAATTGGGCTACACCAGCCTTTGCAAGCCGCCCACTCACACACTTTGCGCGCAGGTGGGTGACGCATTTGTTTACACGGTTTCCGAATGCGGTTTAGCGGTACGCGTGCAGAGCGCGTCTGTTTGGACAGGGGTGTGGAGCGTTGGGGCCCCCTCCTGCCTCCTTCTCCCCTCTGGGCCTTGATGGCCCTGTTAGGTCTTAGGCCCCTCTTGGGTGCTATCTTGGGTATCCTTGCCAGGCCATGGCGCCGGCTGGTCCCCCGTGGCCCGCTGTGGCCTTGGCCGCTTTTCCACTCTGAGCCCTCATGGCCATCCGTTCCCTCGACTCTTGAACCTCGTCGAGACAAGACCGAGAGAGACACTGCATTCCCCCGCCGTGTGAGAGTCTTGGTCACCAACTCCGGTCTGCGGCCGCCGTGGTGGTTCAGACAGACAATAGCCGAGTCCGCTGGACCAACATGTTCTGCGCTGGAACACTGCCCACAAGCTGCGCCCGTCTGCGTCAATTATTTATTTTTATTTTTATTATTATTGGATTCCGTTTATTTGTTTTTATTTTGTTTTTTTGTTTCCGCCGTTGACAGAGTAGCCACCCTCTTTCCTGCCACTTCCTTTCGGACGCGGGGACACGGAGATGGAGGGGACGGAGGCCAAGGCGAGGATCCGGCCATTGAGAACAGAGCCTGCGACCGAGCCAGGTTAACGGCAAATCCACACTTGCAGACGAGACGAGGCAAAGCAAGGCAAGGCAAAGCAAAGCAAGGCAGAGCAAGGAAGGCAAGCCGCCAGCCATCGGAGTAAAAGCTGCATGCTAGCCTCAACTACCCTCCCAAGCGCCTCGCCTCCAGAAACTCCCGTCTGGCCTCTCCTTGCTAACACTGACACCAGCGCTTCAGCATCCCAGGCATCCCCCACAGGGCGCATCACAGCGCCAGTGGCTAGGGTTCTCTCCCGCCCGAGGGCTCGCCTCCGTTCCAGCTCGTCAGCAAGCCCAGCCCCTAGAAAACCAGGGAGTCCTTAAGAGAACTTCTAGGGGGGTCCCAGGAGCCTGGCAGCAGGCGAGGGTTCCACGTCGTCTGGCGCCGGCCCAAGCTCGCGACCGATATGCCACAGCATGGCATTGGGACGATATGGGATGGTTGGTGTGGATGGCACGATATGTCCCCTGACTTGGCCCCGTCTCCAGGCCTGGTCTATCGCGTGGCCGCAGATGTAAGTATGTACGTATGTGTATAAACGCAGCAAGCGCTTGCCAGATCATTGGCAACTGTATGCAACTACGTAGCCATGTACAAGGGCGCCAGGCTCGGCATTATTGGCGATTCATTCCCACCTGTTCGCTGGCTCTGTCATGATCGTCAATGCCTCGTCCCCTCATCCCAGGCCTCTCCCAGCTCTCAGTCAGGCTAGAACTTGGCTTTCGACCTAGGCCTGATCCTTTTTTTTTTGCTTCGTCCAACAATGGCTTGCCCCCGCTGATGGACAACTCATCGGGCATCCATCCACACATCCATCAACACAAGCATACCCATTGTTCATCATCGCTTCAATGCACAAGGGTGCCATGACGCGCAGCACATCTCTGTATCAAAACAAACAAATAATACATCATCTCCTATCCACTCCACTTGTTATCCAACTAGCTGACGGTGGTAATTTTGTATTTAATTATGCCTTTTTATGCCCACCGGCCCATGTCATCTCGCTTCTTCTGGAAGAGTCCGGGGGTGGCCCCGCCGGATCCGAACCACGGACACGATACCCTGGCAGCTCATCGTCGCCCAAATCAAAGTTATCGCACCCAGTAATGGGACTTCCCAGCACATCTCTTTTCGAGACCTGGCCACCAATGACTGACGTCTCCGGCATTTGGGGTTCTGCCGCCTGCCCCGTGCTCACTCTCCCTCACGTCCGATGTTGACGACTTACACGGGCCAGAATCGCCGTCATCGCCCCGATATTCAGTATTCTTTTTTTTTCCCATGCACATCTCCAAGCTTCACTGCCCAGCGCGCGATGACTTGCACTAACGTAGGTACTGTACATGGGCGCCGCTGGCCGGGGCCACCGACCTTGCACAAAAACAGCCCGCGAACTCGTTGACCGCCTGACTGGTTGCATATTTTATGGGACGCCCGCTGCAGCTAACATGGCCGTTGAAGCACACCGCACGAGTTTTGCGCCTCTGTAAAATGAACCCCTACTGGTGTTAATATTAAAAGGGATACCAGACTGCTGGCTGGATTCGCACTTCAGGAGAGGGAAATGCCCCTGAACCCCTTTCATGGGGTTTCTTTTTTTTTTCTTCTCCCGTCGCTAGGGAAAAGTTGGTTCAAGTTGCGAGGTTGGCTGCCTCAGCTATCGTCTTGGTTTCGTATTGTGCCAATGTGTTAACTTTTTTTTTTCCCATTCATAATTTCGCCCACCCCTAAGCATCCACAATAACAATACAAATTTAGACACCGTCATGCACACTGTGATTTTGGATTACCGTGCACATACGAGCTGAATGCATGCAAGCGCCGATTCCCGACAAGAATTAAAACTTATAAAAAGAAATATGACGCAAGATGAGGTTGATGCTTTGGCGGGCCAAAACTGCGACCGCGTGGACGATAATGAGGGCTTGGTTACCCTATAGAGCCGAATCACGATGAGTCTTTGGCGGCCACCGTCACACGGCCACGCTGGCACCCCCGACGCACATGGGCGGGTCAGAGCGCGTGCGCTGTCTACATCGGCGCTTGAGCTGGCGTGTGAAAGACTGCAGCCGTGCTGGTGATTGCGTGCCTGATTGGGCACAATGAGCCCACGCTCAGTTGGGACTTGAGACCTGGGGCTTAGACTTGATCAATGATACTCCTTCGATTCTACAGACGCCCAACTGGGACTCAAGGCATGGAATCAAAACAAGCCGAGCCTCGAACGCATAAGCTGGAGGTTTGGCGTGCATGTTCGTCGGTCGCTCCGATAATCGAGTCCCTCCCTGTTCATATTGATCTTATCAAATGCCATCCATGCTTAGATGGCGCCCGCCATCTAAAGCCACATGCTGGGTAGACCAGGTCTTGCCATTTACAACTCCCCGCACGGGAGAGTGACACGCAGGATCATTACTTAGTATAGCTCCATCTTCTCCAGATGGATCAGTCCGTTCGGCGGCTAGATCTGAATCAGCTATCCGTGGGTAAGGTGCCAGAGATATTGGCCATTTTTCGGTTTTCAGGTCCAGAGAGGAAGGGAGCTATCTCACCGGTATGAACTGTCTCAATTTAACTCCCGCCTCCCTAAATACCTGGGCAGTTTCCGTGTCCATACTGTATCCGTGAGCGTAAACAACCTCGCTGATTCCTACTTGGCAAATCTTGATACTGCATGTCAGACACGGACACGTGTCGCAGTAGATAATTGAGCCCTCACGGATCCTCTCCCGACCCGCCTCGAGCAGTGCGTTCTCCTCCGCGTGGATGCACAGACAGGTCGAGAGTCCTACCCCCGAGCTGTTCCCCTCATTGCACCGGGGGCATCCTCCCTCGGCACAGTTTTGAAGCCCCCTTGGCGTTCCATTGTACCCTGTGCTGATGACCCTGCGCTCCTTGCCCACCAGCACGCACCCGACTCTGCGTTTCATGCAGTTGGAGCGCTGCGCAGCCAAGGATGCCAGCGCCATGAAGTAGTTGTCCCAGGTGGGGCGTAGGCGATCGGGATTTGGGATATCCAGCTTCCCTAGAGTAGCATAAAGATGCGCAAGGGACGAGGATGTATTGAGCAATCTGACTGCCGCACGCGATATGAGCTGCGACAAGCCGATCTGGGGATCATACAAGTGGGCATCGCTCCCGGCC
The DNA here is from genome assembly GCA_013406985.1 of Calonectria crousiana. Classification (NCBI taxonomy): domain Eukaryota; kingdom Fungi; phylum Ascomycota; class Sordariomycetes; order Hypocreales; family Nectriaceae; genus Calonectria; species Calonectria crousiana. Next base: position 292,916 of record VTGD01000051.1, on the reverse strand, counting down.
ACAAAGTCCTCGAGGGCCATGTCTGGCTGACCAGCAATCCTGGCACGCTCCTGGTAACGACGCCAACGGACCGTCAAAGGGGCGTCTACCGAGACGAGGAGGAAGAAGGGCCGACGCATGAAGACATCGAGGACAGCCTCGGTGGGGATGTCAGTGGTCACAAACCGATCCCGCCAGCGCTTGGTGATAAAGTCAAGGAGCTCCTCGGGGGTGGAGAAGGAGTGCGGCTGGGCTCGCAGGGCGAGGGGGGTTTCAGCTGTTGATTTGATGTCATTCTTGTTGGTGATCTTGGTTGACGTTGGGACGCTGGCCAATGTCTCTGATGGAGCGGGTGGCCTGCCGTTCCCCGAGACGGCTGACTCCGAGCCCGAGTCTCCGGGCGGGTGTGATGATTGAAGATAGATGCGCTTGAAGCCATGGTGGTCAACGAGATATTGGGCCACCGTCTTCTTGCCTGAGCAGATGCCTAGAGGCGCAATGAGATGTCAGCGATTCGTGTCAATTGAGAGGTGAATGAAGCAGGGGACATGCCGCCGCAGACTCCAATGAGCATTATGGCCGTTTGCTGAGAATATTCCTCGGCGATGAAAATTCTGAAATTGGGTGTTGTTGAGTGAGTCCAAGTTTGAGGCCAGAACAGAAATTTGCAAAGCCATTCCAGCTCAGAAACGACGGACCGACAGGCGCTGTAAACGGTAGCACGTGTGGGGTTGCGTTTGCGGCCGCCGATTCTCAAAGGCTGACCGGAAAGGTGACCTTCAGTCGGTCTTCATGACAGCGACCATGGGCTAAGAGAGGAACTAGCAGATCTCAGATCTGTAGAACTGGTCCTGCAGAAATGACTTGCATTGAGGGTGTCGATGCATTTAATTTCCACCACGCGATCGTGGACTTTTGTCTTATGAACGGTGTTGTTGCTGCTGGAAACGCAAAGGGAGAAGCAGACTGATTAAAGAAGTCATTTCGCAGGGAATGGTGTAAGAAAATGATGCTGAACTGTTTAATCGATACTCTGCGTAGGGGTCCAGGGCTCCAAGAATTTTTTTTTTAGAGGGTTCAGATTTTTTTATTAAAATTTTTTCAACGAGATGGAGTTCATAGGGTCCCCCCTCTACCTCCCGGAGTTGTGGTCATACCTTAATTACAACCAAACCCTTGAATGATGGTCGCGGAAATGCTTCTCCACTGCGGCCATCGTCAAAATAGCCACAGTTTTCAAAGCAAAAATAACCCTTAAAAATCTAAGAGATGGTTTTTAGGAAAACATACTTACTTAGGAATTTTTTGTCGTTGTTTAATTTAGCTAGAAATGCAGAGTTGTGCGGTCTCTTTGTAGTATCTCATGCTACAAATCGTCTGACAATCATCCAAGGGTTGTATTGTATCTCTGCTGGGTTGTAGCCTCGTGATAGCGACCCTTCCCCAGGTGCCCAAATCTGTCGTGTTAGCATCCGTCTTGGCCCTGTAGTGGGGCAGACCTAGCTGCCTGATGAGCTACGTACCCCGCCGCGGGGTGGCACCTGCCCTCGCTGACACTACATCATCCGCGTCTACCTTGTGATGTATGGTCTCGGCCATCAAGTGACAGCCTCGTTTTGTCAGCAGCCTGTGTGACTGTAGATACGAATACCGGATATCAACATCCTATCCCGCGTCTGATGTGTTCACTCTCCTGCGGCATCTTCATTTCTTGATCAGTGCGGAAGCGGTCATCGTCGCACCTTTGCATTTCAGACCTTCCCCGCCTCGACCCGCGCGCGCATCGCTACCTGCATCGCGACCAGACGTTACACTTCATCGACAGCAGTCGAGTCCGCTCGGTCAAGATGGCTGCTCCTCTGCAGTTTGCAACTTTTACTTCCGAGATAGAGCTTCCGTTTTACTCGGCACTCTTCGGTTCCAAGCTTGACTATGATAAGCTAGATGACTCGGCGCGCGGAGTGCTCGGCCTCTACGAGCCTCGCGTGGAAAGTCCCGAGTCCAGCGGTCGCATGCAGATTTTAGGAAATGCCCTGATCAGTAACAAGTAGGCCCCCCTTTGTGGCTTTCGTGCATTACTCTCATTGACGATTGCAGAACTAATGGGCCAAGCCCGCCTCTTGGGACAATCCGAGCCGAAGGCATCATTAGGAACGTGAATACCCTGGAAGATTTCAAGAATATGGATAAAAGTGCTATGATTAAGACTTCCGGTCGACAGGTACTAGGGGGTTTCCTACCGCGGTTCTTGAGCACGTAACTAACAGTGGTAGATTTGGGATGCGATCAAGGACGGCAGCATCTATTCTGTCCCTTCGCTCCTGTCTTCTTTCGTGATACTTTCTTATGCCGACCTCAAGAAGTATAAGTTTACTTACTGGTTTGCCTTCCCGGCGCTCCACTCTGATCCCACATGGAAACGATCCGGCCCGATTGAACGACTAAACGCCGACGAGAGCACTGCGCTGGTTGATAGAGTGGGAACATGGAGATATGAGAAGGACTCTCGAGAACATGGATTCTTCCTTGCTAAGAAAGTCCACGGACAGGACCTAGAAACTGCCGAGGATGCGGATGAGACTCCTAAGCTTCCCTTCCGATGGGAAGTCGGTTCGTTACGAGACTTCGAGGACGGTTTCTTTAACAACATTCCCGAAGAAGACCAATACGTTGCCTTTGTAGACCCATCCACCTATCCAGAAGGTCCAGGTTGGCCGCTGCGAAATTTTTTGGTTCTTATCCGACAGCGATTTCGACTTCGCAAAGTCAAAATTATTTGTTATCGAGATACTTGGGCTAGACGGCATGAAGCCCGAAGCATCATTCTCCCCGTTGAGATGGACACTGTAGAGAATATGGAAATTTCCGAAATGCCCAAAGTCACAGGATGGGAGAGATCGAGGAACGGCAAGCTCCAGGCTCAGCAAGTCAACCTTGGAGAATACATGGATCCCACCAAGCTTGCTGATAGCTCAGTTGACCTGAATTTGAAGCTCATGAAGTGGAGAATCGCGCCAAACCTGGACCTAGATGTCATCAAAAACACTAAGTGTCTGCTCCTTGGCGCGGGCACTCTTGGAAGCTATGTATCAAGGAACCTGATGGGCTGGGGTGTTCGAAAGATTACATTCATCGACTATGGTAGAGTTTCTTACTCTAACCCTGTGAGACAGCCGTTGTTTGAGTTCGACGATTGCCTCGAGGGCGGCAAACCAAAGGCTCCGAGGGCCGCTGAAGCATTGAAGCGAATTTACCCTGGTGTAGAAAGCGAAGGCCATGCCCTTTCTGTTCCCATGCTTGGTCATCCATTTACGGATGAGGCAAAGACACGGGCAGATTATGAGAAGCTGGAGGCTTTGATCAAGGAGCACGATGCCATCTTCCTGCTCATGGACTCACGCGAGTCCCGGTGGCTTCCCACTGTGATGGGGAAGGCTGCTGGAAAGATTGTCATGAATGCTGCGTTGGGATTCGATTCATATGTTGTTATGCGACATGGAAGTGAAGTTGAGGAGGAAGGGCAGGTGTCGCTAGGATGTTACTTTTGCAACGATGTCGTCGCTCCTGCAGATGTGAGTCATTCCATCCGCTACCGCCATTGTGCGAACCAGTTACTAACCTACCTTGCAGTCACAAAAAGACCAAACCCTTGATCAGCAGTGCACTGTCACGCGGCCAGGAGTTGCTGCCATCGCGTCTGCACTCTTGGTGGAACTCCTAACCAGTCTATTGCAGCATCCTCTGGGCAAGAACGCACCAGCCCCGCAGCCCACCCCTGGTGTTATTCCAGAGAGAGATCCTCCAGATCATGCTCTTGGTTTGGTGCCACATCAAATCCGAGGTTACGTGTCCACTTTCCAGAACATTGTCATTCGCGGGCAGTCTTATGATTGCTGCAGTGCGTGCAGTCCCAAGATTCTCGATACTTATAGGAAGAATGGGTGGGAATTTGTAAAGCAGGCCCTCCAAGAAAAAGACTACGTTGCAGAGTTGTCTGGTCTTGCCGAGGTGCAGCGAAAGGCAGAGGAAATGGCTGGAGACGTTGACTGGGATGAAGAAGATGAGTTGGCTGACGATGGGGAAGGAGAGTTGATTTAGAGGAGTTTTGCGATGGCAAGAGAATAAACTTGATACGGTGTGATGATGCAAATATCTGAGATGTTATGGGTTAGGATAGAATTGGCGTTTCTGGAGCCACAATGAGTCATGTATTCGTTGTTTAGTGTTGAGGCAGTATTGGGGGATTTTATACTGGAATTTGTTCATCAATCTTCTAGTTGCTTTTTAACCAATTCTGTTTTCCGCTTTTTTTTTCTCTTCTTTTTTAAGGTTACATCTATGGTATTACGTGTATGCGAGCCCTGTGATGCAATACTGATCAATTTTGCTCTTACGCGTATATCAAACCAGACGTCATCTTCATGACTTATTTTGTTTAAAAAAAATAAACACTAAAAAAATGCCGTGAATATAAGCGAATGCGGCTTACAGGGCAGACAAGGTACACATCCAAGCTAAGCTCAAGCAAAAATACGACTTTCCAGCTTCCCAATGCACCACCACCCTCTCGTAAACCAGCTGAGCCAACGTACCGGGAGCGTGGCAGCATGATAATCAGGAACCAAAACGTGCTACCCTGCAGTCCGTTGTCGTATTTGGAGGGTGCCCTCAGTCCACTCGATCCCACCCCCCTTGTCTGCACCGCCACAGATGACGGGAGAAGTCATATGAATATGCCCCGAAGCGGAAACCGGGAAACATCGGTGCGGCCCTGTCAGCTTCCTTGTTAGTGCAGCCGGGCAGCCGTAATATGGAAATTACGGAACCGAAGGTCTCTGTAACCTCGGGTGGATTTTGGTGATGCACACCATGGAGCTTATGTCGCCCTTTAAGTTTCCTAGTCTTTTGCTAACCGCCTTCTGCACAAGCAAGCAGGGCTGCATAGCGCATAGGGATTAGTGTCTGGGATGCCGGCATTCAAATGCCAATCACGCACTCCCGGACCGGGGTCCTAGCTAAAACCCGAGCCCCTCCATGACGAGGTGCCGATAATTACGTTGTACCACCTTGCTGCTGGACATGCTGTCGCGAAATCAATGCGTCTTGGGTTGGTGAATTGGGTCACACGTGCACATCAACGAGCCACACCGACAAGCAGAGTCAGTCTAAGAGCGAGTGGGTATAATGTTGGATTGACGGGTATCGAGATAAACACTAAACAGTCCAACGTGACGTTTACCTCCCAGTGCCGATCCAACCACACGCCTCCAGAGTTGGCGACACAAGGGAAAGTAATGAAGAAAAAAGACAGGAAAAAAAAACCAATCGTCATAACTGCGACAGCCGTGGTATCGTGGTCGAGAGATGGACCGTCGCATGCTGATAAATGAAAAGGAGCAAAGACGGGCAAGGGACTCTTGGCACCCCGCCGTAACAATCGGGATGCTCGGCAAGAATCGTGGTCTTGGCCTCTTGGTACGGATACGCGCTCTGCAATGTGACTTGCCAGCGTGGGACTTTGGGTGGCTGTGGCTGTCGAAAAGTCTTTGCTGGGTGCGTGCTGGCGGGTGGAGCTCCGGGGTGGGCTGCAATCATTGTGGCCTACCGGTCTCTGCCCGGCGAGCGCCTATGCGGGCCTCGAGGTCGCGACATGATTTTGTGTTGCTTAATACTTTAGGATAATGTACAGGGCGTGGATGATACCAGGAAGGTAACCTGGAAGGGGAGGAGCCATTAGCCAAAAGGTGCTTCTTTTGCGAAAGCGAAAGTCCGTGACATGCGCTATGTGATGGGGGTGGAGAGGGAGCTCGGGATGCAGCGTATAGCTGGGCAGTCCGGGCGGCCCGGAGCTGTCACCGGGGGTGTGGGCGACGGGGGAGAAGATATTGGCTTACCCAGAATGGTCAGGAGGATGTTGATGAGCAAGTCGGCACCGCAGCCGCGCTCAAGGAAGACACCGACGGGGGGAAGGATGATGGCAAGGAGGATCTTGCAAATGTCGCTATTGGCAGTGGTTAGCGAATTCCTGTGTGCGATTCCGTGCGTATACCCTTGGGCATCAGGAGCATTGAGGCCAGCGGGCGTGGTGTTATTCACCACCACGGCGCAACAACACCAGCCCGCGGAAGAGCCGGAATGCCATGCTCGCCGCGAAGCAAATGCAAGAAAGAGCTTACCTGGCGGTGAAAGGCATGCTGGCGGATTGTATATTTGTCTGCTCGAAGCGAGAGTCTGGATAGTGGTATGTTGGAAGTGGTCTGCGTAAGGCTGTGGGACGCCAATCTTGAGGATATGCAAGAGAGAATGGGAGAGAAGCTTCAACCTGGAGGGGAGGAAAGTTATTTATCTTTATACGGCGGGTTCGGATCTCTGTGTCAGCCAAGTCATCTGCATCACGCTTCCCGTCCTGTCCTTGGGTACAAACTTCCAAGCCTGTTCCGGTCCAGGGCAGCAGCGAGAGGCCCCAAAGGTCCCTCGAGCATGCTTGCAGACAGACCCCCGCTGTCGCCGAGTCCGTCAGCTTGGCGGCTTTCGCCCAGCCCTGCCACCCGCATGAGCCTGTGTGACTGCGTCATCGACTTTTTTTTTCTTCTCCTTCGCGAGCGGGTAACGAGGGAAGGCATGTCTTGTTCGCCCCAAGCACGCATGTCGTTCTCCCCTCCCTCCGCCACCGGCGGGAACCTACTAGCTGCCCTGCTTTGCGCTGCCATTCTCTTTCTGGCGACTCCTCTTTTTGGTCAACGGCCAGGATTGGACCTGGGCTCGAGCACGAGCAAGCCCGTAGCGATGCCAATGGAGACCTGGCAACCGTAACAAGGCTCGCCTGGGGGGATTGTACTTGGGCCTCTTGGCAGCACTTGCGCCCAGAGGTGTCATGGGTTTTTCGACCTTGGCCCTCTACGTCATGGGGCCTGACAAACGGTCCAAGGCTTGACGCACCCGCTACCTAATGAGGGGACGGTGTGGGGCTGACGCCACGATTCGTGACGACTTTCCTCCCTGCAAATCTCTAACGCCTTGCCGCTTTCGAACAGGTGCACGTCGTGCTCAAGGGATGTGCTGTGCCACATATGGCGCAGCAAGCCTTTGGACTTTCATCATTGATCGGCTAGTACTATATTTTATTCCCGGAGTGTGGCGAGCATGGTATTCCTAAGAACCTAAAAGGGTGCTCGGTGCGGTGATCATAAGGATGAACCTGTTTGTGTGGCTTGGGATTTGCCTTCGCTAGTCGAGACGTATGACATGACATGGGGGGACATGTTCTAATTATTCCACTGCTGGAAAGATCCCTGATCAGCGTAACAAGAGGCAGCCTCATCCATTGCGTGGAGGGGGCGTGGCTGGTGAGTTAACGGTTCCTTGGAAATGTGCGGCGAGCAGTCGAATCAAGCCGAGCATGCAGGCCCTCCCCCAGCGCATGGTTGATTTTTTGGTTAATTCTTTGGCTATCTTGTATTACGATCCTAATGCGCTCTTCCACTCAGCAATCTCATGACCCTTGCCATGCCGGATCGACCGGCACATGTAGGCGGTAAAGCAAGGTCTTAGACCTGTTGCTGCAAGCAGTCGAGTGGGACCCTGGATCCAAAGGACGAGACATGCAGCGGAAAAGGTGCTGATGTAGATGGGTTCCAGGGTGAGGGGGGGTTCTTGCAACCGCTGTGAGCCAACCAGCCTTGGTCAACAGGAAATGCAAGCCTGTCGCTGCCCATGCGCGAAGACGGTCGCAGTGTGTTTCGACAGCTCAGTCTGGTGGCTATGCCGCAGTCCGTTTCGCCAAGTCCCGTAGTCCAGCCCTGTGATGCACGATAGCTCATGCCTGAAAATGCCCCGTCGACCTGATGGCCGCGTCAGTGCCAAGCCGGCAACTGGGATCGAATTGTACGACCCGTCGGCTAGACTCATCGGTGAAGGATGTTACTGCTTTAGATGTAGGCGTTAGCATGACTCAAGACTCGATCAATGCTGAGTAAATCGATAAATAGAAGAACAGATGCATCCCCTGCCTGCCAGCGTGCAATCTTCTGTGATAGGTTTGTTCAACTATGTGGAGAGCTGAGCTTTTCAATGTGTTGGGCTGACTTCGATAAGACCCTCTGGATCGGAGGAACCTCAATGCTTATTTTATTTTCGGTTAGAGCTCGCATGCCCATATAATACATTATATCATGCTGTAGGTATCGCTAGGTATACAACCAAATGGTCAACATCATCTTGTAGACCTTGAAATGATAAATTTGTTCCCAATTCAATGCCAAGTCTATTTTTACTCTTCCTTGACCGCAGGAGTAATTGTCCATCGCTTGCCGTAGAAAACAGTTCCGATAACCTTGGTACCGATGATGTATCCCAAGTAGGTACCGACCACAATGGTCACAGGCCACTTCTGCCATTCTCGGTCCCAGTCAAGCGGGATAGGGACGGCGCCCAGCCATGCGCCAACAACGGCACCAACCAAACCACCAAATGTAGAGTCGATCGGAGCTGAGGCGCCAAGAATGGCCTGGACAGCCTGGGGGTCGCTGCCACGGACATATAGGACGGGAAACAAGGCGAGAACGCTAAAGTGTGCGCAGCACAGGAACGTATGGAAGATGTGAGTAAGGAAAGGTGCGCCGAACAGAATGAATAGGATATGGAAGAGAGGTGTAACGATGACGGTCAGAAGGAGGGCAATGACGGCAGTCTGGAAAAGAACATGTTAGTTTCGTCTGCCGTGCCGATAGTGATAATCTGCTTCTTACAGCAATGGTGTTGCGCGCCGAACCATCCGCCTTCTTCTTCTCACCAGGACGCGGCTTCTTGGCGGCCTTTGCGTTCTGAGATCCCGCAACGGGGAGGCATAGGATCACATAGGCAGCCTGGATAAATGCGACAACAGGGAGGGCGATTTGAAGTGTCAACACGGGATTGGCCACCAGGGCGTCGAATCTCCAAGCGAACAGGGCGGCGAGCAACAGGGCATGTCCAACGGCGACAGGCTGGGCGGTTGGACTGCTGAGGAGTGGAACAGCAGGAATCGGGGCCTTGGGAGTGGGCGGTTGCGCGGTTGCGCCCTTTGTCACGGTCGTCGACATGGTGACCAGGTTAACGAGCGGCGGTGGCGTCGATTCGGCGGGGTTCTTGTGCTGTTCGTCGCGGTTCTTTCTGACGAAATCGCGTCTCTAAGTCCAATTGACAGCTTAGCTAGAAGCTGGAAACGTCATCACGTGAATATTCACATGCTAGAAACGATATCGATAAGGCATACATGTTTATCGATAAGAAACATTGAATTATCGCGATAAGTACAGTACACATTACAGTGTAAGATACATCACTCAAGTGATCGTCCAAATCATATCATATTGACCAAGCAAAGATACGGATGTGCCGGTTGAAGATTTGCATTCTCACTGACAAAAGAGGATGAGGGGTGCATATGGGACTGAACTGCTGACGGTGTCGAGAGAGTCTAGAACTAGGGGAGCAGGGATGGATCGCAAGATGACTGATGGATCCTGGTGGTCGGAAGGGCGACCTGGAGAAATCGTGTATCGGATCTCATGCAATCTGGCTGATATCATGCAACAACAAGGAATACGGCTGGAACGCGCCTGGATCCGGGAGCTTGGGGAAGATATGCGGCAGCCGGATATCAGATGTCAGATCGAGTCCAGTCCGCAGCCTGTCTTCTCATGATGGCGATTTCACCAATACCGATGAAGCTTTGCCCATTTGGCGCCATGGGCCATGGGCCGTCGTCGTCTCCGGCCGAGATGCGACACCCTGCACCCTCCATCATCCAACATGGTTGCATCAGTCGATGGCCTCGATGGCCGCACGCACTGGCTTTGGTGGGCTGGCATGGCTGGGCCGCAAAGGGCCGCACCGCCCAAGCTGCTTGTTGCGTGCCAAGTTGGGCGCGCTGGGAGGAGCAGGATGTCGCCCTCATTGGCCGCCTGCCCGCTGGCCAGGGCCGCTGTCAGACGAGGGGCACTGGCCAATGATGGGATGCACCGGTCCCCGCCGAACGGTGCAGAATCGCACCACGCCCGGCGACCGCGCCCTCAGAATCGACCCATCGCCCTCCGGGACACGGTGAGGACGCTGTGGGGGCACGGTGCTGACTTTTAGCAAATGGCCGCCCGCCATTGGCTGCCGCCTGCTCGGAGACCCTCCAACGTCCAAACAGGGAATCAACACATCCAGAAGGTGGCATGATGCCCTCGACTGAGGGTGAAATCTGACCACAATGGTCGTTGTCGGCTCAGCGGGCGCTGGGAAGCCGCCGCGATGTTTTTCGTCCCGGACCAAATTCGCAATCCCCTGGCAAACATTAACAACAGATCGGCAAGTTCATCTCTATTATAAGAGCTGGCCCTATCTTCCCCTCATCAGATCATTCCCTCTTCATCATCACAAGCACAGCTTGCAATCAACTACATCAACGCTCAACTCCCGCCTCCAATCAACTCTCAATTCGATTCATCTCGCCCAGTGAATTCACTTCGAGTTTCATCAACAGTCAAATACCGCATCCTCCCGACTCAATTTCAAAGTCTTCACGACTCCTCATCACACTTACACACCTTCCCCCCAAAACAACAACCACACCCATCTTCACAATGGCCGCTCCCGTCGCCCGCATTGCCACCCGCGCCATCCAGCGCCGACAGTTCTCTCTCCTCAGCGCCATGCGCACTGTTGGCCGCAACATGGAGGCTCACCCCTTTGAGCGTCTACCTACCACCCAGAAGGCTGCTCCCGGCGACTACGCCAAGATGTTCAAGCGTGTTGGTAGCCAGGCTCTCATGTAAGTTTCCTCAATCTAAAGCCTCTTGAAACAAAACAGCCAAACTAACATGTGCTCAAGCTTCTTCCCCGGCTTCGCTGTCATTCTTGGCTGGCCCTGGCTCGGCAAGGTCGCTCTCGACGGCCGCCTCTAAGCGATGAGCACCATCTCGACACCAACATAATTGGATTCGATTTCGATCGACCGAGCTGGAAAGGACTAATGGTCAGTGATTTGCACCAATCACTCGGACTAGTTGTGACAATGCACAGTCACTTGTATATAGCATTGAAAGGCGTTGCGGTGCATTGGATATAGATGCGACAGCATCGAGTTTACAGACATGATTTCTCACATAGAGATTATATATATATAATTTCATTTGTTCAAAACAAACATTCTTGTTCTGCCCAATTTCACTGTGAATAAAATCGTGCGATTTTGCTTTCGGAAAAATACTCAAGAAGTCGTGAAATAGGGGCTGTATAGACTATGCCCTAGAGAACTAAAAAAAACATGGGAATCTGATTCGCTTCATCTAATCGCTAAACAAAATAAATGGTATCATGTGCATTCGTCAAACCGCCCGCGGATCATTGGTAAAAGAGGTTTGCTTTCCTCGCTGACAAGTCGTCCTTTTCTTGCTTGCCATCATTTGGTTCTGTCATTGCCCATGCGGACTTCTCATCGAGTTGTGATATCTTGCTGCTTTGTGTGCTTTTACTGCGCCACATTCCCGCATCACCCAGCTCTGCCTCGCCTCTCTCGGCTGCCCTCCTCTTGGTCACCTTCTTTCCGACGTGCCAGCCGACAAAGAAAGCCAACACTAACAGGACTGCCAGGCCAATGCCAATGGCAATCCCGACACCGAGCCCCCACTTGACAAACGTTTCATCTCTGGTTGAGAGTGTTTGCATATGGCTATATGGGATAGCCATCCTGTCGAAGAGAATGAATTGATCTGATATGTCCTTTTTCGGATCTGAGATACCAGTCTGGGAGACGATAAATCGGGATTGGAAAGTAGAGGCTTCCTCTTTGAGTTCGGACAGCCGAACATCGTACGTCTCCAACATGTCCTTGGCCAGTCTCTCGAACGTAAATTCGAACTTGGCCTCTTGGCTGGGTATTTCTAATGAATCCCGGTTATTATTTTGCAGAAAATAACGGCTTTGCGCATTGGCAGTTTACCTCTCGACCATGTGAATGCCTCGTCCTCGCCTCCAAACGCCCACTCCACCTTTACTGGGTATGCGGGATCCGCATTCTTCCACGTTAAACTGTAAGTGTCTTCCCACATGACCAGAGCGTTCGTGGTGGTTTCTTCGCCATTGTAGTATAGCGGATTTCCTCCGGGGAGCGGGCATCCGACTGAGGCGTCCTTGCCGGCTGATGCGCACCACTTGAACGAGGTGATGCAAACACCAGTGGCTTCGTCGCATCCCCATTGATCTTTTTGTGGGGCCGCGCTGGCCCTGTCAAACAGCACGGCCGCGAGGATCGCACCTGTGAGTCTTGATAGCTGGTTCGTCATGCTTGCGTCGATTGATGCGGTTCCCAGGAAGCAGAAAGTTGAGGAACTGGATGGGTCGGGTGTCCTGGGTCGTCATGGATCTCACCGCGTGAGCTGGCCATGCCGAGCTATTATAAGCACCGGGACTTTGGGCACTAGGCAGCATGGGACGACAACAGACCCTGGAAATCCCCAAAATCTCTAGTTTAAAACAGTACTAGTGAAAATCTGGACTGCTAGCTCAGCGCCTCTCTGGGAGGATCCTTTGCGTCACAGGCGATAGGCTCAGCCCTGTACCGCTCCCAAAGGCGAGGGGTAAGGCCTGCTTGCTGTCCCGGGAGGCCCAATCGTTGTGCGCGAGCATTTGCGCTGGCCCGTGTTTCCGCACCCTTGATGGTGTAACACGTAGGAGTGTGAAACCGCCCAGCAGTGAATTCATGGGGACAGCTTCTCAGCCGTCCGTGTGGACCGGGGCACAGCCTAGCTGCTTACTTTGTTTGGTGGGAGGCTGGAAACGTGCCGCACGCGTGACTGGATTGGCCGACGATGCATGCAAGCGAGCAGGCCAATTCACCACCGTATTTTGGAGCAATTGAGGCCGTTCTTCTCCCAAAAGGGCCGCTCAAAATCGAAGCCGTGCCGTGCGTTGTACTGCTGCTGAAGCTGTTGCTTTTTTTGGACCTTTGGGGGAGAGTGGAACCCTCGTTTGAGTTCGGAGGATTGCTTCGCCCGAAGGCTCAGCTCTGATCCTGGGCAATTTCTACCCGCCTGAGCTCTCCCAGCAACGTTCCGGAACACAGGTCCAGACTGACCTCGGAGAGCGTATTGCTTTGATTACGGGACTAAGGAAACGAGAAATACGACCACAGGCATTGAATGTGCAGGGATTTCCATCTATGATGTTCCAAGTCTTGCCCTTCACCAATGCCATGATGCGAACGAGCCTCCGATCTGTGTTGGTTGATTGGGCCGTGAGGATGCCTATATGAAGGTCCGTTGGTAATCTGCGGAATGCCACGCGAGACAGACCTATTCCCCCTGTGTGAAGTAGATTCGGGGAACATGATCGGAAGATGTGCCTGGATGGGTAGGTACCTCAGGTAAATAGGTACCCTCTGATATAGGTGCATCACGTGCTTTCATTTCGTTGCATTCACGGTGCCGACGCGTTGCCACGCGTGACATCATTCTTCACTCAGCCATTGATACCGCTGCCATTTGGAATCACAATGCCCAGCGGCGCTAGGGAGGTCATTGAAATTATCGATGATGATTCTGAGCCCTCAGGGCCCGATGAGGATGTACTGCACACTGGCGGCGCGGGTGCACAGAAAAGAAAGCTTGGGGACGGCTTTTCTGAGAAGGTTCAGTGGACCGATGATGAAGACGACCTGCCTTTAAAACCAAAGAAACGTAAAGGAAAACGAAAGTCGATTGCAAATAAGAAAAAAGATCCCGGGAAAGAAAGCAAAGAAGAACCAGAAGATGACCTCGCGCTTTCTGGAGTCCCCGAGTATCTCCAGGAGAGACGACGTGATTTCGATGCCAACAGGAAGCTCCATCATGATTCTGCCCTCATGCTACCCCCGGACTACTCAAGCATTCATTTCGAAGAAACGGGGAGATTAGAGGAGCTTGAGGAGAGACCGAAATTCGATGAGAAAAGCGGTGTTAGGCCTTCAAGACCCTATAAAGACATCGAACTTCCACAGTCAGCTGGCCTGATCCCGGCATCAATAGCTCAGTACCTGAGAGATTACCAGGTCGCTGGTGTGTCGTTTCTTCACCGAAAATTTGTATACCAAGAAGGCGGAATATTGGGTGACGATATGGGTCTCGGCAAAACGGTTCAAGTCGCTGCATTCTTGATTGCTGCCTTTGGCAAGACGGGAGATGAACGAGATGCGAAGCGCATGAGGCAGGTGCGATACCATGTCGACCGGTGGTACCCGAGAGTCCTGATTATTTGTCCCGGCTCTCTGATCATGAACTGGAAGAACGAATTAAACCGATGGGGCTGGTGGCACATTGACATTTTCCACGGTAGCAGCAAGGACGATGTGCTTGGCATGGCAAGGGCTGGGCGCTTGGAGATTATGATCACAACATACGACACCTACAAAAACAGCAGGAGTTCAGTAAACATGGTGCAGTGGGATGCTGTGGTTGCTGATGAGTGCCATAGACTCAAGGACCGTTACTCAGAAACCACGAAAGCTCTCAACGAGGTGAATGCTCTATGCCGAATTGGTCTTACAGGTACCGCCATTCAAAACAAGTATGAAGAGCTCTGGACGCTCCTGGACTGGACAAATCCCGGGCATTTCGGGACTATTGCCGAGTGGACGCAAACTGTGACCAAGCCTTTGACCGTGGGACAATCTTACGATGCAACTGTTGCTCAACTCAGTCTTGCAAGGCAGACGGCGAGGAAGCTTGTTGATAACTTGCTGCCTCGTTATTTTCTGCGGAGGATGAAGACGCTGATTGCGCACCAACTGCCCAAGAAGACTGACAGAGTAGTCTTTTGCCCGCTCACTGATCTGCAGCGCGACGCCTACGAAAACTTTCTCGACTGCCACGAAGTCAGGACTTTACGAGCTATATCTGAACCGTGCTGCGATGGCAAAAAGAGAGGATGGTGCTGCGGTACCCAACTCCCCAACGGGAATCGATGGCAGAACGCAGTATTTCCCAGCATGATGGTTTTGCAGAAACTTGCAAATCACCTTACCCTTCTGATCCCAACGACGACTGACCTCCAAGACAAACACGAATCGGAGCTTACAACACTCAAAGTATGTGTGCCAGATGCTTGGAAGGCGCTTTACGATAACCGAGATCTCATTAAAAACCTGGTTAACCCAGAATTTTGTGGAAAGTGGAAGGTCCTGAAGAAGCTCCTCAAATTTTGGCACTCTAATGGAGATAAAGTGCTGGTTTTCTCCCACAGTGTGCGTCTGCTTCGAATTCTTCAACACCTTTTTACCAACACTAGTTATACCGTCAGTTACCTGGATGGGTCATTGAGCTATGAACAGCGCCAGGAAGTTGTTGATACGTTCAACTCTGATCCGACGCAGTTTGTATTTCTCATTTCGACCAAAGCCGGTGGCGTGGGGCTCAATATTACGTCTGCAAATAAAGTGGTCATTGTTGATCCGCACTGGAATCCATCATATGACTTGCAAGCGCAAGATAGGGCCTACCGAATCGGCCAGATACGGGATGTCGAGGTTTTTCGACTGATCTCGCTCGGAACTATCGAGGAAATCGTGTATGCGCGGCAAATCTACAAGCAACAACAAGCGAATATTGGCTACACTGCCTCTTCTGAACGAAGATATTTCAAGGGTGTCCAGCAAGATACCGAGAGGAAGGGCGAGATTTTCGGGCTTGGAAATATTTTTACCTATCACAACGAAAGCGGCCTGCTCCAAGATATTGTCAACAAAACCAACATTGCGGAGGCCAAAGCTGGTGTGCGCCTTGTTGATGTTGATATGGAAAAGGCGGCAAAAGATGATGAGACGGTTGGAATGGTCAAACAAGAGGAAGGAAACAGTGACGATGGTGGCATGAGCCAGTTGGCTACATTGCTCACGTCAGAGAACCAGAGAGGGATGGTGGAATCAAGAAAAGCCAAAGCTCCCAAAACTGACGCTATCCAGGCCATCCTCACCTCGGCTGGTGTCGAATATACCCACGATAATTCGGAAGTCATTGGGTCTTCGAAGGTCGAGGAACAGCTATCACGTCGGGCCGAAATGACGTCATACTCGGAAGGGGATTTGGAGGGCCAGAATACTTTGTTCGACAACCAAAATGATTCGGGAGACGGGCTACACAGCACCTACAACCCCCCAGAAGACGTTAGACTGCGTCAGTTTTGCGAAATGGCGCGAGAGTTTGGATTTGTCAATGCAACCGAATTTGCCCTCGTGGTGGAAAATTGGACACAAGAATCGAGAAGGAACTGTTTGAACACGTTTTATAAAAGGCGACGGACTAAGTTGATTAACCAAGGGCTTGTCAACGAGGATGAATTGAAAACCCCGCGCAAGATGGAGGCCAAAGCCCCTGCAAAGGAGGGGGCCAAGCAAACAAACCCTGAGCGGGATCTAAATCTCAAACAAGAATGTGTTAAGGGGGAAACGATCAAGAGTGAGAAGGTCAAGGTTGAGGACATCAACAAGAGACTTATCAAAGCGGAAGTTGACATCTTTAATGGTTTTGACGAGAAGAAACCAACAAAGGCTGAGGAGAAAATTGTGATCAACATTGAGGGGTCAACAAAGATGACGTCCATCTTTCTATCCGATGATGACGACGACGACGAGCTTTGACGGAGTATGGCATTTATATTAGATTTCCCAGTTAGGACACGGCTCACGCTTGAATGACTTTTATCTGCCTTGAAGTTACAGCTAATCTCATGGCCGCTTGGAGACAGCTCTTGCTAAGGTGGCCAGACGACCATGACCGCATGCGCTGATTTTGGACCGCATGGCTCATTTCGTCAACGTTCCAAGAATGTGAGGGAGACAGTGATAGGCTGGCTCATCTGAGGGTTGGGCCAGATCTATCTTCTCCCATGCTCCCGCCTCCCTCAGAGTCTTGCCTGTGGCACGACACAGTTCACACCCGCCCAGAAAGGTTGGCCAGAACAGGTTAATGAAACCTGGATAGGGATATCCATCAGCATAGTTATACTTCCAAGACACGGTATTTACTTACGCTGGTATAGCCACATAAAGATGCCGCCTCGTTCAACTCGGACATGCTCATAGGCGTACCATCGCCCACCCTTCTTAAGAGAGTCATACAGGAGGCGAACGTTCTTTTCTGGCTCAGGGATACTGCACAGGCACAGGATTGACACGATGCAGTCAACGCTGCCGGGTTCAATGCGACCGTCCCAAGCATCCGGATTGTTGAAGTCCTCGATGCCCACAGGCACCACCTGGTACAAGTCCTCCATGCCAAGGTCCTTGACACGTTGTTGCAGGGCTACGGAAGATTTTGGGTTCGGCTCAATGCCGTACACGCGTTTCAGAGACGCCGCCTTGCGCCGCCTGACTTTTCCATTGTCGCTCTCCACTTCTGCACCGGTGCTGCTGTCCTTGCTGACCTTGGCGAAGACGTCTGCCCACATGCCTGACCCTGCGCCAATCTCTAGGACGATGCCGTTAATGGGCTCGCCGACTACTTCGTCGTGAACCTGAGCGTTTGCGATGCGGCCTTCGAGAAGGGGAATCACGCGCTTCTCGGCACCCGTCTTGACCTGGGGCCCGATGTAGGCCCAGAAGTTGCCGAACCATGCTTCTTTCAGGGCCGGGGGCCACAGCAGCGTCCCAAATTTTCCGCCTCTGATGAGCTGCACGAGAGTGGCTGGGATGAACTTGACGGAGGAGAGCATAAACGGCCACGGATCAATCAGGTAGAAGACCACATCTTTGAGTTTGTCCCAGGTGACCATGTTGGTCCGTGGGCTGCTCGTTGTTGAGAACGGTAGCTATCAGAAGCTGTGAAGATATTGCGCTCAAGAGAAGCAACTGAAGAAACAATTGAAATAGGTGCGTATATGCAGGAGCAAGGTTGCGGTTGAGGTGCTTCGCCGTGTAAGTGGGAGTGGGGAGATGGGGCCGGGTCGCTTATTTAACTTCTCCGCCTGCCAGGGAGCGAATGTTCGGCTTTGATTCGGCTTTGGACCTTTCGGTTCTGGGTAGACCCGATCCGTCAGCAACCACCATTGATACACAACCTGCGCTTGGGCAATTGTGCATTGGTTTTTTGTATATGGACCTTGGAATTTTTCATATCGGGTGTGATGTGTTGGACCTTGCTGCTCCAAGTGGTAGCAGGATCAACAAGGTAAAATGTTGAGCATCTCTTCATTCACAGCCGCCGTGAGCTTCCCTTGGCGTATGCAGGCAGACAGGGAATTCAAGCACACAATCAAAGCTCAAATCTTAATTATTCGTGGGTGCGTGACAACTGAGTTCGATTATCTGACCTCATCCTACTAGCCCGAGATGCGCCCAATGTACTTTGTGATTTTGTCGAAATAGTCCAACGCCTTGGGATGCGTCGGAAACATGTAAAAGCAGTGCGGCATCCCCTGGTACGCGTGCAGCTCCGTCTCGACGCCCTCATCCTTCAGCCGCTCAGCATAAGCCAGCCCTTCGTCCCTCAGTGGGTCATATCCAGCAACCATTACCACTACCGCAAGCCAGTCAGCTTACAGACGAGAAATTTTGTCGTTGCACAGTTGGAATTAGTGCGGATGGAGGAGGAGGAGGAGGAGGAGAAGAAGATTTATTCGACTTACACGCGGGGGGAAGCTTCTCGAGAGAGGGCGCCAGCAAGCACGAGAGCCGCCAGTCGGGGGTTGGCTCCGGCATGTATTGGTCCAGGAACCACTCCAGGCGCGCCGAGGTGACGATGCTGGCGTCGTGGTTTTGCCGGTAGCTGCCCAGCTCGTACTTGTCCATGGGAGCGAACTTGGGGTGGCATGTGACAGGGAAGCAGAGGATCTGCGCCACGACGCCCGTGATGCCCTCATCGCGGGCCATGAGGGCGACTACAGCAGCCTGCAAACGTGGTTAGCTGGGATGGTGCATGCCGTTTTTTTTTTCCGGCGGAAAAGGACTGACCAGGTTGCCACCGGCGCTGCCTCCGATGATGATGATCTTTTCAGAGTCGGCGCCGAGAGAGGAGGCGTTCTGCTTGGCCTGTTGGAAACCGTCAGCTTCATTTATTTATACCATGGGCCTAGAGAAATTTGAGGAAAAAGGCATCCTACCCATTTGAGGCTGTCGAAGCAGTCGTTGACCGAGTATGGGAACAAGAACTCGGGGGCCCTGTAGTCATGTTAGCTTCCCTGCGTTGACAAAACCTCAAGGTCATATATATATATATATATATATGTGTGTGTGTGTGTGTGTGTATACATTCTGTAATCCACGCTCACGACGACCGAGTTGGTCTTTCCGGCAATCAGCAAGTTTTCCGAGTGCTCCGTGCAATGCCCGCCGACGACCCATCCGCCGCCGTGGAACCGCAGCACGAGCGCCGAGCCCGGCTTCCTTTCCTTGGCCCTGTACATCTTGACCTCCATCTCCGCCCCGTCCCGCGCGGGAATCTGGATCATCTCCGTCGCCACGTCGGCACCCTCCCTGGGGCACCCCTCGGGCGGGAGCGAGTCGCTCAGCCACAGCTTGCGGAATTCCTCAAGGGGCAGGGAGGGCTCCCAGATCTGCTCGAGCATGGCGTCCGTGGCGCCCTTGACCGCTGCGAACTCGGCGTCGAGCTCGCTGAGGTGGCCGTGCTTGGGGAGCGGCTGGAAGTCGTCGTTGACGCTGACGTGCACGTACTCGGGCTTGTCCTTTGCGATGACCATGATTGCGCTGGGGGTATTTACGGATGTGTGTATTTATTTGTACAAAAAATAGAGGCGAATCACTGAATACGCTGGCTCAGGTTTGACGATGCTGGAAACAATGAGCATGGGGGGTTGTTGAGCTTCAGACTACCACCATTCTTGTACTTGAGTACATAACCGGGAAGCATCGTGTGGGGGATTACAGCCTTGGTCCAATCCTCACCACTCGGAAAACGCTAGCCTATGGAACAGAACAAGCACTGCATGGCTTCAAGCTGGTTGCCAAGCATAGCTGTGGCGTGGTTCCTGGACAAACCAGGCTGCAGTATGATCCGACGTCATTGCTCATGTGCAGATTGAGCGGGTGTGTAATGAGGAGATTGGAAACTCCCCAATCGAAGCAAAGTAGGATATTGCTGTACTTCTACGGCATCATTTGATATCTACCATCGTGTTCCCGCCGGGATCTTGGGCTGGAGCCTCGCCGGTTAACCTTCTCCGCCATGGTTGCGGGGGATTCATCCTAGGCGCCACTCAACTGCCCCGGCTTCTGGTCTTCCAAAAAGCGTTTGTATGAGTTAATAATAGAAACGATACTTGCAAGCGATACACATGTCCGGTAGAGTTCGTCAGCTAGGCTGTGGTATTGTAGCACGTGGCCGTGTTCAGTATTCGAGTCTTGGGGTTGCTGGATAGTGCGAGGTTAATCTATTAAATGTCGGACATCTGTCCAAGAGCCTCAGCCTCGAGGTATCCCACAACCGAGACTCTTCGGGTCCTTTCTACCTATTTTATTGGAATATGGTATTCTTTCCACGCACTCCTGGCACGCGACTTGCCGCAGTAGCCGTAGTTAGAACCGCCAAATTCTTCAATAAGATTCTCTGACCATTCAACATGATCCTGACGAACAAAACCTCCTCCTTCTTTTTAGGCCCCGATGTGAATCGCAAATGCTGCAAAAATGCGATAAATCTCATTCCAAAAAAAAAAAATTGCGCCGCAAACTCCTTGAACCGTATGCATGTGTCGATGACAATCTTTCGTGGCCCGGTCATATTTTTTGCCCCGAAATTTCTTCCCCCTGACCACTTCATGCTTACAGCAGCTCGAAGTCGTCCAGCTGGTCCCGGTACTTCATAATGTTTCGCTTAATCTTGCTGCCCACGGCCCAGGTCACAAAGTCCTCCATGCCTCTCGTGACGAGGTACGCGGGGTCCGTCACCGTCTCGGTGCCGACTCGGACGTGGCCCTGCTCAATCATCTTGTTGGCCGCCTGGACGGTCTCGGCCATGCGCAGGCGGGTCATGACGACGGGGAGTCGTCGCCGCGCAAAAGCGCTGACGGTGACGCTGTTCTCGACGGCCGACAGCTTGGACGCGCTCGAGAGGACGCCCACGTCGTAGAGCTTGTTGAGCAAGAGCTCCTCGTGCTTTCGGCGGGTGGCGTTGTCGGGAGGGAGGAGGGAGAGGCGGTGCGCAAGTTGTCGAATCGACTGGCAAGGTCAGCTAAAGGATCCGAGGTGCAGCGGGTGAGAGGGCGCATACACCACACATCTTGTTGTATTTGTGGTAGTCTCCGGGATTTGTGATGGCATATCTTCTCATCACAAGCTTGTCGCGGTGTCCATCATCGCCCTTGTATGTGATGAAATCCGTCTTTCGCAAGAGCTTTTGCTCGTGATGCTTCAACTTTCGAACCATGGTGGATGCAGCTTGGGCGAGAAGCCAAAAAAATTAAAAAAATGAATGCTCCGATCAAGGTGTTTCAGGATGAAAATTAGCGCAGCACCTTTTCGAAGTGTTTGCAGTTGGCCGCAATCCGAATGTCGTTGAAAATGATTTTGTTCGCCGTCGTCGTCAAGGTTGATCTGGGCGAGAAAACGATAGAGAAAATCTGAGTGGGGCCCATCAAGCTGCGGAATTGTGCCGCCGGCAAGTTCCGTGCCCAGGCGTCGAAAAACCTACCAAAACCTCGAGCACCACTATCACGACATTTGACGGACCTCGAACCCGACCGACGCTCCGCCCAATTCGCCCGCCCGCCATGCCTCCCAGACTCCTCACGCCGGCCTCTGCCGGCGCCTCTCTGTTGCGCAGCCTGCTGCGTCCGTTTTCCTCGTCGGCCGCCGTGGCCGCCCCCCGCGAAACAGCCCATCCCGCCTCGCCGTCGTCCTCGCCCGCCGGCGGCCACAGCAGCAGCCGCCTCTCGAGCCTCAACAGCAACGCACCCGCCCGGGGAGCCCCCGCGGCCAGCCAGCGCGGCGATGCGGCCGCCCGCCTGATGGACCGCTTCAAGACCCGCTCCGCCAACTACGTCCGCGAGAAGACGGCCCAGATGGAGTTCCTCCGGAACCAGAAGATGTCCAACGACTACCTCAAGCAGATGCCCCGTCGGTGGGAAGCCGGCGACGTCTACTCGCCCCACGACCTGAGCCCCATTGAGATGCAGAAGTGGCGCAAGAGGTCTCTGCGCAACAGCGACGTCGTGGATGCTCTGGGAATCAACCCCCTCGACATGTACAAGGTCAGCTCTTTTCTACCACTACTACCACCGCCACCCCGCCCCTCTTCTTTCTCCAATCAATTGAGTCCTGGGAGCTCTGGCTAACGCGGAAATGTAGAACTTCTCCCTGATTGAGCACTTTACCACTCCCTCTGGAATGATCAACCACTCCAAAATCACTCGTCTCCGTCCCGTCAACCAGCGCAAGGTGGCCAAGATGATTCGTCGGGTCCAGGGCATGGGTCTGTACCCCAGCGTGCACGCCCACCCCGAGATGCTGCGTGATCAATTCTTCACAACGAGGCGATGAATGGGAAAAGGATAAAAAAAAAAGAGAAATACGAAACGTCGGTTCAAAGCCCCGCTTGGGCGTTTGTGTAAGAGGAATGTCATGGTCATTATTTCTGGTCATATGTATAACAACTTCGACCTCTACTACCTGTATAGATACATGTCTAAATGAAACTTTTTTTTGGTACATCTCAAGCCTTCAAATCCCGATCTATCTTGAATTTACACAGCGAATCTGCCGTCATTCGCTTGCCCTTTTGCTCCAAAGTAGCCCAGGCCTCGGGGTACTGCCCCTTTGCCCAGCTCTTGAAACTGGCCTGAAGCTGTTGCCCAGGAAGAGCGTTAAACGCCACACCCAATCTGTAAACATATCAGTACAACTTGAGCAATATATATATAAAAAGAAAAACTCACGTCATAAAGTTTGGCTCAACATCAGTAGCCTTCTGCATCATCATAATAACGTCCTCAATCGCCTGCACTTCACCGCTGCCGGCAATAGCGCCAACGTATGAGTTGTAAAGCCTGGAAGGGACATCCACGTCCATGCTCTCTATGCGCTTCCAGATCCTTCGGGCTGTCTTGGCCCCTCCTGGTCTGCGCTCCAGAGACCAGAATGCGGCCTCAAGACTGGCATAGGTAGGTCCCTCCCTTGATGATGTGATTTCGTTCCAGAAATCCATTGATTGAAGAGGGCGGTCGCAAGCGGTATGAGCGAGCATCAGGGCTGTGTAGAGCTTGGTGTCGGGCTGAACAGTTGTATCCATCTTGAGCATGTTGAAAACCATTTCAAGGGCCTCGGTGTCGGGGTTTCTGCTTAAACATTCAAAGAATCGAACATAGTTTTCGTGTTTCGGGTGGTAGTCGTTATTTCTGTGTTGTCGCATGTGTCCAAATACATGAGACGCCATATCTGGGCGCTTTCTCTCGAAAAAAGCGTCCATAAGAGTCACACGGCGCTCAAAGCTTAGATCTTGGAAGAATTGCCGAAGCAGCTGGTATGCGGTCCATGCACGGGATGTGCTCGTGTCTGGGTTTAAACAAAACTGCGTGAATGCTTCCTGGATAACTTCTCGTTCTTCGGCGCTGAACTGGAAAGCATGAACTGAAAGAGTGTCCATGACATCAAACGGCTGTTCATTTTCCAAAAATCCCACACAGAGCGTGGCCACCGTGTCAGGGTCAAGCTGAACTTGGTCCTCCTCGGCAAGATGCACAATGTCGACAATTAACTTGAAGTCGGGTGTTTTCTGGGTGCAAAGCGCATTCAAATATTTGTTGAGAAGTTGGCAGTACTCCCACCACCGATCAGGGTTGGATTGCCACGGCTCAAACTTCTTGACACTTTTGTACGCGGCCTGCACACCCGGTAAGTAACCAGCATCCAGGCGCAGACCCATCTGAATGAGATACGTCTCACCGTCTCGCTTGAGGTCGTTGTCCGCGGCGAGCGAGAGAATATCCTCAGCCAATATGGTGTCCTTGAGACTGACGGCAGCCCGCAGTAAGCCATTGATCGTAGTGGTGTCCGCTTTTACAGGCCCTTTTGAATCAGCCATGTGTGACATCATGGTCTCGACTTGCTTTAAACCCTTGCCCATGATGAGAATGGCCTGTAGCAAACCATCCCAGTACGGCTTCTCCGGCTTGGTATCCCCGAGCTCAAGAAAATAAGGCACAGCCCATTCTGTCACATTGTTGCGGGCAGCGAACAATGCTACCAAGGGGTAGACTTCAGCCGTGCGTTTTCCGGCCGCAGGGAGTTTGTCGAACCAGTACTTGGTCTCTGCGACCTGGTTTCGCTCAGCGAAGAACGAAACAACGGCCAATTGCGTATCTTTGTCAAATGGAATGTTGTTCTTCTCTGCATAATCAACAAGGGCCACTAGCTCTGCTTCATGACCTTCTCTTCCGAGGCCAGTGGTTACTGGAGTGATTAGGTTGTGGCCGTTTTTTGCTAGCTCCACCACTTTATCCCAGTCCGAATAAAGCATCTGAAGAGCCTCTATGGATCCGCCATACAGGCAGATGGTTTGGATATATTGCGCCCATAGGCTCGAGCCGGGCTTAGTGTCGACATTCCGGAAGCTTGAGTCCTCAGATGTGAGGATGGAGTAGATGCGCTTGGTGAATTCTAGGTGCTGGGAGCTTCGTTCGCGGGGTCGGAGGGTTAGGAGGGCTGTGAGTGCGTTGGTGAGATCCTTGGTTCTGAGCTTGGGAGAATCTTGCGCGGGCGCTTCGGATGATTGCTGAACGAGGTAATCGAGAAGTCGGCGGCATTGAATTGCTTGCGTGGCGTTCAACGGAGCTCTACTGGCAAGTTTCGCATTGAAAAACACATTCCATGTTTTGACAAGTTCGTCGTTTGGTGGGGGTCGCAGACTGTCGAGCATTCTACTCCTCCAAACCATGATATTCATCCATCCTGGCTCGACGTCGGGCTGGCGCACCTCCCGGGGGGCTTTCGAAAATATGCCATCGAAGAATGTTCGGTTTATAGCTATGGGAGCTATCGGCCGGGGCAATTGTCGTTGCCGGGTGGGAGCTGAGTAGAGAGCGCAAGACGGGGAGCGGGAGTGCTGGACAAGGACCCGTCGAGCATGGCGGGCCAAGTGTGCCCTCATATTGGATAAGTCTATGAGATTGCGGGCCTGCGCGGATCAGCAAGGATTCCAGGCATTGGTCGCTGAAATTTCAATCGTACAGAAGCATGTTTGAGGACCGGCGCCGCTCAATTCGCACCGACGCAAGTTTACAGCTCGACACGGGAATTCTGGAGCTCCGATTCCAATGGCACTTCTGATTTTCGAGGTTGAGCGTGGGAATACCACTAGCCGACATTTAGCCGCCCAGGCCCAAGTTGTGCGGGCCGTTTACATGCTCCCCGAGTTTACTCCAGAACTACAGCCGTACAATGGTTTAGCAGCTGTGAGCAGGTCAACGGAGCCATTCTTAATTCCGAAAAATCACATTTAATTCCATCGCAACTCTTGAGTGGGGTTACTATGTATAAGGCTCTCGGTGAATGAGTCATGGAAGGCACCCCATCTTGATAGTGAACGGGTTGTCATAGGCCGGTTTTCTATTACCCGAGCATTGATGCTTCACCCACTCGGGGGTGCATGACTGATTAGCAGGGTATCAAATCTGCACCTCGCCAATGTAGATTTGTAAGCCTGATGGATTTATCCTGTCTTCCTATGCCCAAAAAAAATAACGAATCGTAGAAAAGAATCTGTGCTGGCGTTCTGATCCGAGGTGGGGAATTTGCAGAGCTGAACTCTACGTCACTGGTGACTGAAGGACGCCTCGGAACGGCATAGCGAAACGGCACACTAACTCATCACGGTTGTCAAGACAAGTGGACTTAAGCAAAAGCCGAAGCAGGCACCATGCCGCCAACCGGCACCAGGTCCGACCTCCTATCGTGAATGAGTTCCCCGCCCGATTTCGCCATTAATGGTGGGGCGGCATTGAGCTTTGGAGCTCCTCTATATATGCTCCATGCCTGTCCTGCGTAGATGCGACATCTCTTTTCCTCATTATACCAAAAATCAAGAATCTCGTTAGTCAATATGCCTCTTGTTGCCCAAAGTCACACAAACCGCATCATCCTGGGTCTTATGACCTTTGGACCCACGGTCGAGCAAGGCGCCCGTATCACAGACGTGGATGAGTTCAAGAAGAACCTTGACGTCTTCCAGTCCAGAGGATATAACGAATTGGATACAGCCCGAGTTTACATCGGAGGCCAGCAGGAGGCATTCACTGCCCAGGCGGGTTGGAAGGAGAGGGGTTTCACTTTGGCTACCAAAGTCAAGTACCCGGCCACCCCGGGCGAGAACACGGCGGACAAGGTCTTTGCGTCGGTCGAGACAAGTTTGAAGGATTTGGGCACCGACTGTATCGACGTGGGTTATGTTCATGACGCTATCTAATTGTTTTGTTAGCTGACAATATCTGTTAGCTTCTCTACCTCCATCGGCCCGATCGTGGCACCCCCTTTGCTGAGACTCTCGGAGCCGTGGATAAGCTTCACAAGGCAGGCAAGTTCGTGCAGCTGGGTGTTAGCAACTTTACTGCTTTCGAGCTGGCCGAGGTGGTTGCCATTTGCAAGCAAAATAACTGGATCCGACCGACCGTATACCAAGCCATGTACAACTGCATTACCCGAAGCATCGAACCCGAGCTGCTAGTCGCTTGTCGCCGATACGGTCTCGACGTCGTCGTATACAATCCCATCGCTGGTGGCTTGCTCTCCGGCAAGATCAAGTCCAAGGATATCATCCCCGAGACTGGCCGCTTCTCAGCTCAAAACAACTCGGGCCAGGCATACCGGGACCGGTACTACCGGGACAGCACTTTCAAGGCCCTCCAGACAATTGAGACTGCGATCGAAAAGCACAACTTGACCATGGTCGAGACCGCACTGCGATGGGCCGTGCACCACTCGAAGCTCAGGATCAAAGACGGCAATGACGGTATTCTTATTGGAACTTCAAGTGCTGCTCAGCTCGAGAGCAACCTCACCGATTTAGAAAAGGGCCCTCTGCCAGAGGATGTTGTCCAGGCCCTCGACGAGGCTTGGGCCTACGCCAAGGCTGACACAACCAACTACTGGCACGGTGAGCTTGAGTACGGTTATCAAGGCACGGGAGAAAATTAAGGTCACAGAGTGCCTGGATATACATAACCCCTAGGCTCGAGGCTGGGCGGCGGGATGGGTGCAATAGCTACCATGTGGTAGTATCATGATCACACTCGGGTGGAAGGGTGTCATGGGCACATGATGGCTGTCGTCACAGTTGCATGGGCGGGAAGAATGACGAAAATGGACTGAAGGGGTTGGGCAGATAAGGAAGAATCCGTACACATTTTAAAAAATGCACTGCACCAGCAGCTGCAAAATGCATGCATGGGCCACCGGAATGTCTTGAGCACTGTCATCTGATGCTTTGTCGCGCCTTAGATAAATCCGTAACCTGACGCCATTCCCCAGCCCCGAATCGGTCCCTGTCGATTCCAAATCTGCAAACGCCACAAACTTGACAGGAGGATGATCATTTCGGGTTTGGGCCAAGTATCCCAATACAATCCCTTGGTTAAGAAAATCAAAAACTCATTAAACAAAATGCGAGCAAGATACGCTTTGCGGGGCTTGAATCATGTCTCTAAAGGGAACAATCAAGACAAAAAGGAGCTCCTCCCACGTCCCACAAACCCGGCTCTGACCAAGCGCAGTCTCCCAGCAAACAGGCTCGGCGGGGCCGCGCTAACGCCTTCCAGGGGCTAGATACCCAGTGACAGCTGGCTCATGCCGCCTGTAAGTTTGTCCAGATGCCGCGGCTGACGCCCCTGGCGCCCTCCATGATCGCCCTTTTGGCAGGCACTGGCCCCTGCCCAACCTGTGCGCTTAGAGGGTTCTGGTCCCCCGGGGCCCGCCACCGAGACCCCGACAGGCCGATGACATGGTCTCCGCGACTTGCGACGGGAAGTAATGTGTACACGAGTCCTTCAACACCACTACTGCAGGCCGGACCCAATCGATACTGTCAAAAAGTTGGCAGTCCCCAATCGCTGGCATCTTTTTTCCCCCCCCATCGTTTAGATTACTTGTTTTTCAAGACCCAGGTCCTGTCATTCCATCTCATTGAGCCGCCTGACGTCAACGTTTACACCACATGCGCCCGCGAGCCGAATCCTTCCGCCAGACCAAGCAGTGTTGGCGCCGCCAGCTCCAATACCAACCTACCGAGCGACGCTTCCGGTCCTGACAAGAGGAAAGATAGATCAATAGGAGGCAGTACAGAAGTTGGAAGCGGGAAAACTCGACAACATGGACGCCGAATCCACCTCCCCCCGCCGTCCGCCGTATAATCGCCATGCCGATGGACGATCTGGAACCCCTTTGTTGCACAGGCAGGCAGACGATGCAGAACGCGGCCGCGCTGGATTCGCCCGCGATAGCGATGACGATGACGAGAGGTTGAGCATGGCATCGAGCCGAGAAGATGCAAACCTCTACCGCCCCGAAATGACACAGCAATCGTCCTTTGGGCAACGGTCGGAAATGCGCAGCCGCAGCCCCGGCCACGCCGTCAACATCGAGACCAACGCAACCCGCAAGAAGTACACATACGCCGCCTTCTTCCTCGTCATCAGCCTCATTTCCTTTTGCGTGCAGACGGAGCTGAGCGCCTATATTCAACACGATCTCGGCTGGGACAAGGCGTACTGCATGATGTACTTCACCCACGGGTCCTGGGTTGTGCTCTGGCCCGTCCAGCTGGGGATCCTGCGCATGCAGAAGCGCGACCTGCCGTGGTCCGTCTTCTGGAAGCGCCACCTGCACCACCTCAAGACGACAGCCATGATGATTGAGATGCAGACGCTCGACGTCTTTCGCCCGTCCGTGCAGCGCCGCTCCAGCCCCATCCGCTATCTTATCCGCTTCACCGTCATTATCACCTGCTCCCTGACCGTCGCGGGGCTGAGCTGGTACATTGCCGTCAGTCTGACAACACCCTCGGATTTAACCGCCATCTACAATTGCTCCGCCTTCTTTGCCTACGTATTTTCAGTCCCGATACTGAAGGAGCCCCTGCGCCTCGACAAGTCCATCGCCGTCCTTATCGCAATTGGCGGTGTTTTGGTTGTTGCATATGGAGATACCAAGTCTGGGGTCAAGGATCAGGAGGCCAGCAACCGATTCTTGGGAAACCTTGTCATCGGTGTTGGTTCCATCCTGTATGGTTTGTACGAGGTCTTGTACAAGCGTTTCGCTTGTCCTCCAGAGGGCGTTTCGCCAGGTCGCGGCATGATCTTTGCCAACACGTTTGGCTCTCTCATCGGCCTGTTCACTTTGACGGTGCTCTGGATTCCTCTGCCTATTCTTCACATTCTTGGCATTGAAAAGTTTGAGCTCCCCGTGGCCTCGACCTGCTGGTTGATCCTCCTCGCCGTCTTGTCAAACGCCACGTTTAGCGGCTCGTTCCTCGTCCTCATCTCTCTCACCTCACCGGTGCTTTCTTCCGTCGCTGCGCTCTTGACCATTTTCATCGTTGCCATCGTGGACTGGCTGCTTACCGGAGAGCCACTCAGCTTTGCTGCTCTTGTCGGCGGCGCAATGATTATCGTTGCCTTTTTGGGCTTGACCTGGAGTACCTATCGCGAGATGAAGGAGCATGAAGCCCTGGAGCCGATTGTGGACCTGAGCGACAGCGACAAGGATGGCGACATTTCCAGCGACGAGGATTAGCTGCTCTTTTATTATTAGATTTCATTGTATTGGGTTTTGGATTTTCTTTACTCTCAGGCACATTGGTCGGGCTGAGGTCGACGGATTGCATTATGCATGCACATTGGGTTTAGTGTCCGTGTTGGTTTGGTTTGTATTTTGGCACAGGTCCGCATGTGCATCACTGGTAGAGGTCATGGGTGTTTATCATTGGGCCAAGGTGTCAAGAAGGTATAGATGCGCATGTAGACGCAAACATGGCTACATATAGAGTCTAAGTGACTTTTTTTCTTGCAGCATTCTCATCTCGAAATCCGTGTCAACACTGATAAAATCATGTATTCGGATAATTAACGTCGCAGCCAGGCCATGAAGTAAAAACTAGATGGCAGAACAACTTGAAACGGTCTCAAGGCCAAGATCGCAAAACAGTCCAGGTGGCGATTTCTTTTTTTTTCTGGGGAAAAAGGAAGGAAACAAGCAAGAGGTCTTGTCGGGGCGATCGAGTTTCAATATCCACGCAATGGAAACATTGAGTTCAATTGGCGTTGGATAAATGGTCTGCTTGGATACAACTACAGGCTATTGCACGTCAATACACCCAAAAAAAATCCTTGCCATGCTGGTAACAGTTGTTTTGGACAAAGACTTTGTATGTTTACAAGTGTTGGTCAAAAGTCAATAGGTGGCCGCCCAAGAACTCACACGGTGTTTGTTCACAAAGAGCTTGGGCGCACAGGGGACCATCCAGCCAAGTTCGAGCATGGGACTGATGAATCAAATTATAAGGCGATGGTCATGAAGATGTTTCTTGATTTTCTAAAACAAATAATTAAATCATACCCATCCCAGTATATCTATCTCAATATTTAGCCTGTATCTAATAATTCTTTACCCATGAATCGGGTATGATTCCTTCAAGCGCCGTGCCTATGCACGTGATGGGTGTAAGCACCACACCACAACTCTCGTTTCATGATATTGACAAAGCGTAAGATTTCCCAGCAAAAAAAAAAGCCACCATATATATATATATGAAAGAAAAAAGAAATGCTTGCGCAGTTGTCCTGCCCCGTACTGGAATCGAACCAGTGATCTTATCATTTCGAACTGTGCTTCGCACTGCTACTAGTGATACGCTTTACCACTGAGCCAACGGGGCTTCCTTGGAAATTGATGTACAAAGATGAGGTTGAACAGATTATGAGCTGGGCGCGTCCCGCACAAAGTAACCCGTCTGTTTCAGCTTCCAACCTCGAAGCCCATGCATGTACACATACTGCATGGCCATGTTCCACGCCTCCTCGGAAGCGGAATCCCCGCTCTCAAAAATACGGAGATTTTCAAAGGCCGGATCAGCATTCCTGTCGAAAATCTCACGCATGAGCAACGAGTACGCAGTGTCGCATTCGAGCCAGAGGTCGGTAATGTCGATGTGGGAAAGCTTGCTGCTCGACCAAAAGTCGAGGTCGCTGGGCATCAATTTTATAAACAGGTGCTCAACCGGTGGGCAGTAAGGAACCACAACATCCCGGATATGACGGGATAGCGGAAAGGTGCCGACATATGAAAACGAGCGAGCCGTCTCCCGGAGTCGGGTGAAGGATGCGTCCGTCGTACTCAGAATGACAGGTAAGAGAGTCGGGGGCGAGTAGTGAAAAAACTCGTATGTCGAATACACTGGCGCAAATGATCCCTCATTCACCAATAGCGATGTCCAATCGCGAATACTGAACAAATCGCTAGGAATCAGGTTTCCTGATTTTTCTTGCTTGCGTGACGGCAAGAGGCGGCCTGAGGCGCCGGGGCATGAGGCGCAACGCGATGTTCGTGAAAGTGACAGGATCTGGTGGTGAGAGTTGAAGGCCCACTCGCTCGTCAAATCTACCGATCGACTCAATAGCGAGGAAATAATATCTGCAGAACTGATGAAGGTTATTCGAAGCGGGTCAATCTGCTCAAAGAGCGCGTGCCACAGCCAATTGTTGTCCCAGAGGCGCTGGACTGGCGCATTGGTCTCACCTCTCGACAAGCCATCTGCCGAAGCTGGTCGCGGACCTTGGGCCGACGAAAAATGCTGCGATTCGGTAGAAAAAACGTTCCAAAGGTCGTTGGCTGACTTTGGTGGCTGAGGGGGGCAATCTTCAGGAGGCAATAGCCCCCAGAATTGGCCGTCAGCATATCTCAAGTTACCCGACTCCTTCGGGGGGTCGATGAGGACGGTGAAGCTCTCCACACCCTTTGACAGGCCATTTCGGTTCAAGAAATCGAGGACGCCAATCTGCGACGCGATGTCACCATGTGGAGGCTTGTAGAAGCGCTGAAAGGACCACACAACATGGCAGAAGAGGAGCTGCAGAACCGACTGTCTCCACAGGCGGCAAACCAGTGAAGCATTCTTGACCGGAGTTTTGGATCCGGCATGAACCGGCCGGATGATTTTGGATGGGTCTCCCCGTAATCTTTCCTGGCTATCAGAAGGTGTGTCGAGAAAGCTGAGAATCTGAACAAGAAGCTCGTTTGGGAGGCGCTGGATGCTCGAAGCGGTTGACGGCAGCCGCGAGGGCGACATTTTTGAGATTTGTGAGGATGTCGAACCCAGCTTTGTTCTGAAAGGACGGGAAAGGGGTTGTTTGTAGGTGAGTTTGGCCTCGCCTGAGGGTCGATCGAGGCTACAAATTTCCAATTTTCCCGACCGCCTTAAGGAGAAATGATGTGTATGAGTCTCGGGTTAGAGGATGCACAGGACCGACTCAAGCTGATGACGGAGGCCCCACGTTGCACAGTCCCACGCATAGCGCTAGTTTCGGCAGATCGGAGACGACGCCACTGGGAAGCTTATCGTCCAGAGTTGGTTTAATGTCATGCAAACACTCGATGATCGCCTTGCTGTGGCGTGTATTTGTCTCACCAGAAGAAAAGAAAGTGGTTATGAAAAATCTCGTGTAAAAACGCTGTTGGGGGTCCCGAAGCCGATTCATCATGGGGCAGCACACCGACATGGTCCAGGTTGCTTGCATTGCCCAACCAACTCAACGGGCCGCACACCCTGCATGCGGGCAAATGTCAGCCGGAGCAGCCACAGCAGCCAGGAATCATACCCCACACTGCATTTGCAGGAAGGCGGCCTCAAATCACGTCCGCAAAGAGCTCACTCGCCGCAGCGTTACATTGGAAGATCGGTGCCCAAGTAGTTCTTGTCAAGGTTCGTTTGGCTGTAAGTCCTTGAGGTCGGTCGGACACAACTTCCAAATCTTCCCAATGGGTTAAAATCCGAGTTGTACCGCACCACCAGAAATCCTAACCAGGCTATGTACATAAATTGTGGCGTGCAGACAAAAAAAAGAGGCTGCTGTGACACGTCGCTAGGGGACGTGGCTCATGGATAGAAAAAACGCCAAGCCAGCCTGGAAAAAGCAAAGACGAAATCTGATAAGCAAAAAAACACCTGTTAAACAGCCCATGGTGAAATTATAAGTGCATGCTAGTTTCAAGCGATTCTCGACAGTGCCAATGACCCTCTGAAGACTGTGGCAGCGCAAATTGTGAATTATCAATCGCAACCAAGGTTTCCTCGGTTCGAGGCCGGTAGTCGGAACTACATCTCAGAAAACGACCGGGGGTTGCCGGGACCTCATGTCACATCATCATGGAGCAGGTTTCCCACAAAATTTGCAATTGGACAGAGCAAAGACTACCCTTGAAGGCATCTTGGTTGCAATTTCTGCGACTCTCCGAGGCCCCTTTACCCAATCGAAGCACCGGGTTTTCAAATGCCAGTCAGCCATATTTGAAGTATCGGGCTATTTAGGGCATTCGCGGAATGCCAAGATTGCAGCGCGAAGAAAGTGGTCAGATACTTGCGTAGTTAGGATTGGATGGAAAGGCGCAAGCAAAATATTGCGGCGCTCATTTATCATTGAAGTTTGACGCCACTGGTCCAGGTGTCGGCGGTCAGTGCAGGGCAACTGCCGTAGCTGTCACAGTTGTTTGCTCTTTCTCTGTTGACAGGATTCTGGCTGAATGCTTCGAATGAGGTGTCAGTATGACGGTGTCAAATTTGCTATGAATCATTACCCACGCATTTCCGTCCAACTCTCGTTATTTCCGCTAGTTTCTGTCCTTGCTCACGTTCAACCGCCTCAATGCAACCAATGGCTGCCGCCAAGGATGATGATGACGGCATCGCCGCTGATTCGCCAGAGCTCCTTTCCATCGTGAACGAGAACCGACACGAAGTCCTCGGGATAGCTTACGATTACTATCTCCAAGGCAAAATTCTCCCAGTCCATCCTGTCGTGCCTCCGACGCTCCAACTGCTCGCCCCTTCAGAACTCTCAATCAACTCAAATCGCGACCCGGCTACCAACGAAGTCAGGGAACTTCAGATCCAAAAATCGTCTGACAAGTGTGCATTCAACTTTATGGGATAGTGTCCCAAAGACAATTGCATCGTATTCAAGGGAGAAGCAAGCCTATTTGACCACTTTCTCGAATTGGCCATGGCACTTGTTGGGGGTAAAAAGGCTGTTGGGGGTTTCAAAGCACCATCAGAGATTCGATTTCCACCCACAGGATTAGAGCCAGGGCTGAGCTATGAGGCGTTCGCCAGTCGGGTCGAGGTGATTGAGTATATTATGTGGGTCTTGGACGTTGACGAAGGTCAAGGTAACTAACTGATGGACCTGTGACGTCAAAGGAGATACGGCGCTAATGTGAACAGAAGCAGAAGCAGTCCAGAAGTGTCCTGTGTTAGACGGCTCTTTCGAATGCAGAACCCCTCCCCCCGCCCCAGACATCACTTTTCAATGCATGATTTGTTATCCAAAAGACCCGATGGAGTCGATCGGGCCGGAATGTTCCACTTGCGGATCAAGTTCCACGCTCTCTTCTCCCCCAGAGACTATCACGACACCACCCTTCATGGACTGTAGCGCTCTAACTAAGCCAAGCCCTGGTGGGATTACCGATGAAGATACTCTCCCCAATCAGAAGTCGCCAACACCAGTGTCACGAAGAACTAGGCGAGGAAAGGCAAGGAATGAAAGTATTAAATACCAACAGTAAAACATGCCAGCGCGATTATGTCCGGCGATATCATATTTGGAGTTCCTAGAGAAACGTGCGTCTGAGACAAACCATTAGTGTTTGGAGGGAGAAGCCACGCTAGAGTCAATTGGAAGGCATTGATGACGATGCCAAGGTGGATCGATGGTCGCGAGCCATGATGCAGCCCGCTTTTAGTGCGATAAATGGTCCCGAATCTAAACCCATTTCACATGGAAACCTTTGAGAGAGATGGGAATATTACATTCACAATGGCCAGTTATGCAGTGTTCAAAGTCTGTTTCGAGGCTGCTGGGGAAGCCTAGCGCCTAATAGGAATAGATTGATGTATGTCTAAGTAGTTGATCCGGCACGATCGTATTACAAAACGCCCATGTATGCATATTAAAATATTAAGGAGAGAGGTGAAGTAATCCTTCCATACACCAAGTCGAAGTTTTCCAGTCATTAAATTTTCATTAGGTTCGAGTCATTTACAGACCGCAGAATTTCTTGTCGACTCGAGTGACGCTGGTGTCGATACGACCAAGCTGGGTAGCTTGGTTGCCGGTGAGAGCGTCCATGGCCTTCTTGCCAACGTTGAGGCCGTTGGCGGCGTGATCGATGGCGAGGACGTAGATGGTCTTGCCCTTGTAGGTAGCCTTGTAGCAGAGACCGCAGTTGGGCGAGTTCCAGCCGGCGATGGACTGGGCACCACCGACGTAGGGGAATCTAGGGATGTCGCTCTGCTTCTTCCAGTTGGGGTACTTGGTCATGAGACCGTTGGTACCATCTGAGCAAGAGACGGTGGTCAGGGAGCGGTTGGGGTCATCGTAGCCGGTGTCGTAGGAGACTGTTGTTTTGCATATTAGTCGGAGTTGCTGGTGATGAGAGCTTGGTGGAAGTCATGGTACTGACCAGAGATGGCTGAAGCAGCAGTGGCGAGGGTGAAGATGGAGAGGATGTTGGACAACTGCATGATTGCGGTGTTTTGAGAATTTGGTAAAATGTGAAAGGAGGCTGCTGGTGCGTTGTAGAGGAGCTGGTGTAGAAAGCTTGAGAGTGTTGAAGATGTGAGTGATGATGAGAATCGACTTGAAGGGGGGCTCGACGGTCCTCTTTATACTCGATCTCGAGGGAATATCGACAAGAAATTTCACTGTCTAGTAACCTTCACAACAAGCATGTAGCAAGAGTGGCTTCCCTTACACGACGAGTCCCCCCCAGGGCTGATGCTGATGGCACGCCCCCTCCCCCCTCCCCACACCGATTTCCCCGAATAACACCAGATACCGGACTCCGGCCGGGAATGACCCCAGCCCTCGGCGGAGCATCAAGCTCTATTTGCGTTGCATGCCTTCTACACGATCCATGCCTCTGCCCATCTCCCGCTGGCAAGTCCATTTGGGCCGCCCGCCTGATCAGCCCCCCCGTCTAGTCCGCCCATTGGGTCGAATGTGGGGTAGCCCTCCTCGTATTCCTGCTAGGTCCCCGACGCCGATGGTCCGTCTACCTGGTGTGATGAGATCCACCCCGATGCGCCCGGGCCTCTGCCAAACCCTCCTACCCAAAGGACCCCAAGAGAGAGCTGCCGGGGAGCGCTTCCCAATGCTTCCGGAGCTTCTGGACCCTTTTGGACCCCGACTTGGAAGCTATTTCATGATCCGCCGGCAAGTGCCATGACCCCGATGATCGCTCTGGATGGACCCAGAGTGACAAGCTGCAGCTCGTATCCTGCCTCAATTGTACATGGCGCGCAGGACCCTGTGACTGTGAAGCTTAAGGAGGCGTTTTTTTTCTTTTCAACAGTCTAAGTAAGCGAGGGCCCAATACGGGCTGAGTAGTCCTGTTTTTAATTATTTTAGTTTGGGTATTTGGTATGTGATGATCTTGACGTGGTCCTGCAGAAGTGCTCTCCAAATGTGGCATCAATCAAGGTTGGCTCTGCCCAAAAGTACATCTCGTAAAAAGAGAACACCGGGGGTTGATTCAGATGCAGATGGGGATCCAGTTGAGCATGATGACCAAATCAAGCATGCGGGCTGCACCGACCCTTTGTCAAACACGAGAAATGGCTGTTCGCCAATGTCTCACTGGTCACGTTGAGTGAGGCCAGAGGGTGTATTTCCGTGGCAGGCCGGGTATGGCCGACGAGACCAGGAGGAGGAGTAGCAGGAGGCCACAATGGACCAAGGACACAGGCTGCGACAGCAATTTCCAGTAATGGTCACGAAATAATGGAGTTTCGCTTGCTGGCTTCAACTGAGCTAGCCGACAGCTGGCACCCCATGTGCATTTGACATCATATGGCGAGAGATAGTGCCTTAATCTATTTTGGTACTGCTTATTTTGTCCGTGCGGCTTGGGTGTTCTCTTTTGCCTTCTTCAGCCCAGTGGCAGCGCGTACAGTAGTGCCCCGGAAACAACAAAAATGGCGTTGCCGGGAAATGTCGTGAACCTTGATAAAATAGTCCATCAAAGAGAAACGGACTGCGGATGAACGGCATGGATACAGTTTTCTCGGGTCCCCGGTAACTAGATACCTCGAAGCATTAAAGAGGGATGATTTGATGTTTCGTCTTGACATCTGGCATGGAATGGAGAGCGTGCGCGGTGGTAAGAGCGCTGACTCGCATTTTTCCGGCGGTAATGCACAGCTCACCACCCTAACCCAGCTGTCACCGGTGGCGCCGGCCAGGCCACAAGGCCGATGGGATGGGCAGTGTGGCCCGGTAACGTTACCTGCGGAGAAACGCTGCGAACACGAAAGGGGAGGCAAAAGCATTCCCCGGCAGAAGATGATGGCGCGAACAGGCTCGCCGTGACACATTGATGCTCAGGCACGATGCAACCATGGCAAGTGGTTCCAACAAACGAAAGATGCATACAAGTGCCGTCTTACCGGCACGGCCGCATGGGTTTACTGGGCGCACATGCCAGAAGAGCGCTGATGCGTTGCGCGCATGCCCTGTCACCGGCCGGCAGATCTCCCGGAGCCCAGGGTCCTCTGAGCTTGATGCAGAACACAATGGCGCCGCCATTGGCCGTTTGCGCAGGAGGCTCTTGTCTTGTGCGATCCTCGCCCGCGTCGTTCGCAATCGCTTGCAAATTGCAGAGTTACAGAGTGAGGGGCTCTCGCCTCTCTCCATCTACATGACACTACAATTGCAACCCATTTTCCGGACAATGGCCCCGATGAGGAAGAGTTTGCTAGCCGATTAGCAGTTAGCTGGCCATTGACTCTCTGGCTGGAGGGCGCATCGGCCAATAGACAGAGGTGCAATGGCTGACCCCGCTGCGCTGTCAGCCGCTGTCAGGAAGCAGAGTGCGCAGTGAAGGTAAATTTAGAGAGCAAGGAGGGGCATTGAGCGGTGGTGCCCCGCCATCAGGTCAGGGCTTTGCTTTTTGGAGCCTCCGTCATCGGCTCGGGAGGCTTCTGTCGCAAACCAAAAGAGGCGGAGGGCAATACGCAAACTTCTCCCCAATTAGACATCTAGAGAGCAAGCAAATAGCCTCAGATCGCATTTGCGCCACACGCCTCGCAGCAAAGAAACCAGCCGCCGCTCCACCGATCACTCCTCGGACCCATTGATTCCCTACTGTTTCAACCACAGTCACGGAATCGGCAAGTCATGGAGTCATTCGTCATTAAGACGCCGTGCTCGAGCGCCAACATCGGCCCGGGCTTCGATGTCATCGGCCTGGCCCTCTCCGTCTACCTGGAGCTGCACGTCACCATCGACCGCTCCAAGACCAAGTCTGACCTGCCCCTGAACTGCCGAATCACTTACGAGGGCCAGGGCGAGGGCTCCGGCGACATTAGCCTTGACCCCCAGGTCAACCTCATCACCCGCGTCGCCCTCTACGTCCTCCGCTGCCACGATCAGCGCGACTTCCCCGTCGAAACTCACGTCCACATCAAGAACCCCATCCCCCTCGGCCGCGGCCTCGGCAGCTCGGGCGCCGCCGTTGTTGCAGGTGTCGTCCTTGGCAAGGAGGTCGGTGGCCTCAACCACCTCGATCTCGACCGGCTCTTTGACTATTGTCTCATGATTGGTGAGTCAATTATGACATGTCACCAACTGACTGACACCCAATCGCAATCCCACGGGGACACCACTGACCTGTTCTCACAGAGAGACATCCTGACAATGTCGGAGCCGCTCTCTACGGTGGTTTTGTCGGAACTTACCTCAAGCCCCTGACCCCCGAGGATGTTGCCCGCACTGAGATTCCCCTCAGTGAGGTTCTTCCCGCGCCCGCCGGAGGTGAGGACACTGGCAAGAGGCCCCCGGAGCCTCCCCACGGAATTGGTCACCACATCAAGTTCCCGTGGGCCAAGGAGATCAAGGCCATTGCCATCATTCCCGACTTCCAGGTTGCCACTCACAAGGCCCGCGAAGTGCTGCCTGAGAAGTACCCTCGAGTTGATGTGGTACGTTTTGACATGACTAAAAAAAAACAGCGTATCATGTGTAGCTTCCACTAACTCTCAAAACGTAGACATTCAACTTGCAGCGGATTGCTCTCCTGCCCGTTGCTCTCGGCCAGTCTCCTCCTGACCCTGAGCTTATCCACCTTGCCATGCAGGACAAGATCCACCAGCCCTACAGACAGACTCTCATCCCTGGTCTCACCGAGATCGTCGAGTCCATGTCTCCCAAGACCGAGGATGGTTTCCTGGGCGTTTGTCTGTCCGGTGCCGGTCCCACCATCTTGGCTCTTGCTACCCACAACTTCGAGGAGATTGCCGGCAAGATCATTGCCAAGTTGAGGGAGCACAACGAGAACAAGAACCTGGACTGCCAGTGGAAGATCCTGGAGCCTGCCGAGGGCACCCAGGTTATCCGATGAAATCTCCCTTGAACCCGTGATTTGAAATAACTGGCACCAGGAAACCAATCCGATTATGGTGTGGAATCGTGAACACTCACAACAGGGAACCGCCACGCTCCAACCGCTGGAGGAGTTGGCATGTGGGAAACCACATAGGACAAAAAGAATATTGGACATCTACAAGCGGAAAAGGGATCATTGGAAATCGATCAAAGCTAGGATAGGGAGGCGTACATGTAAATCAATCGCCTCTAGTAGAAATACCCATACAGACGCTATCCTAGAAATTACAATGCCAGATACTCCTCCAAAATTAGCAGCGAGCCTGTGCGTATGACTTATTAAAACCCCATGATTTCCATCCAGGCGCTGTATTAGGCAAGCAGAGTCCATAGGTCTGATCAGCTCGTCCAAATGATACGCAGTGATGCAATGTTGCGATGTTTGCGGGACATGGCTGTACCTAATTTGTAGTCACTCGCAAGCGCTACGTCGTTGTGTCGGTGTTGGGGAAATCCGGATGTCCACGGGTCACAGGCGTCGCTGATATGGGAGCTGATGGCTCAAAGCTATGGACCGCCGTGCAAAGTCATGTTAATAGAAGATGTCTTTGACGTTGTGAACAAATCCACAGTTTTTTGTAAGTGGCATGCAACGAAGAGACCAGTCATGATGGTGGCATGGGCATGATGAACGATGTACACAGCTCAAAAACTTTACTGTTGAATTAAATAGCAGCACAGACCAATAATCAGGTACCAAATAAAAATATCAAAGACGAAACCGAACCAAACAAAAGGAATTGTCCGGGATTCTGCATTTATTACAGTCTCAAGTCGTCCATCTAGGGTAATCATGATGGCGGGGCAGACAAACTTTTGCCGCCCCACCCACAACGCCAAGCCTGAATATACCTCATTAAGGACTGGGACTCCAACGACAACCGGGCGAATGGTTTAGTGGTATAATACTCCCTTAGCATAATTCGTCCGAATGATCTGGGAGTGGTCCAGGGTTCGATTCCCTGTTCGTCCATCATCGGTGGTTAGAATCCATCAACTGTCCTTTCTTTTTGCAAATTCTTCCAAGTTTGCAGGTGGCCTCTATGAGCCTACTCTTTTTTTTTTTTTTCTCTGCTGCACACCTGTTGCAAACCTCAAGAACCTAGTAGCCTCGGTTGGTTTTACTCAAGCTCATGAGGTTCACAATAAAGTATCGCAACTGTTTCAATTGTGCAATTCATCTGCATCGGCATCAGACCCTAATTAATCTGTGTTAGATATCCGACTGGTACGCAAGTCCATGTCCAGCGGCGTGACCCGCGGCTGGCCAGAACTCGGCCTCTCTAAAGAATGAGACGTGGAAGAGCTACAGCTAGTTAGCCAAGGTACCGGGAGGACGCAGATTCAAGCCCAGTGCTCACATTAGCTACAATGATAACAATGACAGACACCATTAC
Source organism: Calonectria crousiana (assembly GCA_013406985.1). Lineage (NCBI taxonomy): Eukaryota > Fungi > Ascomycota > Sordariomycetes > Hypocreales > Nectriaceae > Calonectria > Calonectria crousiana. Next base: position 251,889 of record VTGD01000051.1, on the reverse strand, counting down.
AAAGATGGCAAGTTCAAATCCGGTCTCCAGTACTGTATAATAATGCCCGCGGCTGTAGTATTGTCTGGCAGTGCAACGGCGTATTTGAAGAACCAGTTCCATCCGGGTTGTATATCTGTAAGTGGATTGCTAGTATCAATCCGTTGTAGGGATATGGAATGCCCAGCCCCAATACCGGGTCAATAAAACGAGTGGGTATCAGGTAAACCCTTTTCTCATGGGGACCATGGTGGCTATCTCACCTAACGCGGTCATCTCGAAGAAGACAACAATTCCCACAGCGCAATATGCAGTGAGGAGGCTTACGGGATCTTTGCAGGAAAAGTCCAACTGCGCGTGTCGAAATCTCTTCAAAGGAACAATGAAACGAGGATAAATCTGACCTGTGCCCAGGGCTAGAATGCTTTTTTTTATAAGTATCTTATCATCACAGAAGACATATTTCCCAAGAGTTTCCTGATCAAGCATCCACAACATGCCTGCCAAGTCACACATATGCCCTGATGGCAATGCGTGAGTTTGGACTTGAAGTCTGTCAAGTGCCCACTATTCCAGAGGCTGAGACCAGGTCATCGAATTGCGCAGTCATTTTATTGTTTCCCGCTGGATATCCGAAGCCTGACTGCTAAAGCAGAACACTTCAGGTTTTGGGGAAGATGACGTACGCCTTCTTTCAGCTCCAACCATGAAGGACTTAGGGGATCATCGCGACATTTCGCTTAGTGTGAAGAGCAATCCTCTGCGAGTTTTCCCTTACCATCCTGAGGTTCCTGCCCGCATAGAACGTTTCTTCCAGTGGCACACTTTCTGCACGCTCATCCTTTTACTGGTGGAAACGGGAGAGTTTCCAAGATGATCATGTATGGTTACTTGCTCCAAAATGGATACATCCCAGTTGTCTTGCAACCATTTAATGGAATAGATTACGTCAAAATGATTCCAGACGTTCAGGATGGAAAGCCAGAGGCCTTTGTGGAACGAATGGCGACTACACAGCCTGAGATGATGTGCACTTCTGCCTTTTACCAAGGAGAGTGAACAGTGGCTATTGATGGTTTTTTGAGTTCAAATATGGTTAAAATGGTCTCAGGAGCAACAAAGTATTGCTCGCTGGGTTGTCTCTAAAGATTGTCGGGCGACATTAGCATGCCCAAGGCACAAATAGAGTCGCAACACAGAAAATCGGCATTTGCATTTCTGGACCCGCATCACAATTCTGCAAGTGAACTTTTAAAAAGAAGACACAGCTTCGTTCATAGCTCCAATACCACCACTTAACACTTTTGCCTCTCTTTGATATGTCATTACCGGCTGCGAATTTCGTCACCCAGCACACTAGCAGGTGGCCGAGGATAGAAAACTAAAAATAAGACAAATAATATATACCGAATTTGGTTAAAATAAAGAATCGCACATTTGATATCTAATTGTAATTTCATTCAACCATTTTTTCTCTCGGCATGTTCTTATTGTAAGATACGATACACTAGTAGGTGTCTTGGGCCTTCCATTATCAATAGGCATGCAGAAACGACGACCTGGTCGCTGTATAAATTAGCAAAAGTAGAAAATAAACCACATCACGTCAAAGACAAACGAGGGCATTGCTAAATGTCCATCCATACAAAGTGGCTGACCGTGGCTTGGGGTGGGACGAATTAAAAGCTGCGCAGAGTTAGCCTCTTCTTATTGCTCGGCTGCTGGTTTAAGCCATCCAGCTACGCCATGATTTCATCCAACTGCCCGAACCCACTCAGACCTTCAAACCCACCGAATGTAGACTGTTTTTTGATCTCGCAAATCGAAAAGAAAAAGGTCTTCAGTACGGTCCAACCCCGGCCCTTCCGTGTGCCAACTCCCCAACAATTCGCTGTCACCCATGGCACTTTTGACAGGCCCCCACTGATAAGGGGGGCCGAGGCACGATAACGACACTTGGACGATTCTCAACTGTCTCAATTGCGCGACCAGAGTTTCCAGATTTATTTGGGTTTTCGTTGTCGGCCCTGAATTTCGCTCCCAAAGCTTCATCAACTTCGGGTCGTCGTGGTAGCACGACCAAAACCGGCTACGAATATCGTAGCATCGCCGCCTGCCTCTTCCTCCCGTTTCTTTCCTTGACCCGCGTCCTGGGTTCCAAGGACGATACTCGATTGCGCCCCTCCCCCCCCACGAGTGTCGCATACGCATATCAAATATGGCGTCTTCAGTGGCAAAGCTTCCGCTGCTCCTCCTGGGCCTTCCAGCAACTGTAGGCTCCGTGGGCTATGCGGCGTGGCGCGTCAATTGGGTCGCCCTCGCGCAAAACTTCGCGACGGGCCCTGGCCGGACCTCGCGGATCCTGCTGCTCCTGTTTGTCCTGTTCAACTGGAAGAACATGCCCTTTGCGTGGACCGTAAGTGGCCATGTGCGCAACCCCCATGCGCTGCCTGTGGTTAACAAGATTCTTCCAGTACCGCGTCTGGTCGGCCATGATCTACCACATGTGGATTCGAAAAGCCCCCGTCCTCGGTCCCAAGGCTCTGTTCAAGCCTATGATCACACCCTCGCACGCACCCCTGCTCGAGATCGATTACAACCTACACAAGTCCAACTCAACATACTTTGCCGACTTGGACGTTTCTCGAACCCACCTCGTCTCCTACCTCGTTGGTGCTTCTGCGAACGCCCTTTCAAGCAACGCCAAGAACAAGATCGTCCTGGATCCCAAGACGGACAAGCCTGCCAAGGGATCATTTGGCATCATGCTTGGTGCCGTCGAGTGCAGCTTCAAGCGTGAGATTCCCGCCTACAAGGGCTTCGAGATGTGGAGCCGGGTGCTGGCCTGGGACCGCAAGTGGCTGTACATTGTCACCCACTATGTACCCAAGAACTCTGCCCGTCCCACCGAGTGGCTCGACCCGCGGTCGTCAAAGTTGCGCACGCGCGGGCCCAAGGATGCCAGCGGTGACTGGCAAAAGAAGATTTACGCCACAGCCATCAGCAAGTACGTTTTCAAGATTGGCCGGTACACTGTCCACCCCGCCTACCTCCTCGGCGGCGACTCGGGCCTGCTGCCGGAGCGCCCCGGCGGCTGGATGAGCGGCGAGGAGCAGCTGGGCGACCTCTCCGCTGACCTTTCCGACGTGGACCTCTCCGTCGAGGGAGAGTGGGATTGGCGCCGAGTCGAGGCGCAGCGGCGCAAGGGCATGGAGCTGGCGACCAAGTTCCAAGACCTGGAGGGGCTGCACGATGTCTATGATGGAGGCAGCAACGGAGCACTCGCCAAGTTCGGGCCTTGAATGGCTGGACCTCCCGAATCACTGGTTTGAAAGAAAAAAACATGGCGCAATAATAGACGGATGATGCTGGAGAACGAAGAGGTAAGCAAGACGGGTAATCGCTGCCGGTAATAGAACAGAGCACGTAAGCCTCTGGTAAATCAGCTAGAGTATCCTGTTACGGCGAACACGCTTACGGCATGTAAATATAGACAGGTAGATTAAGATTTATACGTCATTATATTATACTAAATTACGGGGAAAGTACTTTTCCGGGAATATATCGAATCAACCAGCCCGAAACGCCCATTATTATCCTGGTATCCAACTCCTTGCGATGTAAACATCCGACCTGATATCCGTTCCTCATTTTCCATTCCTCATGTGTTTGCTAACAATCGATTTACAGCATAACGGCCGCTACTGCAGCAGCAGCCGCAGCTCCGCTCCAAGCCATGTTTAAGGGGAGTTGAGACATGGCGCCGCTAATTGCTGTCGGTGTGGGGGTCGGAGTGGACTTGAGTTTGGCGATTTGACCAGAGCATAGCTGACCGACAACGTTGGCGACCTCTGCACAACACGTTAGCATTGGGATTGCAAGTGACAAAGACCAGATGGCTGGCGGGTCGGCCTGGGAGCGAAATTCGGAGTGGACGTACCAGAAAACTGCTCGAGTTTGCAGCCGGCATGGACCAGACACGGTGATTTAGATTGGATAATGGCCTCGAGGTGGCTGCATTGGCAATCGACATCGAGCATTGTGCAGCCGAACTCTTGGGCACCTTCGGTGAGACAGTTGAGAGAACATTCAGGAAGCTTTTCTTGAAGCTTGATAAGATCTTGGACATCCGTGGCGAGAGCCGTCGACGTGAGCAGAACAGTGGCGGCGAGAAGCAGAAGGCTTCGGAGCGAAGGGTGTAGATTCATTGCGAATTGCAGAAGGCGGCGAGTTGATGGCAGATGACTGAAAGAGATGGCACACAAGCACGGTTGGGGTAGTCTTGCACTGCAAGCAGCCGGGCAATAATGCGACTGAGAGACCTTGATATGGGGAGCGGCAGTTGAGTTGGAGGTGCCGAGAGGGCGGACGTGCGTGCAACAAGATCAGGTCGAGAGGCAAAGGGGAGAGTCATCAAGAGGTGCCACGGTCGTAAGTGTCAGGCAACGAAAACAAGCAAAAAGCACAGTTTGTTCGTATATGTGACGAGCGGGAAAAAGAAAAGAAAAGAAGAGACCCGGTGTCCTCCTGCAGATGGCAAAACTCGTCATACATGAACCCCATTTTGGTCGCCCACCCTTTTTTCATTTAGGGATCGGAAGGGGGGGGGGGGGGGGGGGGGGGGCGACGGACGGGAAAGGTGTAGGGAGTATCCCATCCCCATTCCCCGATTCTCTAATCCATCCCATCCTCCCGCCGGCGTGATTCCAGCTCTCGCGGGCTACCCTATCAATGACAGCATCTGGCTCACAGGCCAGCGACGCCCAGGCCTGGAGTTGAGCCGGGCCACGCCAACCAAGCCCGCTATTTAACAATGCTCCGCGGCCACGCGGGCTGGTGGCGCCGATTAGGTCCTGCGGCTGTGTCTGGGCTTGCGAGAGAGTTCCCAGCGTCCAAGCACAGCCAGGCCCTTTCGAGTGAATCAGGTAGGCCAGAGTCGACCGGTCAGAGAGAGATGGGGAATGGAGAGAGGGCATTCTGTGGGACCCGGGTCCCCACAGAACAGAGCTAAAGGCCTAAGATGCAAGGGGATACCCTGTTCTCCACGTTGTGACGACTGAGCGTTAGGCCCTTTGCGGCGGCCACCGTTGGCGCCATATGCCCATTCTCTTCTCGCTCAGCACACCTATTCTGCAGTCCTGCATCTCGATTCGGGCATCTCGAATCACGCGGCCGTGAGCAAGACGCCGTTTGAGCGGCTCCATTGGGACGAGCACAGCAAGCCTCCTTTTTAAAAACAGTCTAAGAAGGAAAGGGGGGGATGCCACAGCACGGCTGGTAGTATTCGCTCTTTCGTCTTCGTCATGCCAAGCATCGGCCTCTTGACAGTGCTATTCGCCCAGGTGAACAGAGTGTGGCGTTGTGCCGGGCTGTTGGGGCGCGCTGGATGTCGGCTGTTACAGGCTGCCTGCAGCGGGCGCCAGGGGGGACCCGACCTATGGGGCTGCGGTGCCTGGGAGGCCTGGGGGGGGCAGTGGCTACTCTTGTGGTGGAGGGCGAGTCCAGCCCTGCTAGGCCTGGGTCGCGGCGGCGGTGGTGAGCCTGTGAGGAGCTGGCACAGGCGCTGTGGATTTCCAAAGAAGCCATGATGGCGCTTCTGGTTGGCTACCGCAATCTTGACAGTGGTGACGGGTCTTGGTCCCAGATGGCATTGGCTTGGATTGTTGGGCTGGGCTCTATGTGGGATAGGTAACTTGTCATTTACTCGCGAAGCCGACCTCTCTATGCGCTCTTCATTTGCTTCATCTGGCTCAAACACGGCCCTGCAATGGGTTGGGATGGGGTTCCCAGTCCACGTGAGTTCGGATGGCATAAACGTGCAGATGGATGGTGGACACACAGTAATTGGCAAATAGTGTTTGCACAGGACCGCGTGTAAATTTTCTTCCGTCTTCTCATCTTTTTTTCTTTGTTCTTCCTTCCCGTCCCAACTAACGCTCGGTTTTGGTTTGGTCCGGCCTACTTACATGGCTGCCATCACCATCGACCGACGACCCCCCCCCCCCCCCCCCCCCCCGCATCAAATCACTCGTAGACTTCCAGAACCCCAGCCGTACGACCGGCATTGCTGGGCGCTGAGCCAATCCGCTCGCTCAGCCCTACACCCATCCAGGCACCAAGCCCATCGCAACGGGAAGCAGCCTGGCTCCAGCCTGTGATGCGACCTCCGGGGATACTCCCCAGAGAGGAGATCGCGGGGTAGAGCCGAGCAGGGATGGTTTTGCGATGACATTCATGAGGGGTGCGGCCTCTGCTCCTGTTCTTCCCTCCTAAACCCTGGGCCGCCTTTCCGGACTGTCGTTCTTCGGTCCCTCGCATCCGAGAACTTGGGCCTATGGCGAGGCAAAAAGCCCGGGACGCATGTTCGTTGGCCCTGGACGCTGGATTGCTGACCGTTAACCAAGGCCGTGTGAAGACCAACTTGTTCGTGCGTTGACATGCTCATGTAAAGGTTCACTTGTTCCCCATTTACACCTAACATGATCTTGATTCGTCAATTGTGTTCAAACTGCAACTTGAATTATCGTGACAAAGATCAAGGGCCTTTTTTTTCTCATCTGATACACAACTGGCTACCCCGTAACAACACCGGACATGATTCACGTCGTGTGTGCTACACCACCACCACGCGGTCTCCAAGTCCGCAGCCCCTGTCCTGTCGACGATCGCTTTTAATTCGCAGAACCGCCACTCCAGGTTCTATTCTTGATGGCTATAGTGCTTCATGCTATACCCGGGAGTTTTCGGCCTCGGGCCAATTCAACCGCCACCATCAAGCTCCTCCGGTGCTGCCTCTTTCAGCCTATGACATCAGACGAGTAAGCATGGGCTGTTTTTTTTATTTTTTTTTTAAAAACAAACTCTGGCTTGACCCGTAGGATCAGGAACTAGCAGAAAACTGAGTTCTCCCACGAGTCAGCCAGCGCTCGTTGTTTTGGTGTTGCGGGATTCGGAAACTTTAGGATTGCCTTCCGGAAGCTAGAACGTTCCGTCCTTTGCAAAGCTGGAGCTTAGCGTTGTAAACATGTAGATGGTGCAAACAAAGCTGCCGGGGGGAAGTGTGTATCCAAGCTAGCGTTTCATCCTCAACCTTGAAAGTGTTCGCAGCCAGGCGGGTCTCGGAAGAGCATAGTACACTTTGATACATGTTGGTCTTGAACCAGTCAACAGTCAAGGGAGGGCACAAGCATGAGGGGAGACAACGTATGTGATGGGTCCTCGCTGGGTCACTCTATTCTATTGGGCATTCTCGGTGTTCGAAGACCAAGCTCGACGCTCGACTCTGAAACGGCATGTTCATCATGCGACCCGAGGTTACGTCCGGCTTCATCGGCTTCTGGCATCGCCCATCTTTCCCATTTCTAATGGACGTCTTGGCACAGCCGGCGCCGCGCGTTGCATCAGGCCAACTTTTGCCGTTTGCTCTTCACGTGAGACCGAGTTCACTGTCAGACGATTGGTACTTTGTATTGCTAGAATTGTGATCGTCCCCGACGCCAGTCGTGTTTGTTGGACCGGAACGCAATCTTGCGTCCATAGAAATGCCTTTCATCTGGGTGACAAAACCAAGGCTGAGCGACCAACGACAATTCACAATTGAGTTGGCTGCATCTGTATCGTAGTCTAAGCCTCGTCAGATGTTGGGATTAGTGGTAATTTAATCATATGTAAAATGCTGAGTTGTGTACTTTTGCCCCATTGACCAGGTCGCATTTTTTAAGGCAGGTGTTAACCTAGAGCTTGGTGGTTTCTAGCTGGCGTCTTTTGATTTATCATCTCGAATAGTCTAGCTAACCTCGAGAAAAGATGGGTGACTCAGTTAGAAGATTTACAATTATGGGGTTGTTAAACGTGTTGACATGCCAAATCTGGTCAATAGACACTCATGCCACCCACTCGAGTGTACGAACGGTCTCAAGTCGCACCAATACAGACAATGCCAGTAGAGAACCGGTCGCGGACGAGGGCATCAAGTTTACACCAAAACATAATCATCACGATAGAACTGAGCAGAATATTAAGGCTTCATCTCTGGGAACGACGCGGTCGTGTGTGCTCAACGACACTCCCTACGAATCTATCTATCAAAAAGAAAAAAAAAGTCCAAGGTTGAAGTTTGTCAGTTGACATAAATTTGATGGTCCGCAACGGCAGGATTTTCCTGCCTCAGTGCTTGACTCTAATATTGGTCATCATCATGTAAACTTCAACCCTGTTTCCGTCCAGACTCAGGTTCCCTCAGGAGGAACTTCCCACGAAGTTTAGAGTGTAAAAAAGAGGGAACCATCGTCTGAACATGGACGACGGGGACCCCCCTCGCATCAAGAATGAGCCCCATTGAGTAACTCAGCTTTCGCTGAGCAATCGCATACCTATCGACCTTGACAACAAGTCCTCTGCGCCCGATACCACACCCACGGGCACCAAGCGGGTTTGCCTATCTCCCTCACGCGCGCAACTAGGTCGAGTCGACTTCCTCATCCCACCGGCACGGACTCATATCTTCATCCATGGGGTCCGGGGGTTGAGACAGACTGCTCGGGGGTCTGGAGCGATGCGCAGATATAACGGTAGGCAGGGCCGGTGCAAGGGGAGGGCCTGGGCGCGGAGGTCAACCGCAGTGCTTTTATGGCGGCGCGTTTCCGCAAGCTCCTTGAAGAGACGTCCGGGGACTTTCTCCCAAAGCGTAGAAAGGAGACGCTGCAGAACAGTGTCTCTGTGTGTGAGCTTCGAATAGCGATTTTTTGAACGAGGAGGGTGGTGAAGAAGGAAAGAAGGAAAAGAGAGGAAGAGTGGATGAAGCAGAAATGAAGTCTAGAATTTCATTGTCACGTGATGATAGTGGATTCCGTGGATCCATTCAATGTCCACTTTGTGATGGGCAAGAACTTCGCCTGGAGCATGAGAATACGCACGCTTCTCAAATAAACATATAGAGACATGAAGTCTAGATTTATCCCCAATCCCCTTTTTCAAGTTATTCCAGCACAAAGAAGGCATTGCGTGGTCTTTGTATGTCCTTGATGCGATGACTAAGCCAAACTAGGTGTACATATATGAATATGTGGGGTGCACCTAACGTAATTTTTTTCCCAAGGCGCGTACCAGACAGAGAGCCAATCCGAGTTCCGCGTCAACGAGGCTGGGCAGCTGCCTTCGTGCCTATTCTTTGACTTTACATACATAGGGCCTGCGCATCCATCGTCAACGAGCTGTTCGACCTCGAACCACACCAAATAATTTGTCGGATACTGGAGAGGGTGACTCGCCATCGGAATTCACACGTCCCAGCGCGCTGAGAGCTCTTTGCGTCGAGCTCGATCGAGAAGAAAAAAAACTTCGTTGTTTTGTCAACACTTTTGCGGCCGCAACAATGTCGGGACTCTTTGGCGGCGGCACCGCGAGCTCGGCCCCTAGCAACACCACTGGCGACCTCAAGAACGATGTTGCCCTTAGCGACCCTCCCTCCGATTCCATCTCCGATCTTGCCTTCTCGCCTGCGCCGAATGGCCCCGACTTTTTGGCTGTCGCGAGCTGGGATAACAAGGTCCGCATCTACGAAATCAACCAGACCGGTCAGAGTCAGGGTCGACACGCCTACGAACACAGCCAGCCTGTGCTGAACTGCGATTTCTCCAAGGTAAGACAGCTCTCAACGTCCCTGATGGGCCCTGTTGGGTTACGACGGGATATGACGGATCAGCTTAATGGCCTGAGCTAACGATGGGGTATAGGACGGAACCAAAATCGCCTCCGCTGGCGCCGACAAGAACATCAAGGTCTGTGATCTTGCCTCGCAGCAAGACATTGTCATTGGCACCCACGACCAGCCCGTACGAACCTGCCGCTTCTTCGACAGCGGCAATGGCCCAATGGTCGTGTCTGGATCTTGGGATAAGACGGTCAAGTACTGGGATCTTCGACAGCAGGGCCCTGCCGCTACTGTGACGTGTCAGGAGCGAGTTTACACAATGGATGTGCGTGACAACCTCTGTGTTGTTGGTACAGCCGATCGGTACATCAACGTTATCGACCTCAAGAACCCGACCAAGTTCTACAAGACGCTGCAGAGCCCTCTTAAGTGGCAGACTCGAGTTGTGAGCTGCTTCACGGATTCGGCTGGTTTCGCCATCGGTAGTATTGAGGGTCGATGTGCCATTCAGTACGTTGAGGATAAGGATTCAAGGTATGTCGCAGGTTTTTTACCCGAGGGAAACGATTATGTACTGACGCTCCCAGCTCCAACTTTTCCTTCAAGTGTCACCGTGACCCCCCGGCCAACAACACTACCAACGTCTACGCCGTGAATGACATCTCGTTCCACCCGGTTCACGGTACCTTCAGTACTGCCGGATCTGATGGCACGTTCCACTTCTGGGACAAGGACGCTAAGCACCGTCTTAAGGGCTACCCCAACGTCGGCGGCAGCATCACTGCCACCACCTTCAACAAGAACGGTTCCATCTTCGCTTATGCTGTTAGTTACGACTGGGCCAAGGGTTACCAACACAACACTCAGAGTTATCCTGTTAAGGTTATGTTGCACCCCGTCAACAGCGAGGAGTGCAAGCCCCGACCTTCCATGAAGAAGAGGTAAAGCGGTTGGGCCGATTTCTGGGAATGTGAATCTGGCAGTAGGAGGACGGGGCAAGGGTTCGGAAGGCGAAAGTATTCTGAAGTTTGTACGTCTTGAAAAGGGGAATTGAAACAAGCGATGGGATGGAGCTGTTGAACCAGAGTGGTAGGACACAGGTGTTATGAAGAGATGATACCATAGAAACAACAAACACAACACAAATCACATCAACCCATGGTACAAATAATTAGTTAGCACACAGGTTGGGAAATTGAGCTTTTGGTCACTTGGAAGGCAAAGCGTTTTGATCAAATCAAACAAATTTTTTTACAAATGAGTGACCTGTTCTAGATCATGAAAGGTTGATCGTAGCTCGATTGCGAGCATAGGTAGATAAATTATAAAAGCGCGCATCATTCTTGATTTTGCGCGAACATGGAAAAACACAATTACAACGCTGATAAATCCCCCAAGCTCAGGTTGGTCGCTGATCATGAACGGACTCTGACCCTGGCCGTAAAACAGTTTCGCTCCCCCTCATGTTGTGACAAAACAAATCCTGCAGAATAGTCTCTCTTTTTTCGGGAGTTTCCCTTTACAATTTTTTTTCATGGTAAACTTTTATGGGCCATGTTAGAGAGCTTTCTTGGGACCGCCACCGATGACATCAGCAACCATGCCTCGCCAGATGTCGCCGATCATGTTGCTGTGGTCCTGCTCGGCGGGCTGCTCGTGGGCGAACTTGAGCTCCACACCGTCAATTGAGATGCCCTCGACGTCGGCGAGGGGAGCGCCGGGGACGACGGCGTCGGGGTTGGAGGCGACAATGGTGCCGGGCTGCGAGGCCAGGTCGGCGGCGTCCGAGAAGGACTCGTACTGGGTGGTGTAGTTGTCCGGGAGGAGGGGCATGCGAGGCATAGGCTCGTCAGAGGCGGGCATGCGGTGAATGGCGGGCAGCACAGTGGCGTCGAGATGAGCCCTGGGAGTCTGGGAAGGGGTGGAAGAGTGGAAGCCCTGCATCAATGGCTTGGGGCGGTTGGCGATGGAGGGCTGGGGAGTAGGGCGGTGGGTGGTGGTGATGTGACGAGACTGCCAGAGCGTGTTAGAGAATGAAGCTGGGGAAAGCGGCGTCGGCGCTTGGTTTGGATAATGGGATTAAAAAAAACATACCTCGTCGGTGCGACGGGAGCGGAGGAGCTCATCGTACTTGGGCATGAGAACGGCGCCGGCACTGCGCTGCGACTCGAGCAGAGTGCGGGTGAGTTTTGAGGCGGGAGCAGTGATTCGCGACATTGTGATGTGGGATATGTGAATTGATGGGGTTGGGTTTGTTTGCGAGGTCACAGAACTGGTTTGGCTACGGAAACCAGAAAGTAGGTGTGTGTATAAGTCGAGATGGTAGCTTTGCTGATTTATAGAACAGCAGTTGGGGATGGGTGGGAAAGAGTGAGATGGGGTGGGATGGGGAGCGATGCGGGAGGTCTAGATATAGGTTGGGTTCATACGCAATCAGCGAGCTATGGTGGTATATGCCGACGGGACGGGGGAGATGGCGGAGTGGGAGACGGAGTCGTAGAGTGAGGGTGAGGGTTCGCGAAAGGACGAGGAGGGTGTGTGAGATGTCGTGTCACACTCACACCTCCAGTTCGAGAGGGTCATTTGGTACATACACACCCCCGCTCGTCCAAGTTCGGGACATGGGATTGCCTGATGGGATCCATATTGGACTTGGTCACTCGCAAGCCTTCCAGGATGAGGGGAGGGTTCACAGGGGGTATGGAAGTCCATGTCCGCTGGACGCACTCATGGCCTGCTCTTTGCGTTGCCGTGTGCGCGCCGCCGCCGCCGCTTGCTTGCTTGCTTGCTTGCGCTCGCTCTTGCGCGCTCTCTCTCACAGTGGCATGCTGGGTCTCGTCTCGTCCGCTGCAGCAATCCCACGAGCGTCCCTGCAAGCCATGGTCCGCAGCGGGGAAGGCTAGGCTGTAGGCGGTATGTTGAGGACCAATCACGTGTCCCCAATGCCGACGCCGCCCTTGTTTCCCCCCCAAGCTACCCAGCTGTGAGCTTCACTTCTGGCCCCCCGCCTCCCACCCTCTGCGACTGACACTCCGCCAGCTCGTCCAACTGGGGGAATCGGTCGGTCTCAGAGTTCCCACCCCCGAAGCTCCTGCTAGTGCCTCCGGGGATCATTCAACCACGACTGTTCGCCGCCGCCTCACTGCCAGCCGGGCCCCCTGGCACCGAACCCGCTGGACCCCTGGTCTCGATGGCGGGAAGGAACCTGGGAAGCTCAAAATATGGTGAGGAAGAAGAGGGAAGAAGCAGAGAGAGGCTGCCACGTGCCTCGCAACCAGCTCTTCCACGTATCGGCGGCGATTTACAGACAGGACCAAAAACAGGGCGACGGTGGAGGGGCAGCCCACCGCAAACCGCAACCCACGGAAACAAAGCAAAGAAAATTTACGGGTGGCGTCACTGCTTGGCTACTCTGGGACGGGATGCATGGTGCTACAACGCCTAAAATCTTGCAGACCTGCTGTATATGTTACGTACATGCAGAGCTGGCACCTCCGTCGGGAACTGGAACTCGTTGAGAAAGCTTCTGAAGGAGGTGCAATCAAGCGAAGGCACCGCCGACTGGCTAGTGTGGAGCCGCCGCCGCTGCTTTTAGCCCAACGCAACCCCCATGTCTTCGGCGGGCGATCAATCTGGGCTCGGCAGGGGAAAGAAAGAGAAAAAAAAACACACCGAAATACGTAGCCTAAGGGGCGCGGCGCGGTTGAGATCTGGGGCAAGGTTGTGCTGGCCTCCCCGGTTTGCCTCACTACGGCATGTTTAATGCCAATACCTCAGATCCAAGATTCCAGCAGGGACGCGTTTTTGGCTCAGCCACGGTCTGGGGAGACAGCATAAACGCATACGACATCATAAGATGAAACCCGTGACTCAGCTTTATTTCTGGTTGGCAAGGATCGCATGCTTCTTTCTTGTCACTGTTCACAAAAAGCGGCAATCAATCTAGCGATCGCTTGTCGGCACGGCACTGGGTGAGGGGGGAACTGTGTACTGGCAGTGCAGTGAGGAGAAGGGAAAGCTCGAGCTTCGGGGTGGCCTGTGGGACACCGAATACCGAATCTACAACACAACGCAAGGGCTTCAGAGTGCCAGAGGACTCGCTCGGTTGGTCGGTGCCCGGAAAGGTTCCCCCTTTCCCCCTTTTGGCCGGGAGAACTGCCTCTATTCACAGCATCGGCCAAAATTTCCGGCGGCAGTCAGTGGTTGTTCTACAGGGCAATTGCCGCGGGCGACCGGACCACTGCCAATTCCTGGACCTCGTCGGCAATGAGGAATGAGTAATAAACGGCGTTTTTATCCGATGGGAGTCACGGGACTGAGGAAGTTTACGGAGAGTTGCTCAGACAAGATTCGATCCGAGGTTGCAACGGGATTCAATCACCGTGGACTATCCTTCATGTTCTGTGTTTGCAATTGCCTGTTTCCATCTTGTCGTGTTCGCGGATGGGACATCCACGCGGGAAGGCTGCACACAGGCAAATGCTGGCACCTACACCTACGCTTGCGCCACCCCTCGATATAGCGGCTCGTCCCCGTTTCCCCAAGGGGTACAGCGATTTGTTACACTGCACTGCACACTGCGCGCGTATTACTCGTGCCGTGCCCAGGCCTGTGCGGTATGAGCATGTGTGTGTGCGTGCCACGTTTGTTGAGGAACCGGGCTTTGGCGTCCATCCAGGACGGTTTGCAGTATTATGTCAATCCTCCTTTTCCTTCCCCTCTCAAGGGACCCCCTGGGAAGGCTCGTGCATGTGCAACAAAGCGGCAAGCGAGAGTAACCCAATCTCAATCTCACGGTAAAGCGAGTGATTGTGCTATTTTGGACGGGCTTGTTGGACAAGGCTTGGCAAAAGGTGCCTCACCGAATGCGCTGAGTGGCGAATGGGGACCCGTCGTTACGAGGTGAAGGCTGGTGCTTCACCGGGCCAGTGTCCACCCTGTGAAATGACGACGTCCTCAACAGAAACAAGAAGCCGGTACGTACCGCCCGGCACCTTCACCGATTCCAAGGCGTCGGGACCATCCGAGGGCGATGCAGGCTGGGTACAGCAATCTGTCTCGTCTTCGGGAACGCCTCCGTATTCTTTTTTGGCTTCTCGGATTTGGTCAATTCCAATATCCAAGGCCCTCTGCTTATTTCCCTCTGGTTCTGTGCGAAATTTGCGGCGTTGGCCGCTGCCACCCTCCGCTCCCACGCTGTCTCTTTTCCCACACACCTCTGCCCTTTGTACGCACACGGCTCGTCCCATCCCATCAGGTGGCACATGGCACAACCATTCCCCGGTTTTCCGGCTTGCTTGCTAATGCATTATCCACACATCGCCCATTGGGAGGCTTGCTACCATCGATCGACAGGTTCCCTATCAAGGACGGCCCTTCACATGCTCTGATTACACCACATAATCCGCCATGCACGCATCCATCATGCTCTGATGTTTCAACCGGACCGGCATAGTTTCCCGGCGGTCACTGTGCGTCCAGTTGCGCATTCCCAGTTTCATCCTCCTGCAACCTCTGTTTTGTCCGTCCTGCACAATCGTCAAACCTCCCGGCTGATCCGACCTGTCTGCATTTGCTCCCCTCCTGCTGCGACATGACCGGGCCTGTGAGTGGCTGATACTAGCTTCTATTCGTGGGTGGGTGATACAACAACAACAACGCAGCACACACACACACACGCAGTCACATTCCCTCTCATTGGGGGGAATTGACGTAGCTCTGGCTGAGCGACTCCCCAGATAGCTAGGTCCTGGTATCACGTATTGAGCAGATCTGCCCCCTGCATCTTCCTAGTGGTGCCACCCCATTAATGGAACTCTGTTATCCATTCCTTGATCCTCTAGCCGCCTACTAGCCGGTCTTGAACCACCGCAATGAGAAGGAAACAAAAACGGTTGATATCTTTAAAAGAAAGTAAAACTCAAAATACGTCGGCCGAGACATGTACATTACTCGGCTGGCCTCAGCCCCCAGAGCCAATTACACGGACCCTCTTCGTAATCTTGCAATGGTCACGTTGGGCCTCCCCAGAGACAAGCAACGCCGTCACGACGATTAGCAGAATGCGATAGGGCCGTGCC
Source organism: Calonectria crousiana (assembly GCA_013406985.1). NCBI lineage: Eukaryota > Fungi > Ascomycota > Sordariomycetes > Hypocreales > Nectriaceae > Calonectria > Calonectria crousiana. The sequence goes on along the minus strand of VTGD01000051.1, from coordinate 236,178 downwards.
TCCTTTCAGAAGCTCTGACTATAGGGCTTGGCACGCGGTGATTTGCATTGCACGGAACCTTGCTATAGGGCGCCATGAAACGCCCTCCATCCTGTCACGCATGAGTCAAAATGTCAAGGCAAAAGAAAGAAAGGCCGAGTTGCCATCTGGAAGAGGCAGGCCTCCCATCCTCCTCCTGCTCTCTGCCGCGCACGCACACATTCGCAATCGTGACCCGCTTGGCTTGGCCACACGGGCCACGGTTCGGATGGAGGCCCTCCTCCACGATCCCGAACCTTTCGATTCCCTCATTTAGCCTGAATCGGTGCCAATCGCATTACGTATCGGCCAGAACGTACAGTCCCATCTTGTTCCTATTTTCGCATCTGCTTGAAATAATAGTACAAATCGTGCCAGCAAGCGCCCCGTGCGGTGGAACAATAAATAAGCTTACACGGGCGAAACACGTCTCTTGACAAACCACGTAGCTTCAATGTCATTCTGGTAGGTATCATCTATGCCAAGGGAATATTTGCCGGATGAGTCCCAATAAACGAAAAAAAAAATCCATCTAGCAATAGAAACATTCTGTCCTTGATACTTCAACTCCGCACTTGATAAAATCACACTTCGCCTGCCTGCTCCGGCCTCTATCCATGTACACAATCAGGAGGCGCTGCATTCTTTTTTTTGTTCGCCATTCTATCATGGATGGATGCGTGGCTGTACTCTTTAAAACGACGGATAACCTGACCCAAAAACCCGCTCTCTGTGCATAAAAACGCGATTGAAAACGAAAGACTGACTTGTTTCAAATCACTGGAAAAAAGAAAGAAAGAAAACGTCTTGTATGATACGTTAGACTGGTGCTCCGTCATATGTTCGTGTCGTAAATAACATCCATCCTTTTGGGCGTGGATTCTCATAAGTGCAGAACTTCAAAATATCGCATCGGAGTTTAGTACGATTTGTATTTCTGCGTCTCGGTTAGCGCGTGACCCATAGGAGTGATACAAAGGAACAACCGCTTACCTCTTCAATGCGACGACGGTTGTTCGGATCCATCGAGTTTGTGGCACCCATCAGAGTCTGCCCGATGGCCTTTGTGACACCCACTGCTGGCCGGAAGATGATGGTTGGCGCACGCTTCAGCACCGCCCTGGCCGCTCCACCAGCCGATTGACTGCTCATAACCTCTCCAGGCACCGCAATAATGGCATCGCGAGCCAGGTTCACATCTCGGGTGAGAGAGCGGTATCCGCCACGGATTCCAGAAATGACACCCGTGGGCTGGTCGGCATAGAGCGAAATTTGCCTCTTCTCCTCTGGATCAAGGTCGTCTTCTTCCCACGTCCCCTCAGGCTGCTGTGTCTCAGAGAGCATGCCCTCGGCGCCCTGGAGAGCATACTGGGTTCCCACTGCAAGCTTGGCGCCCAGCTTGACGAGTTCGGTGCCTGTTGTCCGCGCAAAGGCCGCGGCACCCTTCGAGATGCTGCGAATGACACGGCCATCCTTCTTGTATTCACGCAGTGGGATTTCGACCAGGTCTTTAAATCCGCTTCCGACATTCACGATTGAGCGAACAGGGGCCAGGCCGGCCAAGACTCCTGGAAGTTGATTGGCCTTGACGTCGGGCATCCAAATATCATTCAGCGTCTTGCCCAGGCGGTCGAAGCCTGACACACCGTAGATGATGACGTGTCGCATAACCATTCTCGCTTCTTCCAGCACGATAAAGTTCATGAACTCGGTCGTGTGTCCAGATCGAAGGCCAGCATAGTCTACCCGCTTGGGCTTGAAATCAAGTTTCACTGGAACGTCGTTGACCTCGGCGCGCTGAAGGAAGGGAACATCGCTTGGGGAAGAATGAACCGGCACTTTGTCATCCTTGAACTCGAAGAAGCGTGTGATGAAGTCAAGGGCATCTTGATCAACGTGCAGCCTCAGTGGAAGCAGTGTCACTCGAAGCACAATCTCTGAGGCCTCGAGGCTGGGCTGTGGCTTGACGTTGAGCAACTCGAGATGAGCCATGCTGGTACCCATCTCACGCTCTCCCATATCCTGGTCATATGTCATGAATTTCTTCCAGGTCGAGGTTGGCACGTGGTCGAAAATGTCAATGTTTTTTATTCTGACATCAATGCTGCTGAGCGTCTCACCAGAGTCAGGTGGGAATGCAATCAAGTCTACGTCAACACCCTGGAGCTCAAATGTGATCTTGTGGTGTTTGCTGCGCTTGAGCTTAAGCTTCTTTGACCGAGGCTGGCGAGTTCGCGCCGTTCGATTAGTTGATGACGTAAAAGCTGTCGTAGCAACAGACTCGGTTTCGGTGGCGTTATCATTGAGGCCTTCGTTGATAGCACGAGAAAGCTCTTGAGGATCACGGTTTGCTGGGATGCCAATGTAGATTGAGTTGAAGAGGAAGTCTCCAATGGCCTCTTCATCCTCTAGCTCTTCCTCATATACGTGCGCCTGGCCGGCTCGAGCTTGGCGCTCGTATGCCTTGGTCTCAACATCCTGCACAGCTTTGGTGATGACGTCCCGTGTGTGAGCCCAGTCATAACCGTCAAAAAGGTTCCAGATGACATGGACGTCTCGGACACACACCTTCAGAGGACTCCGCTTGACCAGTCCGCTGGGAGCGCTGTCGTAGGTGTTTTTGTTAGAATTCCAGACCTTGGCGGCGCCATCACCCGTTGCGTTACGACCGTAATAGTCATCATGAATAACCAAGTCATCCATGTCCTCAGAGTCTTGGCTGGGATTTGCAGACGATTGACTGAAGCCAGTCAGCAAGACGCCCTCGTTGGTATCCTTCATTGTCGTTTCATGAGACAAGATTGAGCTGCTTGTGGCATCAAAGAGCTCCTCGCCGACTTCCTCCTCCTCGTAGAATTGAGATTCAACTTGCAATGGGCTGTCAGTTGCAAAATCGATATCCGAACCGCTGCCCGCCATCTCCTGGGCACCAGCAAAATCCTGATCAAAGTCGTATTCGCCTTCAGGTTTCCCGAAAGCCTCGGCTGAGATAGAGGCCAAGAGGTCTTGCACAGGAATGACTTTGGTTCGGTACTTGTTTTCTTTGCTGGGCGGCGTGGGCGGCTTGAGAGCGTTTGAAAGAGCAATGAGAGTCTGCATGGAGTCCGCACAAGTCTCGAGAACTAAGAGGTCGTCTCTGAGTTCAACATTAACCTGCTTGTCCCCATCCTCGAGGGCCTTGATATCGACAACCACTTTGGCGGAGGAAATGTAGCAAATATCGACGTAGCCTCGTTCACACATGTCCACCACCTGTCGAGACGTGGATGATGAAGCACGAGGCCGTTGACTAACCGCTACATCGCCATCCGAGAGCTGAGAAATATCATCAATCAGAAGAATTGAGGCCTTGTTAATGTCGAAAACAGCATTAGTATCGACGTCTTTGGGCAGAACCGCGACTAAGTGTGCATCGGTAAGCGCAATTGCCATCTTTGACGGCTGGCCAAGAGGGTTCAGTCCAATGAGACAATCGCGGAATCCAACATCCAATGTCATTGGCTTCCCATCTTTGGATTTGGCTGAAGGAGAACTTGGCGATCGCGAGAGCGCTTGATGGGCCTGGTCTCCAAGATTTGCGACGGAGGCAGCGAGACTGGCTTCAAAGTCTTGAGGGGTGGCATCTTCGCTGAGATCTAGAAGATCCATAATAGTTGGAACTCGGTACTCGATGTTGACATCCTGCATCTTCAACTTTATAACCGGTTCAATCTCATCTCCAATCATCCTTGCCATGATAACGGGTCCTCGGGAAGGGATTTCCTTCGGGCCAGATTTTGAGGATCCCACGAGTTCCTCAGATTTGTTTCTCGTAACAGAAATCCCATGGATTGCAATGGCAACAAGGGATGGCATTGTAATGTGACCGACGTGGAAGTCCTTAATCTCTGTTCCCAGATGCCCCAGCTTTCCACCAAAGTCAACGCTCACGCCTACCTTCTGGATCTTGGCTAGAGTAAGAAGGCCTGGTCGGTCGTCTTCTGGGAGGTATTTAGCAACTGTAGACAGCTTCGCGATTTCTTCTCCAAGGTTGGGGAGAACAGAGAGTTGGGACATGTTCTGAACGCGAACATTGACCGTGTCAACCGAAGTTCTGAGGACGGAGCCCTTTCGTCGTTGACTCAAGAGCGTATCCACCATAATTTCATCATCGGTATGGTCAAACTTGACCTTGGTAGGAATGATGAGCTCCAGAAGCTTTTCGAGATCCGAGTCTTGGGGCGCTGAGAGAAAATCCAAGCGGACGCCCCCAATTTCTGTCGTGATGGGAGGATCGGACAGCTCATCCTTCAAGTGGGGGCCAGAAATCCGCATCATGCTGCAAGCTATACCGATGCCCTCTTCTCGACTGACCAACTTCAGTGCTGTTGATTCGGCCGAAACGCTACATTCTCTTCCGAGGAGCTCCAACAAGGTACCGCCAATCCTAAGATTCACCTTGTTTTCTGAGGCTGCAGACTTATCGTCGGGGTTGATAGGAGTATCAAAGCGAACACCCCGGGGTTTCTGCTTGGGAGCGGCTGGTAGTTTAGGGGTAGTTGATGGACTCGATGCGATTGAGGCGCTCATGTTAAGGAAGCTGCTTAGCCCGCCGAACCAACTGAAGGTCTCATCCAATCGTTGCAGGTCAATCTGAACAACCAGCGGCAGAGTTTCGATGTCAGTTTTAATATTGTCGCCTGACTGAACAATCTTGATACCAATGTCTGTTCCTGAAGACAGGAAAGTGTCCCTGACCGAGGTACTCATCGGTCGGCCGCTGTCAAAAGAAATGATGTCTCCATCGGCGTAGCCAAAGCGAAACTTTTCCAGCTCAATCTTTGTTAATGTGGCGGGCTGGGGTGTTGGGCCTCGGCTCATTCTTCTTGAAGGGGCCTCCATGGGCGAAATGGAAATCGCCAGGTTCTGGAGCGTAGTACTGAGAAGCACTTCTTGATCAAAAATAAAGGCCGTTGGGTCCATGTACCGTTCAGGGGTGTCCGAAACACCACCCAGCCTGTTTAGGAAGTTGAGTTTAATTTCATCAAGTTTGATGCTGAAGTTGGGGCCCTTCTTTGTGACATCTTGCGTCTGGTCTGATTGTGCTGGAGTGGTGTTTGAAGGCTTTGAGTTGGAGCTGCTATCTTTAACTGCTTCAAGCAGCTTGCTAGCTAGCATAGCCAATAGGAAACCTAGACTTGCGTCAAAGTTTATGCTAATAGGCGAAAGGGTCACCTCGAGCATGTTATCCACGGCATCAGTGTGGTCCAGAAGACTCTGGGGCGACGAAGACGCGGCTCCATGAACTGAAAATGCTCCGGGGGCTTGTGGATACATGGAGCGGCCTAGGCTTTCGGATAGTTGGGCCACTGATTCGGATGTCGTACCCTGGGAACCTTGGTGTTGGGCTGGAACATAGAGTGAAATTGTCTTGAGGCTAAATATTTCTTTGACCAGTCGCGTCGGGCCTTTGGGTGTGGGTACGTCGTCTTGTTTGGCGGGTGACTGCTGTGGTTCAACCTCAGAAATGCATGCCCTAGAAAAGGCAGGCGAAGATGAACCACTGTCTAAAGTATCTCTTGATGCCGCCAAGTCGCGGGAACGATGTAAACGATACTTCGAGGCCAAAATATCTGCGGTACTTTGTGCCGGCGAGTCATACGCATCTTCATCCCATCCACCAGGCATGACAGCTCGGGGTGTTTCCGGTCGATCCTCAGCGGTCGTGTCTTCATCCACTTTCCCAGTCTCCGGTTCAGGGTCTTTCTCATTGTTACTCTCTGTTGTTTCATTCTCATGTGGCTTTGCATCATCTTGTACCGGATTTTCTTCCGCAGTTGACAGTCCCTCAACGGTAGGCTTGCTATCGACGGTTGCTGATTTCGAGAGGTCGGTTGTCGTTTCAGCAGGCGCGAGAATTTGCTGTGAGGCGGCAGGAGATGGTGCTTCCGACGACTGCTCCTCTCCCTGAGAGAATGCGCTCATGTACATGCTCTCGGCATCTTCGTGAGTGTAAACATGTGATTGTGCCAGGTCGTCGGTAGATGCTTGCCCAAAGCTTCCCATGGACGAAGTAGAGCGTTCTAGGTGGTCGCCTGGGGATGATGGTCTAAGTGATTCGGACATTGATTGCCTGAGGGGCAAGTCAAGAGTAGGAGCCGACCTAGCCTCCCGTTCAACGCTCGCCCATTGTGGTCTTTCATCTCCGAAAGCGGTCGAGTGTGAAATATGATCAGCGGGAACCACGGTTGAGTGAAATAGAGGCTCTTCAATAGCGTCTTCGATACGATCTTCAGTTGATCTTTCGGGAGACGGGTTGTTAAAATCATGGTATAAGGAGGCTTTAGGGGTAGCTGGGCTGTCTTCGGGCTCATCTTCGGGATCGGAAAGATCATATGGGATATCCAGGGCCTCTTCGCTATCACCGAGAGGAAAGTCTTGTTCGGAGGAATCGTCGAACTGGGATAGATGGTCTCGAAAGCTTCCCTGCATTGACCCAGTGGGGTCTTCATGAACACTCGAGCGAATGCTTGCGTCGATACTCGGCTGTATACTTGAGTGAATGCTTTCTTGCATACTCTCCTGGATGCTTTGCTCAATATTGCTCTGCGATAGGTTTGTGGTTTGCCGCGATGGCGGATTCCTCGTCATAACCGGAGAAGAAGTCACTGAAGGAGACGTCATCGACGGGGATCGTGCTAATGCTGAAAATACGTTGGCCTCCGAGATGAGACACGCTCGAACATTTGATAATGAAATGTGTCGTTTGCCTTCTTTGGGTACTATTGTTGGAGAGCCATCTAATTCTTGGGAGTGAGCAGTTACGCCCTCAACGTCAATGTCCTCAAGGGCAATCTGAAACGACACTGGCTCGGTGGTTGTCGAATTTGGCTCCACGGGAACATCAACATCGAGTTGGAATTTAATGCCCTTGATTTTTATTTGCATCCGATCAATGATTCCCTGCAAGAAACCCGCGAGGAAAGCGGGTAATGACAGTGGTTGGCCCGTTCCCACAGGGAACTCTTCTTCATCCTGACTTGCCTCGCTGAGGATGGAAGAAGTCAGGTCCTGCGTTTCCGCGACCAAGGCATCCTCGAGTTTCCGGCGCTCAGAGGATGGCTGTGCTTCTAAAAACGACTGCGCAAGATCGGCTGTGTTGGGAACGGCTGCTGCTTCTTCGGGCGTCTTCGTACCAGGAGTGCGTGCGGACTTGGGATCTGACCCCAGCACTTGCAAGGCGATATCGACGCCATCGATCTCGATCATTATGGGGCTCGTGTAAAAGTCCATCGGCACGGTTACTCGGAGCAGGAGCACTTTTGCTTTTTGCAGTTTAAATGTGGCCGGGAGCTGGAGCAGCGTTTCGAGTTTCTGTGCAGTGCCATGTTAGCCGCCATCGTCATGATGTCTTGGGCCGCGGCTGCCTGCCTACCTTGACTTTGATCCCCACATCGCGGAACTCGAAAACTGTATTCCTACCCAACGCGAGGTCCAGGTTTTCCATGTCGAGAGCTTCAGAGTCGAGGAGCTCCAGCCTGGATAAGGCGTACCGGAGCAGCCTCTTGGGCATGGAGGAGCTCCGGAACGACTGGAAGAGCGTCGCCATGGTGTGGGCGTAGGCGTCTGTCTAGCGTCGAGGATGGGAGAGAGGTGGCGATGACTGCCCTCGCAGCCAAGGAGGAGGTTCGGGATGCTCGAGATGGAGCGAGGTTTGAAGAATCGGCAAAGTAGGTCGGTAGCTGTTGCAGACGGCGTCGTCCTCTAGGCAGAGCCGGCGTCGGCGTGCTATCAGTTAGACCCCCGGCCAGGTGCGGGGCCGTAAGGCATGATCAGAAGAAGAGAGAGGCCATGAGCGAGGTGCAGGCAGCGGAGGGAAAAAGAAATCTGGTGGTTGGTGCGCGTCGGAGAAGGCTGAGGCAGAAAAAAAATAAAAAATAAAAAAAAAGTATGGGACGGAGTGCGGCAGGTGTGGCGAGCCAGGGCCGGAGATGGTGTTGGTTTGGAGAAAGATAGATCAGAGTTGACCCAAGTTCCCAAATGGTCGGGTCACCATGAGCATCACGACATGGATGGCTTAGGCTGGCGCAACGCGGTGGGAGGTGGGAACCCGCGGAAGAGAGGGGGGGCGCCTAGCGGGGCCCGCACAGTGGATGGCCTGGACTGCTGATGCGCTGGAACTCCACCACTTGCACCGCTGGAGCGCCGGCTCGTGACTTGCTTCCAGGGGTCCGCGCATGGTCTGGGACGGTGACGTGAAGGGCCAACGCCTTGCTCCTCGCGGCCATGATGAAGCATCATTTGACCCGTGCATTGGCCTGTCAGTGGGCGGCCATGGTATAATCGATAAGAGACATGCCGGATCGAGCATCGAGCTGGCTGCCATGTCGTCCACCCCCACCGTATTGAGTTGGCTGGGCACTGCGTTTCATGCACTCTAGGGCTGGGCGCGCCGTGGTATGCGTTTGAGTCAACCAAGCTGGCGGCCGTCTCTGCCCTTGCTCTGCCCTTGCTCTGCCCTGCCTGGCTCTATCGCTTGTGGCTTGTGGCTGCTGCTGCTAGGTGCGTCGTGGGTGCTCCATTGGCGACAGAGCCCTGTTTTTGGGGGAGTTCGCTGGACGGCTATGATATGCAAAATGCAACCCTCCTATATGACTGGGTTGATGTCATGCAACCACTAAGCCGCAGCACATCTTGGCGTTCCCCATGACGGAAGAGACAAGCCTCTTCCCACATGCCCCAGGGGCCACGCTTGGCCTGTGCCCCAATACAGCTTAGATCACGACGAGGAACCAACTCACGCGAGCATTCACGCGCCACGTATCGGCAGTGTGCCGGCACCCGACTCGTCTGAGCATCCATTATCATTATCCTCGTCGCCAGTCCGACTCTATCTCGCTATATGCCTTGGGTATCTCTTGGTCCTGGTTGGGCGGGTTATAAATGGCGTCCAGAAATCGCCCCACAGAAATGAATCGTCCCTGATGCTCAGCTGTTGTACACACAACTTCACAGGTTCTCCAATGTCTTCTTCGCGCGCCCATATGACTCGGCTATTCTCCTGGCAACTGACTCGCCGCTCCAGTATGCCCCGGTCGCTGTTCCCAGACCGACAAACGGCGCAGTGTGCTCGCCCGCGAGCCACAGGCCTTGGTTCGGCAAACCCTCTCGCATCACCAGGATGTCGTCGTCGCCGTTCTCCAAGCCAACCTGGAAATTGCTGTAGCTTCCGTAGCCGGAAAACTCGTCACGAACCCAATTCGTGGCCAAGAAGTTGGTTGGCTTGCAGTCGGGGTTGTTTTCTGAATAGTAGGGGAGCCGAGAGAAGTAAGGCTTGAAAAAATCCAGCAGAAACTCGTCCTTCTTGTCTTGTGTCGGGAGCTCCGCCAATTGTGCAGTTATGTATACTGACTGCTCGCCGTATGTGTAAAAGAGAAGAGTTGGGTGAGACGCCGAAGGGTCGAGACTTGAAAGCTCAACCACCTCCTGGTTCCACTTGTTCGGATTTGACTCGGCGGCGTAACTTGGCGATAGCCACTGGATGAAGCCCTCGACCACCTGCTCCTTGCCCTCCGGAGAACGCCAGAAAGCGTTAGGAAAGCTAACATAGACCTGTGCATTATATTAGAATACGAGTACAGGGCTGGTGAGTCTCACCGCCACATACCTTTTCAAGGCACCCGTAGCCGATGGCGCCGATTGCTTTTGTCAGTCGAGCCGGAAGTGCAGGCTCGAAGGCGTCGAGGTTTCGTTTTAACCATCCAAGGGGGGTTGTGATAACCACCTCGTCAAACTCAAGCACCTGCCCGCCTTCGACTTGAACACTGGGCCGCTCGTCAGGGCCTCTGCGGTATGATATCCTCTCGACCTTGGTCTGGAGCTTGATCTCGGCACCGTCCAGGGCGGGCTGTGCAATAGTATCCAAAACCTTCTTGTATGTGCCAGCACACAGCAGATTCTCTATAATAGGGTAAGCAGCGAAGCGAGGGGTGAAATCCACTTTCTTGCTCACCTCCTTCAATGCACTCTTCGAGCCAGAAGAATTTCAAACTTTGCTTAAACACCGGGCTTCCAACAAATGCACCCCAGGACTCTGCCATTTGCATAATGGTTTTTCGCTTCTTCTCGAAATCTTCTTCGGTGCTTGGCACCCTTTCCGTCACCTGTTGGAGAAAGAAATCGTGCAGGCTCTCGCCAACGTCAATGTCCTTGCAGGACTTGTTTGAGTGCTTGAAAGCCTCCTGGACAATGTCCCACATGACTGTTGCATGCGACTCGCCTTCGTCAACATCGAAGAGCTTACCGAACTCGTCAAAGATGTAGGAGCGGGTGTCCCAGCTGCCCACAATGGTACCCGTCTGCTTGGCCAAGTCAAGCATCGGGTTCTCCTTGGTTCCATGGATCCAATTAGGTCCGAGGTCAACAAGGTGGCCGTTGGGGAGCATCTCTTGGTGCAGGCGGCCACCAACACGGTCACGAGCCTCGATGACTGTGACTTGGAAGCCACGCTGGATCAAAATGTCGGCACATCGAAGGCCAGAAATCCCGGCGCCAACAACGGCGACGTGAGGTTTCGTGCCGAGATCACCAATGTTACGCTGTAAATAAAGCCTGTCAGCGGATCAATAGATCTCACTAGCTGCGGGGCACGATAAGGGGTGGCTCCAAGACAAGATTAGACATCCAACGGGACAGCATCAACTTGGTCATAGTACAATACATGAATATAGACCAAGCGGAACAAAGAAAAAAAATGACAAAACTTGATAAAATCGCCAAACCCAAGCGATGCAAAAACAGTATTTCGACTTACCTGGTTAATGGCCTCCATTGAAGTAAGGCGCTTGAGGAGGTTCTCCTGGTCGAGATCAACCAAGTTGCTCAGGCGAGTTGCGAGCAGATCTTGATAGATCCTGGAGGAACTGCGATTGGAAGGACTAGTGTACGATATAGAATAAGCATCCATGTTTGGCAGGCAAGCGATGAATACAGGTATGAGGTCTGTAAAATCGGGCAGTGTTTGAATATAATTGCAGTCTGGGCTTCCAGAATAGATGGCAGTGGTTGGCAGGTAGCTGTTGGGTAGGGAGACGTTTCTACACCAGGACAAGAGCACGGAGGACGGGGGATATAAAGTTGGGGGCTTGATCGGTCGGTCACCCGGGAGCGGTGGCCGGGCTAGCTCCCGCAACAGAGGTGAGTAATAACAACTCCAAAAGGGAATAGGATTGATATGGTGACGGGGGACGATCACGAGGCAAATGCACCAAGGCTATGGGCATGTGTCGCAGGAGGGGTGGGCTTCGCAGGCATAGCCAGGCGAGGCCCAGGCAGCCGGTCGAGTCAGAGCCGCCCGGGGCACACATGGCCAAAAGCAAAAGGCGGAAAGGCAAGAGAAAAGGCCAGGCCGAACGAGGTCTACGGGCGGATAGATGCACGGCATGGCGACGACGCGGCCGCACACACAAAGGCACACGCCGCACCGCTGTTTTGACAAACAATGAGTCGTGGGGCCGGCGAGATAAGGGAGCTTGGGAACCTTTCCGAGGCTCAACAAGCGGCGAGCCAGAAAAGTCTCGGGGCCAGCCAGGTCCCTGTAGATCTCCCAAGATGCGTCCAATCGTGGCCGCGCCAAGTCGAGGCCTGCATCTCCCATACTGTAGGATGCAGCTGTCGGGGAAATAAAGGCTCATAGTGAAGGTCTGACAGCCGAAACCACAGGCCAATCGCCGCTGCCACAGCCTGCTCATGGGACACGGGGAGGAGGGGAGACGTGTCGTTTGCCCGGAGCGAGCGAGGTCCAGGCCCAGACCCTCAGTCCCTTCGGGGTTCCTCTCGGAGTCCCTTTGCTTCTGCGGAGGGTCTTGGGAGGGATGGAAAAAGAGATGCGGAGTCGCGGCCCGGGCGAGTGTGTGTGTACATGTGTCTCATGAGGAAAAGGCTCCTCCCGCCACAAGATTAGGTGCGGTGGGGAGCAGAGAGGTAAAGAAAATCGACACGAACTTACATTACGAGGATACGTCGCAGAGAGAGAACGGGAAGCAACGGAGCTAGCAATTGAGGCCGCATATCGAGAGAGAAAGCACTTTATGTATATGCATTTTATTCCAAGGCCACCAGCAGGGGCTTGCTCAGCTACGGATCCAACGGGCGGGCAGCACCGACAGGGGACTTGAGTGTATCCGTTTATCGACCGCCTGTCTGCTGCGAGATGCCAAAGCCGACTAGTTGGTCCATCAAAATCCCAGCATCCCGGCAGGCTACCAGGGCGAATCTGCGAACCCACATGGTGTCGATAACAGGATAGTCCCCGCATTTTTATCACGCCTCGCCCTCACTTTGTGTCCATCTCGCAAAGATCCGGCTTCGGCCCCCGCACTACCCCAACGCGCTGAAGGAGGGGACTTGCAGGTCTAGGGTCATGGAACTCGGCACATGGTTGTCATGATTGATCTGAATTTCTATTAATACAAGCTTCGAAGATACACTGAAAAGGGACCAGGCCGTGCTGCCAAGCCGTAGAAAAGAAGAAAAAGAAAGAAGAAAAAAACCACGTGGTAAAAGCCCCTCAAAGCCTCCCATCCTCCCTCCTGCACCCATCTATGCATTTTTCATTCCATCCCATTCCATTCCACCACCGCTGCCATCATAGACTCGCGAGCAGGAAGGCGAGAACGGAACCGCCCGCAGCCGCCATGACACCTCGTCCAGCGACTGTCCCGAACCCTGCGCTAACGTAGGGGCAGTCCTTGGCTCCAGATGCGCAGCCTGCGCCCGCCTGGTGTGTGTTCTGGGGGCAGTAGGGCCCGGTGCCGTTGTTCGGAGTTGGCACGGGACTTGCGTAGTCGACGGGGGTGGCAGGAGTGGCGGCAGCAATGGGCGTGGCGACGGCCGCCGGCGTTGCTTCTGCGCTGTCCTCCGCCCTGTAGTACAGGTTATGCGGGACGATGACGATGTTCTTCTCGGCGTCGTACTCGGGTCCTCCGCCGCAGTAACCATGGTCCACGGCCTTTCCACACTGGGCCGAGCATTTGTCCTCGGGAATTCTATACCAGCCGCTCATGGGCGATGAGACGCAGTGGCATCCAGCTCCCACAAACACCAGATCCGTGTACTCGGGGCAGGCCTTTTGGCACGTGATTGGGCTCAGTCCCTCAATTTCGGGGTTGTAGGAGCGAACAGGTGTCAGGTCGGGCACAGCAACACAGCCAAAGTACTTGTAACCTGGGATGGCATTGTTGGCTTGGCCTGCGGCACCAATGGCCATGAGACCGACTGCAATGATCGAAGTGAACATGATTCTTGGTAAGATGGGGGGGAGTCGAGCAAAGGGGAATTCAGAAAAAAAAAAGAATAATAAAAGGAAAAGGAAAGCCAGGAGTGAGAACTCAGAATGCACTTGATGATCAACTTGGTAGACATTTTGGACAAACCGTTCGCGAGTTTATATAGATGGTGCTTTGAGTGGTTTGGGTATTGAAGCGTTGCTATGAGTTTGACCTGTAACTGCCAAGGCAACGTAGAAGTGGTCTATCAACGTGTCTGGCTAAGACATGAGATCATCTATCCTATTGAGCTATACAATAGATTGCCTAAAGTAGGCATGGCAATTGCCATGGATGATTGTTGGACTGGAATGGCTTCTACAGCGATAATGGCTGACTAGTTGCATCCTGACTGGCTCTGTTTCGAGAATTTGTGGGTGGTACGTTCCGTTGCGGCTCTCTGTGTGATTCAAATGCCACAGGGTGGTCTATGTGACCGACATACACATATCCATTGGGCATTTTGTGCGGGGTGTCTTGTGGCCGCTTACCGGCCGACAAGCCGGCAATGTTTCAGACTTGACCAATTTTCCGTTGCTGCCCCGGCAATGCATCATCACCAACAAGAGTTTGCGTGAACAATACGAATGCCTCACCTGAACATAGAGCATTCCACCGTCAAGTTCCAATTTATCTGAAGGTTGCAGCGTGAGAACCCGGCCAACACAAGAGGGTATTCTAAGCAAGAGCGTGAGACGGCAAGATTGATCCCCCATGAGAAATCGCTATTCGGGAGTCGGAGATGGTTTGGGCGGGTTCGCCAAAACCATTTCATAACTAGATTGGAAGTTTCTGTAAACAATCTTGGATAAGATATGAGCCTTCGATATTTTTAGCCAATTGCCTTGCTCTAACACGTTGTTTCTAGCCTATCCCTTTGAGTGTGCTAAGACTGCATTTAGGTACCTAGCAAAATATTATGCTGCGTATAGGCCTCAAAATTTAAAATATACCGGTTTCTTATTAAATTATCCAATAAGATCATAATTAACATCCCTTCTATTGGTATAAAGTTTTATTTTATTTTCTTGTCGTCCTTTTTTGGCGGCTTAAATGCGGTGGGGTACGGAGGTGCAGTCTTAGCACACTCAAAGGGATAATCCCAACTTCGATTTCGACGTATGGAACTTTTCTTATCACCGCGTTACCGTCTATGTCTGGCGATGTTTGATCATGTCTAGACTTCCATAATTTTTTGCGTGGATTTGTGCGCTTTCATTAGCTGTGTGATCGTGTGCGTGGTGGGACAAGACATGCATCCTGCCGTTTGACACCCTCCCGAGTTTGGGAGACGGGAATAGTGAGCTCTGGCCAGCTGTTTGATTTTCATTTGCTAATGGGTCCGTGGAGAGCTGGGCGACCGCTCCGTCACAAAGACACGAGTCTTTGGAGGTTTCGGGCCGGGCCTGCCTGGTATTGTTGATCGAATATAATACGAGAACCCTCTTCAATCACAATCTTATCACAAGCCCTGTCTGTGGCAGTGAGAGAGAGCTCCATGCTGCTAATTTATGCCGTCATCTGTACTTGAGGGCATATACTTGACCTGGTTTATCCTCCCATGTGATTAACCAGTCTCGAGATTGAGGTCAGATGCTGCTTGGCTACTAAGATGTGGGTGCCACTAATTCACGAGAAAAATGATCAGCACTAAAGCGGTTTTGGAAAGAACCCAGGTTGTGTATTTTTCTTGAAGCATTTGTGTAATCCCCAATAGACGGACCTGCACAGCTGTAAAGTGGATGCAGCAGTAGAGCCAGGCCAAGCCCACGACGCTATCTGTGGTGTCATGTACGCCTGTGACAGCAACGCAACGCCTTACGAAAGACTTGTTTCCAGGTTGGCACCAAAAAAAAAAAGCAGGGGAAAATTGTTCGGGATACTTTATCACGCTCAAATAGACCTCTGCCGCAGCGGTGAGTCAAACTACGGCCCCTTTTTCTGTCTTTGAGCCAAGAGTCTCAGAGCTGGGCAGCGAAGATGATATGAGCAAAGGCCCAAATCAAAGCTATCCCCCTATACTTTCAGATATGTACTGTAGATAAGAAGTGTCCATAGTCCGTACAGCAGGCCGTTGAGCCGAGGATGACTTTTTTTTGGGGGGAATATGACCCTAGTCCAAAGTCGTAGCCCCGGATTGTTTCCCCACTACCATCGTTCGATCACATGCCCACCGAAGCGGGTGACGAAATATTGGTTATGTTGATGAAACATGGTGAACGCGCCAAGAACGTGCAAATGAAGCAAATAGAGAACAGAATAACACAGCGATATATATCATGCCATACGTCACTTATACAACATTATCGGGCTTAGCACTTGTTCTATGTATTCAGTTGGAAGTTCGCGCCTTGCACCAGGGATGCCGTCACCCGCAGCAAAAAGGTCCCCACCTCCCCCGCCATGCGGGAGCAGACCTTCCCCGACCCAATCACGGCGCTGGTATTTCATTTCACCAAGCCCCGAGACCCACTATGGAGAAACCGAGGTACCGATGTCACTCGCAGAGCCGAAGCACTTCGAGCAAGGACCGAGAGCTCCCAGAAGCACGCGCCCGCACGAGCAGCTGGTCCATTTCGTCGCTTTGTTTTCATATTCCTCCTTTCCCTTTGTAGAATACTTGATACGGTTTGGGCCCAGGCCTTTGGCGAACATCTTTATTTGGTCTTTCCACGTTCTGTTATTTTCTTCTGCTCCCTAGTCCCGGTTCATCATCCCCAAGCCCTCGCCCATCATGAGCCCCCCGGCCCAGACTTTCTCCCGCGACGAGGTCCGCGAGCACACGTCCGAAGACTCGCTCTGGTGCATCATCGACAGTACCGTCTACGACCTGACCGAGTTCGTCGATGCCCATCCCGGTGGCGAGTCGGTCCTCCGCCAGGTCGCCGGTCAGGATGCGACGACGGCCTTCTACAACTTGCACCGTCACGAGGTCTTGACCAAGTACTCGGACCTGGCCATCGGCACCGTCGAGGGTGAGACGGCCCAGGTCATCACCCCTCAGCCTGGCGACCTCAGCAAGGTGCCCTACGCTGAGCCACTCTGGCTCGCCGCGCCCTTCCGCAGCCCTTACTATGGCGAGTCGCACCATCGCCTGCAAAAGGCCATGCGCGAGTTCACCGATCGTTACCTGTACCCCGAAGCCCAGGAGTGCGAGGCCACCGGCCGCCACATTAGCCAGGAGATGATTGATCGCATGAGCAAGCTGGGCATCCTGCACATGCGCATCGGCCCCGGCAAGCACCTGCACGGCGTTGACCTTATGAACGGCGCTGTTAAGGGCGAGGAGTTTGATTACTTCCACGACTTGATTGTCTCGCAGGAGACCTCCCGGGCCATGGCTCGGGGCTTTCAGGACGGAAACATGGCTGGTATGACTATCGGTCTCACTGCTGTCCTGAACTTTGCGCGGGACGAGGCCTGGAAGAAGAAGATTTCCAACGAGGTCTTTAGCGGCAAGAAGAAGCTGTGTCTGGCCATCACAGAGGCGTTCGCCGGTTCAGATGTTGCCGGCCTCAGAACCACTGCTGAAAAGACACCCGATGGCAAGCACTATGTAAGTTGAAAAGCATGTTCGTACGCGC
Source organism: Calonectria crousiana (assembly GCA_013406985.1). Classification (NCBI taxonomy): domain Eukaryota; kingdom Fungi; phylum Ascomycota; class Sordariomycetes; order Hypocreales; family Nectriaceae; genus Calonectria; species Calonectria crousiana. Next base: position 219,272 of record VTGD01000051.1, on the reverse strand, counting down.
ACAACATCATCTGACTCAAGGCAGATTGTCAACGGAACGAAGAAGTGGATCACAAACGGAACCTGGTGCGACTACTTCGTCACTGGTGTTCGCACGGGCAACCATCTTTCTGTCCTCTTGATTGAGCGAGGCGAGGGCGTCGAGACCAAGCCCATCAAGACCTCTTATTCCCCTGCTGCCGGCACTGCCTATGTTACGTTTGACAATGTCAAGGTCCCCGTCGAGAATCTGCTCGGAGAGGAGAACAAGGGCATCCACGTTATTCTTAGCAACTTTAACCACGAGCGTTGGACCATGGTTTGTATGTGTTTTCCAGTATGGCATGCAGGAGTCGACATCAGCAGCTGACAAAATATATAGGCGGATGTCTTCGCGTATCAAGATTCATCGTTGAGGAATGCTTGAAGTGGTCAAATCAGCGTCTCGTCTTTGGCAAGCGCCTCGTTGACCAACCCGTCATCCGTCAAAAGTTTGCAACCCTCCTCCCATGTGCCATGTCGTCACACTAACGTCATATAGACTTGCTAAAATGATCGCCCTAATTGAGGCCAACCAGTCCTGGCTTGAGACCATCACCTACCAAATGTGCCACATGCCTTATAAGCAACAAGCGCAGCATCTGGCTGGCCCCATTGGCTTACTGAAAATGAGCGCCACTCGTGCGGCCCACGAGATTGCCGACGAGGCGGTCCAGATCTGGGGTGGCCGTGGCCTCACCCAGACAGGAATGGGCAAGTTTATTGAAATGTTCCACAGGACGTACAAATTCGACGCTATTCTCGGTGGTGCAGAGGAGGTCCTTGGAGATCTTGGCGTGAGACAGGCGATGCGAAATTTCCCCAAGGCTATGCTGTAGAAGCGGTTTGGGCGATGGGGTCCTGGTCGTGTATTTTTACTTGTTTTTATGGACTTTCAGGTTCAATTTCAATAAAATTTCCCAATTGTCCCTTTCCACCTTCTTGCCTGTTGACGAGAATTTGTGGAGAATCGTGATCTAATAGACGGCTAGTTGCATTGGCGTGGTATTGGCTTCGGCCATTTTTATTCGTCTGGTCGTTATCAAAATCGGGAGTCTGGACAAGTCTTGGTCAATGAATCTGACCGCAACGCTCGTCTGCTAATCTCTCGCTCTCGGGATTTTACTTACCCTGAGAAGCACGAAAAGCGCAGGAGCAGATCGACAACACCAAGACACAAAAACATTCACACCAAAGATCAAACTCCCGTCAACTTCGGGATCAACACAATTCATCTCGTCCTGACTACCAACGGGGCATTCCCCAGTACTTTCGGTCTCTGCTCCAAACACCACAATGGGTGAGTCACAGAGGCACCCGAAACGTTCACAAGCCGCCATATTTTTTCTTCTCGCCACTCTTCAACCGTCACCGCCCGCTTCTCCCCTGGATGTCAAGCCGTGGACTCTCAAGAGTCCCTCATTGCGTGACGAAATCCAATGCTGAATGAGATGTTCCAATCACGGGGCTAAATGCTGACAGCCCTTGCCGAGATCTGAGCAACGCGAGTTGCAAGCCGGCGAATTTATGGTCATAATGGTCGTGTACGAGATGAACTTTTTTTCTGCAAGATTCCGGCGAAAGCAAAAACAACCGCAAAAGAAAAATTTCGACCGTGGGTATCATGGAGCTACCACGTCAACCTTTCCTCGGTGAGTCAACCAAGGAAACACTCGTCGCCATTTTAGTTGGGGCACTGGGCCTGGACGTGACCAGTCTGCTGGCACTTATAGCAGATCTTCTCACCACCGGCAGACTCCTTGGGGCACTCCCGGGAGTAGTGGCCAGACTCGCCGCAGTTGTAGCACTTCATTCCATTAACGCACTCGCCTATAACCAAGTCAGCTCAGCCCTCATGATGATCATTCATTAAACGTACGAGACATGTGGCCGTATCCACCACAAGAGTAGCAGGTTTTGCCAGCGCCGCCGCCGCTGCCGAAACCGCCGCCATAGTTGTTACCGAAGGAGGACTTGTTGCAGTTGCGAGCAATATGGCCCATTTCGCCGCACTAGACTTATTAGCAGATCAGTCTTATTACCAGAAGAAGGACTTACCTTGTAGCATTCGGTAGCCTGGCCGCTGCCACCGCTGGCGGGGCATTCGCGGGAGATGTGGCCGGGCTGGCCACATTTGTAGCAGGACTTGTTGTCCTTCATGGGCTCAGAACAGTCGCGGCCTATCATTTTGTTAAGAAAAGGGTCCAATTTGGCGTTTGATAAACTTACTCATGTGACCCTCGCCTTCAAGGTGGCTACATATTAGCATCGTGTTTGACACATATCGAAGTTAGGAGCAGCATACCACCGCAGTTGTAGCTGACGCTGTTAGCTGTGAGGAAAATTCAAGATAGAGAGGATACATACCACTTAGCAGGTCCCTTAGTAGGGCAGTCACGGGCCTAGAAGGCATAGAAGTGAGTCAAATTGCATCAAAAAAAACGTATTATCACGCCGTACCTGATGACCAGGAGCGCCGCCTACATCATCAGTTAGTAAAAATCGCTGATTTGGGCAACAAATAAATGCAGAAGGGCGAGAGTGAGATTGGACGGGCTTGAAAAAAAAGCAATGCAGTAAAACAGCTCCCGCCAAACAGGAGACTCGGTTCGTCAACAAATAGGAGGTGACCAAAGCCAGCATCTTAACGATTACTGGTTTATCCGATGTCCCCCAACGTTAAGCGACCACAGAGGATGATGAATCACACGCGACCCGTAAAAATACCAAAAAAAAAAAAAAAGACCGGCCCAGCCCACAATTGCGGTGTGATTGTTGACGTTGGGTAAAATGCATTGCGAGTAAGACAGCAGGGCGTTGGGGGGTTGGAATAACACTGCAGCTCTGCATAAAAAAGAACAAAAACTCACAAGAGTAGCAGGCGCCACGGGGAGGCTGCTGGAAAGAGTCCATGATGTCGTATTAAAAGTTGAAAGGTGGATTGAAAAACTGAATCTGGCACCACGGTCAGTAAAAAATCGTCAACCATGCAATGTCAACATTGCGGCATGAGAGTCACGGCCTAGCGCGAGAACCCATACCGAGATCCGACAGAGGTAAAAGATTAGCGAGGGGCGATAGAACGCCGGTATTTGGTCGGGTGATGAGGGATGGTCTAGACCAAGCCCGGTCGAAATCTCAAGATTTTGTGTCCTTTTTTTTTCCTCCGTGCGGGGGGAAGGTGAAGGGAGCAAGTGAATTCTAAGAAAAGAAGAGGGGATAAGGAAAGGCTTTTTTTTTCTCATCGTCAGCATCTCGGTGGGAGCTGCTTTGACCGAGAAGTTCTGCGCCCACTGGGGCTCGCAGTGCCTGCCAGCTGTAAACGGCAGGCGGGGGCGGGGTGCAGTGCAGAGATTTCCCAGCGCGCTTGGTGGGCAGGGCAGTAAAGTGCGTTTGGCAGCGCAGCGCAGGGCGCCCAGCAACGGCGGCGGGGGTGGGGTTTTGGGGAGCAGAGGCAGGGGGAGTTGGCGGGGACGAGGCCGAGGAGCAGTAAACCAAGTCACTTACCAGGAGGATCTGGGTCGTCGGAGACTGGCAGCGAGGTCAAAAGGGTGCGCAAAAATGCAGGTGTAGGTAGAAGAGAAGAAAGTTGGGTTGGTGGTGGTGGAGAGGTAGAGTGGGTGGTGGTTTGACGCGCCTGTGCCTGTGCTCGAGGAGAGCAAGTGCGAGTGCGGGCCCGCTGAGGTTGATGTACCAGGGCCCAGGCCTCTCTCACGGCACAACCAGTTTGCTTCCTTCGCTTACAGGGCTAAATCCGTGGCTCGGCCAGGCCACGCACTCCACTAATACACCCGTCCCTTGCAGCTGTAACAGTCACAACCTCGTGTGTGATTGCATCGTTCGACTCTGGCTCAGTTGAGATGCTATGAGACCATCTGCGCGGGCCAATCTTTGCTGCCCGGCCGAGTATCCTGTTCTTCTCGCCTTCGGTGCTCTTTCAATTCATATGGTGCATGTACGACCTTTCCATTGGCCCAATTCTACCTGCTAGTAAAGCCAAAGCCAAAGCGTCATCCATATCGACAGGGTGAAGAGTTTTTTTTTTTTCACTCCATGTCAGCTGCCCAACCATTGCGCACCAATTCACTTATAATGGCTGTTCTCTTTCCTATTTTATTGGCCAGCTCTTCAAATAAAACCCCAACTACTCATTTTCAGACCGTGCTCTGATATTCTCCGTGTCTGATGCTGAGACGGGAGACGGGCCACCAGTGTTGCCCAGCTACAGTGAAATGATGCTTGCCTCTATGCAGACTCCCTTTTTCATCATACGAGATGGGCGTCAGTTTCGAGCATGGTTCTCTTTTGGGTACGCCGTTGACCTTGAGCCCTGGTTGGGGGGAAGCCTTCATGCTCAGGGCTCCTGCAGAATAAAATACGGCTACCTGTGGAATGTTGCGCACGATTATGACGGTTTCACAACGATGTTGTTCCCGATAGCACAAAGATACTGCAATGTTCCATCGGAGATTTGACCAATTAAGCCGTGCTTGTCTCTCTATTCCAAAGGGCACTGTGCATGGGCGGACAATGTGGGTTCCGCTAGCGTTTTATCAAGCATGGGACGACTTCAACCGTCCCTGGTTCGCAGTGTCAGTCAAGCCTATTAGATGAGCTGCAGGACCCCTCGGACCTCCGCCACGAGTCATCCAGACTTTTTATACCACATCTCTCTAGTATCATTTCTCTCGCCCCTGCAGCTGTGGTGTTGATGCACACATCACATGGCTACTCTGCCATCGCAATGGCCAGCCCCAGCCCTCGCTACCTCGACCCTAGTCGCGCGAGCTGCTGCAACGCCACGAACCTAGGCTCTGCAGACAGGGACAGCGCCAAACGAGATCTTGAAGCAGGGCCGTCGCACGGACGGGGCAGCGGGGTCCTAACTGGTTTCAGTTTAGGCCCTCGCTGCGGGGCGTCCATTCACAAACTCCTATCAAACGCATGCCACGACGTTTTCAGTCAAAAGAGGGCGATCCTGTTGGCCTCAAAGCCTGCGCTGCGGTCACAATCAAACTGGTTTAAGCGACAGTGGATCTTCATAAGAATGCTATACCACACAAAACACACAAGCTGTACATATGCTTTCATAAATTATTCAGCCAATCCCAGAGCCTCCCTGCGAGAAACCGACTTGGGGTCGAAGTACGGCTTCTCGCCCAGTGACACCACGCGATTGCCCTGCCGCTTTCCGGTATAATCACTAATTAAAGCACTGAGTCAGCTCAGTGAAACCTGCCATCTCGGGACGTTGTCACTTACTTTGTAGCAGTGTGGAACACTGAACGGCTGCGCGGCGTTGGACATCAGTTATTGCTGTATTCCAATTTTGCCAAAGATCTACTCACTTGTCCCAAATCACGAGGTCGTTCTTGTTCCATCGGAATCGGACCTGCAGGTCATGGTTCTCGGTGATGATCTGGCGAACTGTGTTTTATTAGCTTCAGAACTATTTGGGAGATGTGCGGGTAGTCATATGTACAGTAGTTCTTCAGTATCTCACTCTCAACATCAGTTACGCCGTTGATGTACCCAGCTTGGAGCTGCCCGGCGGCTGCAAACAGGCTCTTCCACCCGGTAACAGGATTGGTGCGGATCACAGGACTGGTGCTCAATTAGCCTACCGTGCTGGGCCTTGTCTCATTTGAACTCATACTGCTCTGCTTTAAAGTCGAGCCCATTATTCTCTGGGGATCCGCGTTCTTTCTCTATTAGCTCCTGCCCAAACTCATTCTTGACTTTGACAAAGTTGGGTTGATGGTGTGTGGCTGTCAAGCCCTCTGCCAGTTTCTGAATAGGTGCCGAAAGGCGATCATAGGCCTCGTAGCCAGAAGCCCACAAGGTGTCACCTCCGACATCTTCAGGGGGTTGTATGATTTTCAGGATGGCGTAATCCGAAGGAATATTTTCAAATGTGATGCTTTTCGGGTTCGTCAGCGATGCTGGAGCCGAAGCCTCAAAATAAACTTACTCGGCGTGCCACCCAGCCCCCGCTAGACTCTTGGACACGGAGAACCGGTCCTTGTAGAATTTGCGGTTTTGCTCAGAAGAGATTACAGAAACCTCGTCGTCAAGTTTGCCATTCTCATCGACTGCGATTCCCCGCTTGCTGTTTGAGAGAGCATGCCGGTGGAGCTTGTGTGCAATTTAGCAGCATGTCTTGGCGCACTGAGCAAATCATACCTTTGACGACTCGGGTTTCCCAGTTAGTTCTCCAAGCTTTTGTCCCAGGTGTTTCTGGCTATCAATATCGATGTCTTGATTGCGGAAGAAGAGGACGCCTCGTTGAGAAACTGTTGGACACTTAGCATCTCAACCCTGCAGCCTAGCACTATCAAGCACCCACCAAGAATAGCTAGGTCTCTGAGCTTTTGGTCATCCTTCAGAATGCTGCTGAGTTGCAATTTTGGAAATTCTCTTCCAATAACAGCTGTAACATCAAACTGTTCTTCGGTATCAAGACTACCGCTGTACTTCAAAGGGCCATCCAACCGACTGGCAGTGCTGTTCTTGACGCTCCCGCCAATCCCGATCTCAGGCTGAGCGGCTGGAACTGGCGGCTGAACATCTGCATCAGCAGCTGAAGGAGACATGATTTTAATCTTGAATGAATTAAAAAGTGTGTTTTTCCTGTTCTGAAAAAAGCTGGCACTCCAAAGTTAGCTCGCAGAGGGTTTGTTGATCGCAAAGTAGATCTCATCTTGGGTGGTTATTCGACCCCATTTATATTTCTTCAATACTACCCGCACATTGTGTGCTCCTCGATACTACTCCAAAAAGAAATCATCGTAATCAGAATGGAGGAATCACATGCTGTTTAGATGAGGTGCGATCCATTCTCATTTGCGTCAATGGACGTGGAGTCCGCCGCATCACTAGCTCGTCATCTCAAAGCTCTTATTGCCGTGAATTCCGACCAATGTACTCAGCTTATATTCATTCATAATGAAGTAATCCACGCAGACAAAGTCACATTTTGGTGATGTTTTCAGTTCTAGAATTATTCGCCAATCATTCTTGGTGCTCTTTGACGGATTCTGAGCCAAGAGGGTCGAAGAGTTTCCATCCATAGACTAAAACTTTGCTATCTAAAATTATCTTCTTGATACATCTGTACTTCAGCGCATGTCTACAACACTGTCAAAGATGCATCACCTCATCTTGCGTCATTTGGCGGTGCATACCTAGTCACACACCCACAGCTTTAGCGTATAAGACATCTTGAATCGGGACAATATCACATATTAAGCAATCGATCCCCATTTGTTTATATTATAAGGCGAAATTGACTTATCTTTTTGGCTACTGAATCTATAATTAGATGTATTCTAGCTGATTACTTGATCATCCCGTGAATAAGAAGCTTGAATTGCCTTTGCGAGAAAATATCATATTTTTTATGTATATAAAATATGAAATAACTTTTTCGCTGGTATGAGTATATGTCTAACACGCATACACACTAGCTTTCCTATCATAAGCCTCGGTAAAATCGGGTTCCTTTATCCAGCCCCCATTCAATTTCATCATAGTGTGTGTCTGCACGCTTCAGAAATAGGTCAATCCAGGACTTGCATGTCAAGAGTCCCCGGACGGGATTTCAAATCTCTCGTTGCTATATTTCGGCAGACGATTTCCTAATACTTCAAATGTAATGGTTCATTTTCTCAGCTGATACGACATGGTATCAGCCAAGTGTTCTCGCTTGTCCTTCGTTAGCAGACAAGCCAATTAGCCATCAGCCTTCTTGCTCTATGCTAATCAACGTAAGATGAGGGTCAAAATCCAACAATATAGAGCGTCCTTGTACTTAAAATCTTGCAGGGTCTAAGATTTCAAATCGGTCTATTAAATCAAAGCAATCTTGCCAGGAGGCTAATAAATTTGGAAAGCTACAAGGTGGCTCCAGAAACGTCGACCATGTACACTGGATCAAAAACATCCGAGAAATCATTGTGAACAAGGTCCTATAACCATAGTATGTGAGACTATATCCGTCTTATCCATAAAGTGGAAATGGGTGATGCATAATAAAAATGCATCATGAGATAAATTGACTACCCCCCTCTCCTATTCGTGGATTTATATGATCAATCGAGACTGTCCCAGAGTTGATAAGGTCCGTCTTACGCCGAGAATTTCAACTCAGAACCCAATCATCTCTTTAATATGTCGTAGACACATAAGGGACATAGTCCAGTTGAATACAAGACATATCAAGATGACAAAAGCCGGTTTATTATAATCATGTCCATAAGCTTTGAATAGATTCCATGTCGGGCTTTTTTTTTCCATATCGCATGCCCGTTAAGGGCCTACTCCTAGTGCAACACTGGCCGCACTGAAACCAGACCGAATCAAAAGCTGACCTGTCAATCTCGGTGGGCAGTAACTATAATTCAGTAATAGTTAGGACTGTATGAACTCATTGGGGCGATTGTGGAAAAATTGACTTACTTTTCACCAGCCGCATGGACAAACCCCGCCCAAAAAAGCCAGCTTGCCATCCAAGTAGTAACCAGGATAAAAAGAGCACACCCAAACGAGGTATCACCATATGTGCGTGAAGAATCCGCCTCAATGAGGAACAGCGCAACGAGGCTAATCACAAGAGTGATGCATCCCGACACCAAATAGTACATTGCCCCGGCATAGAACATGTGTGTAAAACTGTCCAAGGTTTTGTAATTGTCGGAACCTATGACATAGTAATCATTCAGGGCGCCGTGTCGTACTGTGACTCCCATTGTGTACAATGGGATCAGCTGCAGAACTACTTCTGCAATCATGTTGGAGATGCAGCTAGATACCCAAGGCCTGTCTTGCCCTTTTCCGGAGCTAGAACTAGATTCAAAAAGAGATGCAAATGCAAGAGCGACAAATGCTAGTCGAGGCCGAGCGGTATAGAAAAGCATTAGTTCCCAGGATGAATAATGAGTATCGTACCCTGGAGCGTTTTTCATCATGTGCGCAATGATGACATTGGCGCCCAGCTGGAGACCAACAGGCAATAAACCGCCAGGTCTTATGACCCCTCCCACTAATACAACCGCACCTGAGCTTTCTAATGACGCTCTGGTGGCCACCAATAATAGAAAGGACCGTGACAATTCCGTTGACAATTGCAAAGGTTCCTAAGATTCTTTCGGGCGATGGACAGTTGACGCTCGGGTCTAGGGGACGAATGTACCAGTCAAAGGGCAAATGTTGAGACATAGTGGCTAGAGATCAATGGCTTTAGGGACGCTTCGTATCTGACCAAAGACAAACGGAGCTTTCTAGGAGGCTAACCAAACCCCTAGGAAAATGTGAGCTGAGGAGCTGATACAACAAATGAATGTCCGCACCTTCAAAGTCGTACTTTTATCCAGATATGGGCTGAGGCCTCTAGCCAAAAGCAATGTGACTCAATTACGCCGCGTGCAAGGTTTTCTGTCTTGCTTTCCTTTTTTAAGGGGCAGTGTGCCTGCTCTTATGCGATTTTGATAGTCACAGAACACGGTTGAACAGCCATATCAACTGTAGGACTGAGGTACCACAAAAAGTAGGCCATTGATGTGGCCGCCTTGAATACGAATCTGCCTTGCCCTGAATCGCTCCAAATTGCCATGTATGTGTGCATCCATGTGGCCACAAATACGGCCTGTCCTGATACCACTCCTGTGGCTTGCATAACGGCGTCAAACGAACCACCAGGATAGGTCGGCTGAGCGTGGCGGTTTTTTTCCTATTTCCAGATTCCCGCCATCCTAATTTGGTGGTTGTTTTGATCGGAGTCTGGATCTTGTTAGATGTACGAGAGGATTGAAGCAGTCTCGCTTCTGCGCATCACTGCTGGTAATGGAGCACAGCTCGTTCAAGATTATGGCTCGGGGCTCGGGTGAAATTTCTTTTGAAAATGGATAAATATTGAAAGGCGGAAAATTGCCAAGAATGAAAATGGTGGCGAGTGAGGCTGTCGAGCATTGCGTAGAAGACCGTAGATGGAGTGGGTTGCCTGGTTCAGTAGATGGACATGATCAAACCAGTTGACTGTAGAGAATAAACGCGATTGGCTATCTGGATGATTCTCTTGTTAGGCAGCTGTGGTGCCGAGAAAACTTTGCAACCGAGCTGGACAAAGGACAAGAATTAGGTGCAGATTGTGGCTGTCCGTCCTGGCAAGAATGGGGCCATGATGGTCCCCCCAGCTGACAGCCTGATCAGGCTGAGATGTGCTACGCCTGAAAATAGCTTAGAATATTGCGGCGCTCGATGGATCCATTGCTTTTGTAAAGGCTCGTAGGGAAGGGTAGATGCTTGAGTGCCTGTTTGATGACTTGGGTGAGCCAAGTATCCAGATGATATCTTCCGGTTCCCTACTCCATATCCCCCACAACGTAGTGCAATCCTCCGATGGCTGCTAGATTTGGAATTTTGACAGGGTTGCAGCATTAGCTTCTTGGCGAAATTGTAGCTCAACCCGATCACTTACGCCATAGTCGCTTCCTATTGTGTCACGGGCTCACTAAAGAAAACAATTTGCAAGCTCATAAAAAGTACTCTAAAACTCCACTGTGGTATTCACGGTTTCCAGTTTATCGATACCAACCAAGTCCACGCCAAGTAGAAAAATAAAATAGGAAGTGTTCACCTTGGGTTGTAGACATGATTAACTGATATCCTAAGGAAGATTCTACTTGGCCCCAGCCTGTTGACCGTGGCTCATAACCCCACGTTCTTGCGCCATACAGTTGCAACATCCTCCTTGCTAGGGTGTGTCCAATCAAGCCAAGTATTTTATCTCATCTCCCGTACCAATCTATTGTAATCGGAAAGGTCCCATAGGACTCACCCCCTAAGTTGCATTGTGTAACTACCTTCATAATGGCATCAACTCGTGATTATTGCTCACAAGGGTTTTCGGTTTCGGTTCTTTTCCTCTATCAACCCAATTCTCAATTAGAATAAGTTAAGCTTAAATTGAGATTAAGTTTGACGTTGTTCTTGGCAGTCTCCCAAGTCGACTTGGGTGAGATGGGGGTCAGTGATGCCAAACCTAGCACGTTCTATGACATCGGCACACAGCCACTCATCATTAACTTTACGCAAATTCACTTGATGCATCGAAGTCTCTTGTGGAATTTTCTGTGTCTTGAGAGGCGGTTGTAGGTCCAGACCCACCAAGTCAATCGCCAAATAAGTGTTTTTATTTGATACATCATAAAAGTCTGCGGACATGCCCTGGTCATTGAGCTACGTCCTCTATCGCATTGCTTTCAAAGTATCTCTAGGACTTCCTGGGCAATCCTTGTTTTATGGCTGTTCATTCCCTGTCATACTGGAACCCAATGCAGTCTCATGGCCGATGCGCGTGCTTGGCACTCAACCAGTGTTGGCAACTTTGAATCGTTTCTTGGGCCGCCAAGAAGATTGCGAAATACTGCTCAAATCTGCGTCATTTGTATACTCATAGGTTCGTTCTCCGAGTTCATCATTCAAGAATGACATTGGTTCAAATGGTGGAGTATAAAGGTCGCCGTCCCCCAAATCGAGGTGATTGCATCGCCCAGCTGGATTTTGTATCCCCAAAGACACCATGTCGAGTACAGAAAAGCGAAATAACTCTTCCTCTGATGAGCCTGATTCTTCCAGGTCCTATCAGAAGGTTGATAAACCGGCGATAGAGGACGTCACAACCGCAAGGCAACGAATTCTTGAGCAGCAAGAACTTCAGAAAACAGAGCCGCCGGTTCTTCCAATCACTACTTTGCTGAGGGGGAAGAGATTTAACCCAAAATTGGATGAGATAGCTACTCAACCATCTGTTTATGATGACCCAGAGCTTGCGAGATATTTCCAACCCACGGGGAAGTATGAGAACCGACATCGTTTTGACCCAAGTGCCAGATGGACGTGGGCAGAAGAACTTGTAGGATGGCGACACAGGCTCTTTATTTTCAACACACTAACTAATTCGACTAGCCGCTCATTAACAAGCTTGATTGGAAAATTACAGCATGGGCTTGCGTGGCCTTCTTCGCTCTCGACCTTGATCGAGGGAATTTGAGCCAAGCCAACACTGATAACTTCTTGGAAGACTTGGGTCTTGGCACGAATGGTTAGTAACGAAGAGTCTAGCAGTTTGACAAAAAGAAATAGGGGCTAAATATGTGAAGATTTTAATCTGGGGAACACCGTCTTTCGCTTGTCATTTCTGTGCGCTGAACTTCCCTCCCAGTTGGTCAGCAAGAAACTTGGTAAGGGAGGTCAATCTATTATACCGTCAGATTTCTAACGTTTTCCAGGTCCGGATAGATGGGTGAGACATGAATACTTCTTTAGAAAAACTATTACTGACCGAAATCTCCTCAGATTCCAACCATCATGTGCTTGTGGAGTATTGTTGCCGCATCGCAGTTCTGGCTCAGTGGGAGAAATAGCTTTTTAGCATGCCGAGCTCTTCTGGGGCTCCTTCAGGGAGGCTTTATTCCCGACGTTATTCTGTACCTGGTAAGGATATTGTCTCACGTCTTGTCATTCTACCCCAGCTCATAATTATTTTTAGTCGTATTTCTTCAAAGGAACTGAACTTCCATTCCGACTCGCCTTGTTCTGGACAACTCTTCGGATTACCGACATTGTCGCACCCATCCTAGCATTTGGCATTCTGCGACTCCGTGGCCACCAAGGGCATGAAGGTTGGAGATGGCTGTTTCTAATTGAAGGCATACTCACTTTAACAGTGGGAGTCTGGTCTTGGTTCACCATGGTCGCGTCCCCCACACAGACGAAGTCATGGTGGAATAAAGAAGGTTGGTTCAACGAAAGGGAAGAAGTGATCATGGTCAATCGAATTCTACGGGACGACCCTTCGAAAGGCGATATGCATAATCGACAGGCTGTAGACCTCAAACTTTTGTGGAAGTCACTTACCGACTATGATCTCTGGCCAATGTATCTTATTGGACTTATGTTCTTAATTCCAACAGGACCCCCAGATCAGTACCTGACCTTGACTCTTCGCAACCTTGGATTTGGAACTTTCAACTCCAATTTGCTCACGATTCCCAACCAAGTTATTGGTGCCATTACAGTAAGCCATCTATTTTTTTTTTTTTTTGGCGAAACGTCAACGGCTGATAAGGATCCAGATGCTTGTTGCGACTTACTTCTCTGAGATTTGGAATGAGCGATCTCTCATGGCCATTTTTTCCCAGCTCTGGCTTCTGCCAAATCTAATCGCTCTGACAACCCTGCCAGAGTCGACCTCTTCGTGGGCTAAGTATGGAGTGCTTACCATATTGCTTTCGTATCCATCCGGTCAGCTACCAATCCTTGACGCATCTAGACAGAGTTAACTTTGAGAATAGTGCACGCGATGCAGGTTGGTTGGTGCAGTCGCAACTCGAATACAGTACGAACCCGGACTGTCTCTGCGGCCCTATACAAGTAAGTGACACTCAAAAGCACGCCGGAGTAATACGCTAACTCAAATAAAGTATGTTTGTCCAAGTTGGCGGCATCGTTTACTCGAACATTTATCGTGCCGACGATGCACCTCTTTGTGAGTCATCTAATTTGCTTGAGACGACTGCATCTGACATTCAAATTTCAGATCGACGAGGCAATAAACAGCTGACAGCAATTTGTGCTGGGAATATCGTGCTATATGTCCTAACAAAAGTTTATTACATTTGGCGCAATAAAACCCGAGACCGTGAATGGAACGCTCTCAGCAGAGAAGTAAGTACAAAGCATATATTGATGATACATCAATTGCTCACAAGGCATAGGAACAATTGCACTATCTTGAAACTACAACTGATTCAGGCAGCAAGCGCAAGGACTTTCGGTTTTCTCATTAAATGAGGTCAAAACTTCTCTACTAGCTTATGGTTCATGCCATCATGATTGAATCACTCGGTCCTATTATAATTTTCAGTAGCACGGAAGCGAGACCTAGATGCCGGAATACCGATGCTTAAAATGATGTCACCTTGAAGTCACGCTTGCAAGGCACAACTTTATTTTGCCTGTGACCCAACTTGCATTGCACCGCACTCTCAAACCTAGCACAAAAACAACACGGTTTCAATTGACCTAATAAATCTAGAGCCATTTCCATGTGAATCAAGCTTGTGTCATGATTAAGCTAGCAGGTGTTTGACACGTTGATAATGATGTCACGTGGCGCAGTACGCCACTAAATGGGCTCCAGGCGGCCGCGCCGCGCCGCGATGTGGAGACGCGTTTCCGACCATCGTTAAGCACGCCGTCATCAGGCGCTCGCATTTGATCAATTCATGGTAATGATCCAGTACATTGCAATCTAAGATGGCAAGTTGGTTTCGCACCGGGCGCCCGGAAATAATTGAGACCCTCACTGCAGCCTGTGAGCGTGTCGATGAGGCGATCCGGCGAGGTGGGTTACATCTACATGGACATGATGGACTGTGAATCCACTGACAGCATGCAGACCTTGGCGAAGCCCACGACGAGCTTGCAGGAGTCCAGCAAGAAAGGGATGAAGCGTACTCGAAAGTTTCGCTGCTTGAGACCGAAAATTCCCGGTTAAAAGAGCAGTTGCGTGAGGCACAAGCAAACATCACCCGAGTCGGCACACCAGTATCATCCCGAACAGGCAAAAAAGAGCCCGACTGGAAGGCAGAGTGCGCCAGAGTGAGCTTGAAATTCAATGCCCTCGCAGAGAACTTTAAGAGAGCTAAAGATGCGCTGCGGAAACGAAAAGATGAACGGGACAAATGGATTGAGCATGCTGCCTATTTAGAAAAGAAGTTGAAAGCAGCAGAGGAACAGAGTGCTCATCACAGGACCGGGCGATCTAGCTTGGTGCCTGAAGTAAAGGATGAAGCGAATCCAAGTCCCAACACGAGCTTTGCGTCTGATGGGGGCTTGGAGCAGGCTGATTTGAAATTGCCTCCACTCGCTGCTGCGTCCATCAACTCGGAGCAAAACTGCAGCGAGGTCCCAAAAGCCGCCAACCCACAATCTGAATCCACACAAGGAGAGTCAGACGCCACTCGATCAGACGATCTCCCTGAACTATCGGCGCATGATGGACAAGATGATGTGCCAATTAAAGAGGAGCCATCATCGGACCAACCAGTCGTTGTATCGGAACGAGCAGTACGGAAAAGAAAACGAGACGAACCCGAACTCAGCGGCACACCTCTTCGCAAGATCAAGTTAGAACCAAGCGATGGTTCAAGCCCTCCCGCGACAGGTCATGGTGTTCTTGACAGACAGGAGAGCATTGATCTCGATGTGGTGCCGAAAATGATGACGCCCAGAAAGCGTAAGGACATGGAGAGCTTGAGAAGGGAAGAGCAGGCTCAAGCCAAAATCTTCGAGGCAGCAACGACAACCCCAGTTCCGTTGTACGTGAGACCAGATCCAGATGCTCAAACAGCTCGGCCTTTGAAGCGAACCTCAGCCCTCACGCCGATGAGCGTCAATCAGAGAATAGTCCGTTCAGGGGGGGACAAACCAAGAGAAGATAAACAAGCACCGCGCTTAAAGAGGGGTTTGAGTAAAAATATATCCAGTATCGCAGAGGACGGAGACATCTACAGCAGAGAATCTGCAGATGGACAGGTCAAAAAGGGGTTAAAGCCGGCTGCTAAGGGTCGGTTGAACAGTCTCCTTAACAGCCCCTCTATTCGAAATGAAGAGCCTCTCACACGCTCGACCCCTCGCGCACAAGCCAGAGCCAGCTTTGCCGGAGATCTACTCATTCCAGGCCGGCGAGAACTTCCATTTGAGGGAGAGAAGCGGCTTAGGGGGAAACCAACAGACCAACCAGCCAGTACATCTAGTAAGACAGGTGGTTCTGGGTTCAGGCTGCTGCCTCAGGATACAAGGTCACCCCTAGCACACAAGAGCTCAAAGTCATTACTGCGACAGAAACGACCATCGGAGCTGCGGGCAGATGACTTTAAGATTAATCCACTCGCCAACGAAGGCCACGACTTTGCTTATACTGAAGTTGTAAGAGACAAGGATGAAAGAGCATGTCTAGCAGGATGCACCGACATGCACTGCTGCGGAAAACAATTTCGGGCTCTTGCGCTCTCACAACGTCCCAATCCCCCTCTTACCCCAGCACAACGGCAAGAGGAACAAGCCCTCTTAGAAAACTACTTGGGTGATTTTGCATACAGGCTGGCAGCAATGAATAAAGAGGAACGAGACGAGCTTTGGGTGGAAGCCAAGACACAAGAACTGGCAAACAAGTACGGGAAACATCGACAGCGATACTCTCGTATGCGATCCCCTCCAGGCTTTTGGAACGCCGATTTTCCTGATACGCAGGAACTCGAGGCCGAGAAGGCTGAGGCAGCAAAACGCGAAAAGCAAATAGTTCAGGATAGATATCGTGAAGCAATGCGACCTGGGGGTAGATGGGTTTTTAGAGATGAATAAAACTGAGCTGGAGCTGGGAATGGACGGAGTGCTTGGATTGGAGCGGAGTTATTCAAACAAACAGCGGACCGGATGAAACAGGATTTAAGACAGGCAAAGCGTGTGAAGGAAAATTACTGTACTTGGGTAAAACAACGCATGTGGATATTCTGGAACAATACACAACATGCAAAACAATATCTGCTATTTGCTCTTTTGCGGCAATATTTCCCTTGTCTTACGGGACTTTTTTTTTTTGTTCATCACATTGTTTATTGGGCAAGGGTGGTTAATCCGAAGATTGAGCATCCCAACCTGCTAATTAGTGACGCTTGAATTGATCATTATTAGTCCAAAGCCAGTGGTAGGGCCAAACAAGTACGCAGGTGATGGCATGGGCACATCATCAGGTTTGGCAGATACTTCACAGGGACAAGCAAAAGTACAAAACTCCGCTAGAACCAGTAGCTGCTGTCGTTGAATTGGCATGTACCTCATGTGGTGACCAGGTACCCAATACAGCGTCTCAGTTGTGCGTTTGTTGCGCCATCCTCGCCCACAGACGGATGCGGGACGCACAGGCCATTTGGCGGGCCGAGCGCCATAGTGTCAACAGGGAACAGGCGGTTTCTGCCTCAGACAACAACAATCTGCCCTTGTACCCTCTCCACCGAGCTGCCAAGTTAGCGCCTGCACCTTCTATAGCTATAGTGATCTCCGAGCGTTGAATGTAGGAACCCAGGAGCCAGGCAGACCAGGCCACCCACACTCTCCCTGGGCTACAGGGCCCAGGTTCACACCCACCCAGGCCATCCTGCCGGGGGGCGCACTCTTGGCTCCGGCTCGTGTGCTTCTTTTTTAGCAGCGCGCCTTGTGTGCAAGTAAACTCCGAGTCGAGTCCCAAATTTCATTTCCACCCACTTCTCTCCTCGACGTCAAGCATCAGCCTGACGCAACTCCCTCTGGTGCGTCTCTTCTTCGACTTGCGTCCTGGGCAATTTGGACCTCGCCGCTCCTTATTCGCCCCCTTTTTTGTCTTTCTGCCTTGTTTGTGCCTGTCCGTTTTTCCTCTTTGCTTTTCCTCTTGGAGCAGCCATCGGCCGCCCCTCTGCCCTCCGGTCATCGCCATCGTCGACTTGCGGCATTCAAGCACCGCTCCAGTGTCGCGTCGCGCAGGCAATCCGCAATCCACACCTCTCGATTCTCTCTTCGCCTCACCCCGAATTCGACGCAGCTTCAGCCCTGAAGCCCGCGCCCGACAATCCGCCGCATCTTTCCGCTTTCGAGTTCCAGCACCGACGTGGTAGCTGTGGGAGTCGCGCCAACTGGCCGGCACCCATCATCATCCAACCCCCAAGCCGGCACGATGAGTAACCGCCATCTGCCGGCTGGGCAGAACATACAGGGAGGAGCTGGTGGAATTCCTGGTGTCGATATGGCTAGTGGCCCAGGAGGGCCTCGCAGGAGGCAGCCCCCTCCTTACGTCCCACAGCATCACCAGTACCAGCAACAGCATCAACACCACCAACATCAGCACCAACACCAACACCACCAGCATCAGCACCACCAGCATCAACATCAGCATCACATGAATGCCATGTATGCCAGTTACATGCCTTATGGACCCCAGCAGTATTACAACATGCCCCCCCAGTACCAAAATGGCGGCATGCCTCAGCCCGGCTACATGCAATATCCAAACTACGCTCGATCTCCTCCCTCCATGCAACAATATGTCCCCATGGTTGGCGTCGCTGTGCCGCCCAGCTACCCTCGTCCCGCTCAACATTCACCGGCGCTCTCCACACCGTATCAACCACCGCCTGCGCCGGCTCCGATCCCGCCTCACACCCCGTCCTCGACCCACTCATCGCAGTTGCCTCCTCCACCAACTCCTCCGACCCCCCAGACAAGAGAGCCAGTCCCTGAAGTTGCCGCCCCGGAGCCCGCCGCCGCAGTCGTCCCCAAAGAGCCATTCAGGGCTCCAGTGAGTTGCAGTCCGGGAATCAGTGTTGTTTGACTTGTTAACAAAATTGTAGTTGCCATGGCTCTCGCGACCTGACTTGGACTTCCCAGTCAGAATCGCAAAATTAAGACGACGGAGAAAGCCGCTTAATGCGGACAGCCAGGCCGTATCTCTGCCAGAACACGAGACTTCCACGGAGCAAATTGGACAGGACCCGGCAACGCAGCCAGTGTTGAAGGGCTCTCCCAGCTCCACCCAACCCTCCGTCGTCTCTGATGTTCAGTCTGAGGCTCCCTCTGTGCAACAAGGCACTGAAGAGGCATCGCCCGCTACCCCCACAACTCCGAGCTCTATCCAACGTTCTCGAACCAACACCGTCACGAGCGCTACTCCCACCGCTGCCAGCAAGTCCGCTGTTCGCTCTGTCGCCCACCCTGCGCCTGCCGTTCCCACTCTTCCCAAGAGCACTGCCAAGGAAACAAAGCCAGTTGTCGCTGAAAAGCCAGTCAATGGTGACGCTCCTGCTGAAACTGCAACTGAAGACGTAGCACAGGCTGAGAATTCCACCGAGGCTGAGCCCAAAACACCTGAACCTGCACCAGTCAAAGCCGCCCCCACGAGCTGGGCGAACCTGTTTGCCAAGAAGACAGCCGCTGCGGCGAAGGATGTCAAACCCAATGGCACCACCAGTGCTGCAACTGTCAATGGCAATGATGCCGAAGCCGCTACCAGTGGTCCCAGTGGCCCTGCTACAACCTTTCCCAAGGCCAATGCAAGCTCTGTGGTAGATGCCATCCACGAGTATCGGGTCAATGGGGGCGACAATATTGCTTTCCTCGAGCCCCGCGGCTTGATCAACACCGGGAACATGTGCTACATGAATTCGGTAGGTTTCACGCCAATCTCTCGTGTTCACGAGCTTACACATCTCAGGTGCTCCAAGTTCTGATGTTTTGCATTCCGTTTTATGATTTCTTGAGTCAAGTGAGCAAGAGGGCAGTTCACAGCTTCAAAAGTGATACCCCTCTCGTTGACGCTATGTGAGTTGACCGCACAACTAGCATTCAAGTGACACCATCTAACAGGCACAGGATTATGTTCATGCATGAGTACAAGGTAATCAAAACGGCTCCATCTATCGAGGCGTTGCGTCGAGTCTTGAAAAGCGAGGAACTCGAGCGCTACGGCGATCCGTTCACTCCCGAATTCGTTTACGAGGCTATACGTCAGCTTTCTCGATTTGCCAGCATGAGGGTATGGTTGATAAAGGCAAATTATCATGCAGAATATAACTAACTCGAGATAGCGTGGTCACCAACAAGATGCAGAGGAATTCCTTGGTTTTCTGCTGCAGTCGCTCGATGACGAATGCACTGCTGTCATCAGTAACTCGGCCTTGTCAAACAACTCAGATGATGTCGCGTCTGCTACCGACAAAGAGGGTGGCGATGCCTCGGGGGATTGGCATGAGGTGGGCCGAAAGCAAAAGGCCGCCGTCACCCGATCAGCGGGCACCAACACCTCAACCCCTATCACGAAGATCTTTGGCGGTCTCCTCCGATCAGAGTTCCGAGTGCCAGGCTTGAAGGACTCCATCACTACTGAGCCTTACCAACCACTTCAGCTAGACATTGGCTCAGATGATGTTCGCAACGTAGTTGACGCCTTGCGTGGCCTCACTCGACCGGAACGCCTCCAGGGTGATTTCAACTCGCCCCGCGGTAAGGATGTGACAGCCACAAAGCAGGTCTTCATTGAATCTCTCCCCCCGGTTCTCATCCTGCACCTGAAGCGATTCCAATTTGATGCTGAGGGCAATGGCACCGTCAAGATTTGGAAGAAGATCGGGTATCCCTTGGAGCTTGAAATTCCCCGCGAAGCCTTGTCTCGACAGACACGCCAAACTCTTGAAGATGGAGCGATGCCCAAGTATAGGCTCATCAGTGTAGTTTATCACCATGGCAAGAACGCCAGCGGTGGTCACTACACTGTGGACGTACGACGCCAGGAGGGTAAGGAGTGGATTCGTCTCGATGATACCGTCATTCGACGAGTGCGGAGCGAAGACGTTGCTGAGGGTGGTGAGGAAGAGACGCCTAAGGACACTCGCAAGGAGAGCCCCGCCCCTGGCACCTCGGGCAACCGATTCGGTGCCATGCTAGACGAAGATACAGGAGATGACGACGGTTGGAAGCAGGTCACAGCTTCTGCCGGAGGAAACAAACGCTGGACCAGCGTCGTCAATGGCGGCAGCAACGCCACCAAGCCGAAGCAGGTCAAAGACAGCATCAAGGACAACAAGGTGGCATATCTACTTTTCTACCAGCGTGTGTAAGCAACCACGTTGCTCGGTCCTTGATCTATCATCAATCACAAATGGTCGTGGCTATTTTGTTTAAAAAAAAAATTCAAAGAGGAGGGGCACCAGATGGAATGAGGATTAACGGCCGTGTTGGATGAATGTTTAATGCGCCACTATTCGGGTTGGAGTCGGATGCTGGGTGGCAGGGAAAAGGTCGGATGGTTGAGCTTTGGGAGATGGCCAAAGATTGGCTCGGCGTATGGCGTCGCGACACCGTTCCTGTGGATGAAAGGGGATGAAGACAGCTAAAGACTCAAAAACCCGGGCCAACTCCCGGTATGGATATAAATCCACCTGACCGTATTAGATGTGCAGACCCTGGATCTTGTCGCTCGGAGGGCTCGGTTCCAACAATGTGGAAGAGAGCCTGGTTCCCAGTTGCTTGGTCCAGATGGTGCATTGTAAATTACCAAAGTCCAGAAAATAATGATGAAATCTCACGAAGAAATGAAGCAAATAAGAAGCATTTGTGAGAAATGAGTCAGTAAGACGACGTCTATACATAGGGTACACGAGACTGTCTAGTCCATTTTGGCCAACCATCCCATCCTGGAGGCGCCGTTCCACGCTCAACCGCCAAATCCTCCTACTCTATACACATCAACATTTCCTTTAGTGCTTGCGAATGACGGAGATGGTGTCGAGCTCCTCCTTCTCGGCCTGCTCGGCGTTGACCTCGTCGATGATAGGCTGGAGGTAGCGGGAATCCTGTTGGCAAGAAAGTATACCGTTAGCTCAAGTCCAAATTTGGTTGCCATTGCCGGAAACACGAGGGGAGGTCGGGGATTCGTACGGTCTGGCGAGTAGTCCACTGCTCCTTGGGAAGCAGCCTGTGCTGGTAGCTGCACTGGACAGCACGGCGGATACGGTAGATGCGTTCGTAGGATTCGGTAGGGGAGAGGCGCTTGAGGGCCTTCTGGGCGGTGTCGTTCTCCTCTTCAAGGAGATCGTCGTATCTACATCAATTGAAAGACCCAGTCAGCGCCAAAAAAGCTCGGTATAGTGGGAGCAGATGAGC
The DNA here is from genome assembly GCA_013406985.1 of Calonectria crousiana. Taxonomy (NCBI): domain Eukaryota; kingdom Fungi; phylum Ascomycota; class Sordariomycetes; order Hypocreales; family Nectriaceae; genus Calonectria; species Calonectria crousiana. Next base: position 197,505 of record VTGD01000051.1, on the reverse strand, counting down.
CAATGCATGCGGACCAGGCCAATTGAGTCCTCATCTCGATCGAGTCGCATCGTTGGAAGGGGGGAGTCGAGGGGTTTGGTGGTGGGTTTTATCTCGCGTACCTCAAACCGAGCTGACGGTAGCCGGCGGCGTTGCCGTACCAGGTGGCGACGGGCTTGAGGAAGCTGGCCAGCCACGGCCTCCTGAGGATGTAAGGAGCGAGCGAGTACTTCATTGTGAAGGAATTGACGAGAGGGGAGAGGTGGAAGGGCGGTCGTCGTCGATTCCGTCGTTCGTCGTCGTGGTTCCGGGAATGCGCGAAATGGATGGGCTGAGGGAAGCAAAACTTCCTGGAACAGCTCGGGACGTCACGTGCAATCCGCCTTGATGACCATTGCCCAATTGCTGGCTGCTCGCTGGCTAGGCTTGGGAAATGTGGGTCTGTCTGGATTTCCGGGCGTGACCTTTCACGTGATCTAGTTGGCCGTTTAAGATGGAAGAATGGGACGGACAGGAGGGGTCCGTGGGCAATGGGCGAACGGATGCGGTCACGGGGGAGTGGGGGCGTTTGCGCTCCCTAGTGTTCCGTGCAAAGCCGGCCATCGGGAGAGAACGGCCAGCTGCTGAGCACAAGTCACAATTGAAGAAGCGTCAGATGAACAATTCGAGTCACCAGGACCTGGTTTGACATTTTTATGGTGCCCGGAGCAACTGGAAAGAAGGCTGGCATGGCACAGTGCCATATTAGCCTCGGGCTAGAAAACCGTCCAGGTCGCCGACTCCGGTTGATGTCATTGACACCAACAACAAGCAATGGTACATGTGATGTATAGATCGGCACCTGCCATCTGCCTTTGTCGACGGCGAAATGCCACCGACGCATGTGCGCACGCAAGACCTGCAGGCTCGCTGCGCCGTGCCGCACTGCACCGGCCAGACAGGTTTCAATGGCCGGGTGCCTGGAAAGTTACGGGCCGGCAATGGCTCCAGTTGCTATATAAACGTCATCTCTTTCGTCTCCGCCATTAACAATCAGGGCACCGGCTTGCCACGGGCGAAGAAGAAGAAGAAAAAAAAACCTCCCCCGCTGGTTGATAGCACGCATCCACAACCCCCAACCACAGCGGGGCCCCACTAACCCACGCTGAATGGTAGCGCTGGCTTTTGGCGGGCGTTAGTCGCTACAGGCGCTACAACCCGGGTCCTCCAGCAGCCCACGACCGATGCAAACCCGCTGGTGGCAGCGTACCCGCCCTCCGTAGTCATACGTCGTCCGCCCTGTGAAACTTGGCTCTGCAACTTACACTCCTTCCACTCTCTCTTCTCTCCACTCTCCACCGTCACTCCCGCTACGCTGCCGTCGTCGTCGTCGTCGTCCTTCACGGGTGCTCGTCCGCCCCCCGGTTTCCTCCCGCCCATCGCCCTCTCCGGCTCCGGTCCCTCCGGCCGCCCAGGCGAATACCCTCAGACTCGGTGCACAGGTCAATGGCCGGTGCCAATCGCTAACGCAGGCGGGAACGGGTCACGGCGCGCGTGGGCAGCGCAAACCCCCCGCAGTACAGGGAACCCGGACTGCGAGAGCCTCCTAAACCGGCACGAGACAACTTACGCAGAAGGGAAATTTCGGGTGCGGAATCAGCCTCGCGAAAGGTCTTGGGGCAAATTATTGTTTGTGAAGGGCGAATTACGTCCGCGAAAGCGAGGGAGCATTTCTCGGCCTCTTTCAACCTCCACCGGCACCCGTTATCTCGCCGCTCCAGGCCTTGCTTCCCCGGTCGGGAGCCAAACGAAATATTGCGAGCACCAACGCCCATCACCGCTTGACTACCAGTGACGACATCAACAACTACGCCGAACGAAGCTTGTCGGGTATCAACCTTGGCCAAATTCGAGAACGACAGCCGACTGCGCATCTCCAAGATCGACTGAGCCGAAGCGACGAGCGAGCGAGAGACGGCGGGAATGTCGTCTCACGACCAGCACTCCCCCGAAGCTGGCCGGCCGCTGTCTCCAGAGTATGCTGCATCTTCATACAGACTCCCTTCCGTATCCAGCGCCCAAATGGCAGACTCCGTGGCGGTAACCCCGCTGCACCGATGGGCTCTCCACGCCTCCGACTCGCAGTTTAACGCCGTCGCCGGTGCCATCGGCGGCTTCACATCGGGCATCGTCACCTGCCCGCTCGACGTCATCAAAACCAAGCTCCAAGCGCAGGGCGGCTATGTCCCAATCGACAAGGGTCGCCATGCCGGGCACCCCAAATTATACAACGGCCTGGTCGGCACGGCCAGCGTCATCTGGCGAGAGGAGGGCATCCGCGGGCTTTATCGGGGACTGGGCCCCATTGTCATGGGGTACCTACCAACGTGGGCCGTGTGGTTCACAGTTTACAATAAAAGCAAGGGCTACTTGGGGCAGTTCCATGGTAAGTCGATGGATATTTCATGAGCCAACGTGTCAATTACTAATAGGCGCTCCTTTTAGATAACATTCATGTCGTGAACTTTTGGTCCTCAATAATAGCTGGCGCCAGCAGCACCATCGTCACAAATCCGATCTGGGTCATCAAGACCCGGCTCATGTCACAGAGCCACATCTCCCAACCTCAGCCTGAATCTCTATTCCCCAAGCCCGGCAGCACCCCAACAGCACGTCCAACCCTCCAAGCACCATGGCATTACCGATCAACAATTGATGCCGCCCGCAAGATGTACACCTCGGAAGGAATTACCTCATTCTACTCGGGTCTAACACCAGCCCTACTCGGTCTGACGCATGTAGCAGTCCAGTTTCCGACATATGAATTCCTCAAAAAGTCGTTTACAGGGCAAGGCATGGGCGAGGTTGCTGAAGGGAATGGTAACCAATGGGTCGGCATTCTATCGGCTTCGATTCTCTCCAAGATCCTTGCCAGCAGTGCGACATATCCTCACGAGGTGATTCGAACTCGGTTGCAAACCCAGCGACGCCCAGTTGCCGGAGAGCAGTTTGTCCAGGGAATGGGTGTCACTCCCGGTCAGCCCACCCAACGAGTGCCAGTGGCGAGCCCCAAGTATAGAGGCGTTGTCCACACTTTCCAGACAATTCTCAGAGAAGAAGGGTGGCAGGCATTTTATGCTGGATTGGGAACCAACATGATGCGAGCAGTTCCAGCCGCAACCGTCACCATGTTGACGTATGAGTACGTTATGAAGCAGCTGCACCAGAAGAAAGAGGAGGCCCGAGTACTATTGCTGGGAGAAAGGGCAAGGCCGTAAATACAGTATCAAAGGACAGATATCGCATACATGAGCTATTTAAACGAGAAGGGAAAAGAGCCCCCAGGGATTAGGAGGAGTGTACAGGTGGACTCGGATGAAGCAAGGCTAAGATACCCTTGGTCGGCAGCAGGTTTAGACAAGGCTCTGTTCCAAACGGATGAACGTGCAAGAAGCAGGATATTTCTTTTTTTTTTAAAGTGTTTATGCATTCTCAGGGAAGAAGTGGAGCGTCAGGATTGGGAAACAAGGCATGCATCATGTATGGTGAATTGTAGCATCACGAGCTGGTGTCGGTTCCAAAGCATAGGGAGTTGAGTGATTCTCCAAGAAACCTATTTATGGAAATTGTGGGTGTTCCTCGTGTGAGAAAAGACGAACATTGTTTCACAGCAGCAATTGAGTTGCGGGATCTACAATACCATCATGCCCACGCATTGAGATGCGTATGCATCATCAGTATAAAAGGAAAACTTTCAGATCCAGATGAGAAGATGTTTTTATTGTCATTTAAAGTTTGCACGTAATATTGATCCAGTCCTTCCCTCCCAAACAAGCACTTTGAATGCGCAAACATGCATGCCGCGTTTGTGTTGCACAATCTAAGACACCATCACTCCTTTCTCCTTGGTCGCTCCCCGAGCTTGTGAGTTTTCTGGCGCCAAGAAACGTCAGCAAGACAAAAAAGAAAACAGGCAAGATAAGAGCATACCGCATTTTCTCTAGCCTCCCGGATCGATGATTTGACATGTCTGCACGGGCGCACCCCCTTTGTATCAGCTTGGAAACATCTCACATCATATTTACACAGCAGCACCAAACCACGCCACTTTTTATCGACTCACACGAAGAGAATGCAGGCCATTGTGAAGGCGGCCGCCGGGGCCATGAATGTCTTTGTAGGCAAGCGGTCAGCGACGCGACGGAGAATATGGCGCAAACAAACAAAAAAAACAAGCATCATACTCTAGGATTTATGTTCATGGTGTCACTATTCGGAAGCGATTGGGTGGGTGGACAAGCACTGAGACGCTCCGAACAAGATGATTTGCTGCTGGAAATGGAAAACGGTCAATGGGACCACCCAACACGTGCATGGCTGCAATTGATGCATAGACCGTGCGAAACCGTGAGGCATATGCAGGTATCGGTTTCTCGGTGAGGGGAATTTCCCCCACAGTCTAAAACGCCGGCTGGGGCGATGGGGGCTTGTGTGGGTGCCAACTGGGTGGCATCTTGGCGAGAAGTGGCCCGCGCGCCGCCCGCTGCCGAAAGGCCCAAGCTCCCGGAGCTTACTGTCAAGATGCGGGCGCATGATTGGGCGCGATGGTTAACATTGCGTGCATAGGGAACGCTGCCCTGGGCCTGCCGGGATACGTACCGGCTACCCAGCGGACTACCTCGACGGAACCTAGCAACCTAGAACGAGCTAAGGTCCATGCTAGGCCGCAGTAACTGTAACTGTAGGTTGCCTCGCGCCGTCCAGTGCCGTCCTCGTCCGTATTTCGCGGTTGCGTTGCGACTGCGACTTGCGACGGGCTGGACAGATTCCCCCGTTTCGCTTTCCCTCTGCGCCGGCCCCCTCGCCCTCTCTGCTCTGCTCTCTCTCCGGGTCGCTACCTAACTCTACTCCCCTCCCCCTAAGCGCCCAACCTCTTCCTTGTTTTTTTTTTCCCTCTCATCCTGCGACCGCGCAAGCCCTCCCCTTTCCTTTTTCTTCCCCTCTTCTGTCGCGGAACTACTCGCAGTTTGCGGATAGTGCCCTATCTCCCCCCAGACACAAACAGTCGAAGCACGCCATTATCTTCCCCCGTGCAAAATCGTACGTCGCATACGCGTTTCGCAGTCGCAATCGCAGTCGCATCACGTCGCAGCAGCCGCCGTGCCTCTTTTTTGCCTCGTTTTCTCCCGCCCCCTCACCCTACAAGATGCCCGTTGAATTGCGCAAGCGCAAGGCCCGCGTCGAGCCTCCCGCGCCCGCGCCCGTAGCCAAGAAGGCCACCGGCAAGGTTGGCAGGCCAAAGGCCGCGCCCAAGCCCAGGGGGAAGAAGGCTGCTCCCGCCAAGAAGGCCGAGGAGCCCCAGGAGGAGGAGCCCAAGGCCGAGGACAGCGAGGAGCCCAAGGAGGAGCCCAAGGAAGAGCCCAAGGAAGAGCCCAAGGAGACCAAATCTGACAAGGTCGAGGCTGGCCAAACCATTGATCTCGAAACCTTTGGCGGTGAGATCGAGACCAACGATGGCGACAAGACTACCTTGAAGAAGCTGGTCGACGAGAGCAAGGCCGGTGTTGTGCTCTTCACCTACCCCAAGGCTTCGACTCCCGGCTGTAAGTTTTTTCTCGCCTCGATTTTTTTGAGTCCGCGCAGCCCACTAACAAATCACTACAGGCACCAAGCAGGTCTGCTTCTTCCGCGACTCCTACGAGCCTCTGACGGCTAGCGGATTGTCCATCTACGGTTTGAGCAAGGATTCGCCCAAGGCCAACACCACCTTCAAGGAGAAGCAGAAGCTGCCCTACCCTCTGCTCTGCGACCCCAAGCAGACCCTCATCACCGCCATTGGCCTCAAGAAGGCGCCCAGCAGCACCCAGCGCGGTGTCTTTGTTGTCGACAAGCAGGGCAAGGTGCTCGTTGCCGAGCCCGGCAGCCCCCAGGGCACTCTTGACCGGGTTACCGCTCTGGTTGAGGAGCTGGCCAAGAACTAATGTGATGTGATGGAGATGGGCGCAACAAGGTGGGGATCAGACATGTAGGGCTTGGGAGATTGTGGAGGTAATAGGACCGGAGCTTGGGATTGTATAGGGTCACTTTGGTTCCGGATTTTTTTTTTCGGTATTCACATAGCAGGTTTTTGCGCAAGGAGAATAGATGGTCTTGGATTTTGCACAACACCGGTCCTTGATACATAGTGGTCGCCAAGGACATGGTCTGGCTCCACATGTCTTGTCAATATTAGCGGCGAAACGATTTCACACGATAGTTTTTGTCTCTTTAGGTAAAACAAACAATGTAGCAGTTTCGTCCTGTCAATCTTTGGCTGAATGGTTTGGCCTCTTTGTGATCAACACGCACGCCTTAGTGCGATTTGTTCATCGCGTGGTCGCTTTGTTTGTTGTTGCTAGCGGAAAGAGGAGTTTGTTCTGTTGATTGGTGGTTCAGCGCATGAACCACACCTTGCTCTCAACCTTTAATCTGCGTATGAAAACCAAAACCCCCGCCCCGCCCAAAAAAAAATCACGAGCACATCCCAGATATCATTATTAATCCAATTGACACCATATTTGTAATGTGAGGCAAACAATCGCTGAGGGTGTCTCATGGATGGTATAGGGTAAGTACATGGGCAAGGAACTGGGTGAAGCACTCCGGCTGAGTCTCGGCTAAACCGACCACCTCCAGTCGGCTAACCAATAATCACGACTCCATTTCAACTTGCAAACGTTCCATCACCCGAACCTCCACGACTGCCTTCAACCCGCCCTCCTGCCACTATGTCGACTCAAGCAGCTGCTAAGGTCGCCGGCGAGGCTGTGAGCATCGCCAAGGTACGCCGAACCCCCCCTCCCGACGCCAATTGCCCCCAATGGCTGCCCCAGCACGGTTTCCGATCTCCCGAATTGCCTCGCCCGCCATGGCTCCCAATCACCTCCACCAGAAAGACACGAGTCCGCTGACATGATTGCCTTGCTCCGTCGTGCAGAAGTACACCGTCCAGTCCACGGGTATCTGGGAGTCCCTCCGCCGGTTCCTGGCCATCGACCCCAACCGATCCAACGGTGTCCCCCTCAACCCTTATAACCGTCTCCCGGCTCCCGGCTCCAACGACCCGGCCGTGTACGACGACCCCATCACGATCCCCGCCGGCGACATTGCCGACAATGCCTACTGGAAGCGCGATGCCCGCCGCAACTACCCCCAGCTCAGCGTCGTCAACCAGGCCCAGTTCGCCTCGCTCCTGACCGTCGGCAGCGCCGCCGCCCCCAAGGTCGACCTCATCGGAGAGGCTGGAGAGCAGGCCCTTGTGGCTGCCAAGCAGGAGGCCGAGACTGGTCTCGCCAAGGCCCTGGAGAAGGCCCCCAAGAGCGTCACCAACGACGTTTTCGTGGACGGCCTGCCCCCGCTGCCCAGCGGAACCAGCCTGGCTTCGGGTTCGTGGGATGTGCACAAGTACACTGTGACGGATGCTTCCTACGGTGAAGGGTATGTGGATTTGAAGAAAAAAAGGACACCAAGTGGAAATGTGGTTATGCTAACTTTCTTGACAGTTACCCTTGCAGGTCGTTCAAGTAAAGGAAAAAAGAGTGGAGGAAGAAGTCATCGTGTATACAGAGTGCGAGGTAGAAAGGGTATAGATTTCCCATTGACAATGCAGATGCTTTCCTTTTTTGTTCACCAGATAATGCTCCTTCAAAAACGCCTGTCCCATGTGCTCTTTCCAATGCCGCAAGCTATACCAGCCCGAAACCTAAAAGTCCAAATGTCGTTCATCATTATAGCGCCGTGAGATATGACCTTCAAGAGGACTCCTTGGCGCTGCTGCTGCCGGCCACCATCCGCTCAACAATCTTGGCCTTGCCCAGCGCCCGCTTCACGCGGTCGTCAAAGTCTTGCACGGCCTCGTCTGTGTTGTCCGTGGAAAGGGTGTCAGGCTCGACGAGGGCGTATAATGTGTTGATGTTCTTCTCGAGCCTTGGGTTCCTCGGCAGCTGCGGCAGTGTGGATGGCTCCCTGGTGGCCTCATCGGGGGCAGCAGCAGCACCGTTTTGCTTCTGGGGCATGCGGTTCGCCCAGACTATGGCCTTGCCGGCGAGGCGGCCGCTCTCGAGGAATTTTTCGAAGCCCTTCTGCATGCCAAAGGAGCGGCCCTCGATGCGCCCCGCCTGGACGCCGTCGGCCAGGCCTTGCTGGTAGCCTTCCGAGTAGAAGCGCTCCTCAATATTGAGGACGTCATCGAGAGGGTCGGAAGCCATTCTTCTTCTTCTTTATTTATCCAGGTCTTGCTGCCAAACTTAAGAGTTCGACCAAAGGGAAAAAGAGGGTTTGTGGGTTGGGTGTCTTTGTAATGGTTGTGAGAGAGACTTGGGATGAGTAAGTGAGTGGGCAGAATTTGCGCCACCGCGTGCGGATGGCGGGGCAGTTGACATGTGCCAGTTCCAGGAACATTCTGTAAGTCAAAACTAACCACTAGGTCGGTATCGTTCTCGATGAACACCATGGCCCATGCATTTCTTTATGACATAATTTCCTAACCTATGCCTTGTTGAATTTTTTTTACTGTGAACGCGAGGATGGGTTTGAATCATGTTTGTTTGCATTCAATAAGAAGAAGCTAGTCTATGGATCTAACGCCGTTACCCGGATCTATAACAACCATTTCCTGGCCTTCCCAGCCCAACCTACTACTGCATACCAAAGATCATGCCTCCGTTGGCGCAGATGACCTGACCGGTGCACCAGGCGCTCTCGGGCGTGGCCAGCATGGCGACGATGCCGGCAATCTCGTCCGCCTCGCCGGCGCGGCCGCCGGCCGTCTTTGCGTCCTCGACGACCTCGGGGGGGTCGACGCCCTCACGGGCGGCCATCAGGGGCGCGTTCTGGATAAAGGGCTTGATGAGGCGCTTGAACTCGTCCGAGTTGCGCGAGTACATCTCGGAGCGGACGGGCCCCGGGTTGATGGCGTTGACGGTGCAGTGCTCGCTGAGCTCGCGCGCCCAGGTGCGCGTCATGGCCTCGAGCGCCGCCTTGGACCCGCCGTAGACGCTCTGCCCGACGAAGCCCAGGCTGGAGCTCACGCTGCTCAGGTTGATGATGCGCCCGGAGCGGTCGGCGGGGAGGTACGGCCGGGCCGCCTTGACCAGCAGCAGGGGCCCCAGGACGTTGACGTTGTAGGTGGCGTGGAAGTCCTCGGGCTTGATGTCGTCGACCTTGTCGTTGAGGGCGACGCCCGCGTTGTTGACGAGGATGTCGATACGCAGCGGGCTAAAGGCCTCGGCGGCCTGCGAGATGAGCGAAACCGGGCCGTCGACGGTGCCCAGGTCGGCCTGGATGGGGACCGCCTTGATGGAGTGTGCCGAGGCCAGCTCGGCGGCGAGGGCGGCCGTGGATGAGGCAGAGCTGCTGGAGGTGTAGGCGAGGATCAGGTTGGCGCCGCGGGCGGCGAGCGCCTTGGAGATGGCCAGGCCAATGCCTATGAGTTGCGTTAGGTTGCCATGGAACCTTTAATGGGCGGGGACGTAGGATCTGAAGTGTTACCTCTCGCAGAACCAGTAACGAGGGCGAGCTTTCCAGTCAAAGGGAGCGCCATTGTAATTATCGAAGGTGAGCGGATGTGACGTGAGATTTGAGGGTATCGCGAGCTTGAGGCAACCTGGGACACACAAGGATAAAGTGCTACAGGAAGACGAAGAAGGAGAAGAGATTCTTCAATTCTACGAGGACTTGAAATACATGACACGCGAGAAGCTCTTTTTATACCGACACAAGGGAAATCCACCTCGACCCTCAAATCCTTTTTTCCCCTCCCAGTTCCCATGACGGCAGCTCCAACCCCACCGGCCACACAGTCTCCCGCGAGTTGAAGCAATCGCAGTACGAAGCCGGTGACCCAGCGGCCCCCACCCGCGTTGCGCACCAATGGCGACAGGCCTGGCGGCTTGTCTAGCCTCAATGCGAGATCTGGTGGGTTGCGGCAGGAGGTGGAATTGGAGCTGAGAGGTGCGCATGAGTGCCGGTTGGGGGAGGGGAGGGCTTTGCGGCCTCGGGCTTTCTTAATTGTGTCCGGAGAGGTGAATTTCCTATTCAAGCATGTCCAAGAGAAACCAGAAGATAGCGGTGCCAGTCCTCCTTGACACTTGAGTGTGTGTTTTTTTGGGAGGGGCGCTAGGTGTACATGTACTACAATATTCTATTAGTGAGTGGGTGCTGGAATCCCGCGTTACGAGGGACTCTGTAGATTTGTGCTTCTTGGCTGTGCGCTGTGAAATGCGCCGGAGCAATTGGATGGTGATATGCCATCCCAATGATAAGACTGGCTGGTGCGGGGGATTTTCTGGACGGCGGTGGGATGTGCAAAGGCGGGGGGGGGGAGACGCCCCGAACTCCGATAGTGCACCGATACACTACTGACATGGGCTAGCCGGGGGAGGGGGAGGGGGTGCGTTACCAGGCAGGGCTACAGAAGGGTCTGGCGGGGTTGCTCAGTGGGAATAACTAGGACGACCATCCCCTCTGAGACAAGCGACAAGCCCGCACACGCGCCAGAAGGGAAGGGAGGGAAAAAAATTGGGCCTCGATTGATAGGCCGAACAAAGCCTTGTTGGACCCTCCCGCACCGTTTTTGGCTTGAGCCTCACATCGTGCCAAAAGCGAGCAACATCCCGAACCTCGAACTATTCGCCGCACCAACTCGCAGATCTCTCCTCGGGTGTCCCCCCCCCCAAGAAGAACACTCCCACCTCCCACCTCTATAGACCGGCCTCGGCAAACACACTCGCCCACCATGGATATCCGCCTGCTCACCAACGCCGACCTGCCCCTCATCCAGCACGCCAACCTCGAGAACCTGCCCGAGAACTACTTCCTCAAGTACTACCTCTACCACTCCCTCTCGTGGCCCCAGCTCAGCTTCGTCGCCGTCGACGTCTCCCGCCCCAAGAAGAACCCCTACGAGTACCCCAAGATTGTCGGCTATGTGCTCGCAAAGATGGAGGAGGAGCCCACCGACGGCATCCCCCACGGCCACATCACCAGTCTGAGCGTCATGCGCACCCACCGCCGTCTCGGTATCGCCGAGAAGCTTATGCGACAGAGCCGTATGTCTTTACTTGCTGTTTCCTCGTTGGTTCGAGCTGTCGTTGTTGTGTCCATGCCATGTCGCTTGCTCCCTCTCATGCAAGACTTGCGCGGATACATTCCGAGAGCTTCCAACATGCACTCCCAGGAAACTTCCCTCCCCCACAGCCCTCCAATTCGCTGACATTGCATCTACAGAGCTGGCCATGGTCGAAACCTTTGGCGCGAAATACGTCTCCCTCCACGTGCGCGTCTCCAACGTCGCCGCCCGCCACCTCTACGAGGATACGCTGCGCTTCAGGAACGAAAAGACCGAGTCCAAGTACTACGCCGACGGCGAGGACGCCTTCTCCATGCGCCTCGATCTCGAAGGCATCCGCGAGCAGGTCAACGCCGCCATCAAGGCCGAGGAGGCTGACGGCGAGGCTGTCGACGAGGGCGATGCTGTTGGCGAGGTGGGCCGCGACCCCGAGGCTGGCAAGAAGATCAAGGTGGCTGTGGGGAGGAACCTGGGCGTGGGCGCCTTGGTGGAAAAGGATGAGTCGAAGCACTAGATGCGAAGTGGAAATGGAAATGAAAGAGAAGCAAAAGCAAAAAGGGAGAAAAAAGGTCCATGCCAGGTCGGAGCCAGAAACATTTATGAGAATGGAGATGTTGTATATTTATATATATAGATGGATAGAGAAAAACATGTGCGGGTTGGGGAGGCATATTACGGCCAAGCATGCATTTACGAGGATAATGAGAAATATGACTGTCCTTGAGGTGCAATTGGATGATAAAAAAACATGGTACATTACAATTTTCTGATGGGAAAATTGTAATCGGTATATTAAATAAAAGTGAAATAGAAAAGAATTGGCGCTTTTAAAAGATCATAACCAGGTCATCATCGTGCATCATGGTTTCCTCCATCCAGCCAAGCGCCCCAACTCCACCTTTTCTGTATGTTAGGGAAGGCTGCACGCCATCTCTCTATTTTGTTTCTCAGATATTTCCGTATTCTTTTGGGTTACTAAGCATCTTGATCAAAATTTGCATCTTGCGTTGTCGGGCAAGCTGAAGTGGCGTTTGGCCGTTGCCGTCTGGCTTGTTTGGATCTGCCCCTCTGCCGAGAAGCATCGCGGTGGCTATTTCGCGGCCGGCCTCGACGGCGTGCATCAGTGGGCTCCAGCCCTCTTGATTGGGTTTATTTGGGTCTGCGCCATTTTCAAGAAGCAATTTTACTGTCGGCAGCCTGTTTGCGTTGAGAGCTCGCAGCAGCGGAGTCTGACCCTGAGAATCTAGCTGATCAATTGGCGATCCCTTCTGGAGAAGAGCGGATATAAGGGCTCGATGATCTCCCTGGGCAGCCCAAGACAAAACCGTGCGGTCCCGATAGTCTCGGTGTGAATTTTTGTTGTTGTCAAAGTCGGCCATGATGCTGGTGACGGCATCGCTGTTTGGCGGCAAGCTTAGAAGTGATGAAACAGCACCTCGGCGACGACCAATCAGGGCAACAACCAGTGGGTATTGATGCTCATCATTAAAGGTATCCACGCCTGGATTTTGATCAAGTATGGTGCGGATCAACCTTGGCAAATCCCTATTCGAGAGCACATGCAGAAGAGGCGTGGTTGTGCTGCGAACTTGGGCCAGGCCAAAAGTGAAAGTGAGACTGGCAGATGCCCTGATCCATTCAGCGACGGGGAAGTCTGCCAGGAACTCATTCTGACGGATCAAATCTGCTGCGGCCTCTGCGTGGAAAAGTATGTTGTCGCAGACATATTGCAAGAATGGAAATCGTGCCTTTAGTTTGGGTGCGGAAAGTTTATGGAGAGTCTTGCCGATGCCGTTTGAAACTGGCTCCGATATGGCACAGTGCAGATACTGATGGCAGCACTGCTTCAGTGTTTCATGGCTGGAAACTTGCCACTCAAAACCGAGATCGGGCCACAGTTCGTGAATGCCGTTGTCTTTGAGCAGAAAATCTCTGACAGACTCATGGATGAACTGGATGGTTTGCGGCTTCGACTTTGTGATTTCAGCCAGCCCCTTTGAAGAGCTGACAACAAACCGACCAATTCCTTCACACCAGTACGTCATGGTGAGATCTGGGATTTTGGGCTTGACCAACTTGCGCAGCGATAATCCAGACCAGAGAGCGTGGCAATACTCTTCAGGTCTCAACGGCCGTTCCGAAAAGAGAAGCCAGAGTATGGACAGACGTAGATCTTCCATCTTCTCCTCGTCTCGGGTTAGCATGTCCTTGAAAAGTTCCCTCAGACCGCTGGGCAGCAACTCGAGCTGCTCTATCATGGCCAATCGACCCCGCCGATGCTCGTCGTTGAGAATCCTGACAACCAGCACGACCCACAGAAAAACGCCGGCAGCCTTTTCCAGAATTTGTCGTCGTAGTTCATCAAGGACATCTCCTTCCGCTCTGAGGTAGCCTTGAACATAGGCTGCCAGGTCTTGGTCGTGGCCTTGCTGATTTTCCAAAGTGACCCGGACCCCGTTCCGAAGATCAAAGTAAGGATAATGACGGCTTGCAAAGCAAATTTGAAGCACCACGCCACAGCGGGCAGACTGTGCTGCCAGGTCTTCAAAGTATTGAATCATATCCACAACCTGCTGCTCGTCACACTCATCAAGCGCATCTATGAAGCAAGCGAGTGACCTCTTGCCCAGGGCCAATACCGCATCGCTGAGTGTGCGCTTGAGAACATCCAAGGTTGGACATTGATCTAAACCCTTGAAAGAAAGACCATCGAGAACCGTCATGAGGTCCGGGAATCCTTCAAGAAGTTGAACTAAGAGAGACCGATATGTTCCTGAGATGGATTTCTCCAAAGTGTCGCCTCGGGCATCGAAGAAGAAGGATATGGTGAGGGCACTTCCGGTTTTGTCTCGCTTCCTCGTCCCCTCCAACAAAAACTTCATCAGGGTCGACTTCCCGGTCCCAGGCTTGCCTTTTATCCATAGAAAGCTATGATGCTCCTTCAGCTTGGTGTGATCAGTCCATGATCTGTGTGCGGTATGGTCAAGAAACCACTGGCATGTTTGAGGGTGTGCGGGCCCGATGCGATCTTGACGAGAATCTATTTGGTCGAACCAGATGAGGCTTAATATACGGTCTCGCTCATTTTCCAGTCTTACTTCTTTGTCAGCCATTTCGGAGGTCATGTCTTGGCTTTCCGCGCTGCGATTGGGAAAAGGGGCATGCTCGCGCGTCCCGATGGTTTTATGAAGCGTCAAGAGGTGTTCTCTTGCACATGCTGCAGCTACTGCTGCGGCGTACCTCTGCCATTTCTTGTTCTTGTGAGAATCCGAATAGTCGCAGATGCCCCTTATCGGGAGGCAGGGAAAAATATCCATCAACCCGGCTGCCTCCATTTCAAAACACAGAACATCGAGTTCCCTGGCTATCTTGTCCCGCTCTACGCCATCTCTCATAACTTGGTTCCCCGAGGCAATGGCGCCGTAGTGTATGACAGGATTTTTGGAGACCCGCCTCCTCCTCAGCACCAGTTTTAAAACGTCGCATCTGCTGCAGTCTGGTTCTGAAGCTTCGTGGCGACATGTCGGCTGGAAAAGGTTATCAGGCGAAGTTGGGCGGTGATAGTCAGAGTAGCTTTGCGTCCTCTCCTCGAGAATGGATGGGATCATGGTCGGTTCCAGTTCGTGCTTTGCTCGCAAGTTCGACACGAGGTTGTTGAGCAGCGGTTGCGGCATCTTTGGTACTGCTGTTCTGCGCAGCTGCCCGTCTTCTTCGATCTTTCCCATGTCATATTGCATGACTCTGTTTCCGACGACGACATCGCCCAAACGCACGTCGCGCCTGCCCGGAACCCCGCCACCAACGCCCACAATGAAACCAGTGCGGATGGATGGAAATGTCCGCTTCAAGTCAGTAATGGCAGCCGCCGCAGGGTTCGTCCCGTAAGAGCCCAGGCACGTCATGACGATGTTGTGGTCCTTGATGCTGCCCAGAATGTAGTTGTTGCTATCAGTCCCGATTGCGGGCAGCTCGTCGTGAACCTCGTCAAGCATCATGCGAGCAGCTGCCAGCTCGATATGCAACGCGCAGATCCATACGATATCGTACGCATGGTATCGCGTGTTGATTGATTGGCTGTGCGGTTGAGAAGTGGTGTTAACGTCACGACGAGCATTGTATCGTTTCGGACGATGAGCTGGGATGGCTTCCTCATCGCCCGCATCGAGCATCTTTTTTCTTCCGCTTCGTCGCATTTCTCCTCATCTTGTTAGATAGGGTGATGCGTATGCAGTGGGTTGAGTATGTCAGGCGCAAGGGGCGGCCATATTAGGCGCCCGCTGTGGCGGAGCATTTAGAACCGTCAGCCAATAACAGTATTGATGAAAAGAGATATAATACTGGTCTTCAAGAGAAACGCTGCATTTTGACAAAATAAATTGCACGTTTTTTTTTAACTGTTGTACATTCATCATCATAAGAGACGCGACACTAGCTCATGGCTATATCCAACCTAAAACTCCGTCATCCTATATATATAGTTTCCCCAAAGTCGTCCTTCGTGATATGCAGTCTTCCCATTTAATACCCATTTCCAGCATGATATTGACCTTCGCCCGATTGCAGTTCCCTTGCGTAGGCTTCATCCGCCTCAGTTCTCAAATGGTCCAACTTTTCCACCAGCGCCTCGAGCTCCTTCTCGACAGCTCGGCGCTCGCTCTCCGACACCTTGGACACCTTGGACAAGTTGGCCTGTTTGGCCTTGATTTCCTCTTCCAGACCATCGACTGCTCGGTACTTTCCCGCGGATACAGGACCGGGAGGCGGCAGGTCGACGTCCTCGCCCTGCTTCTCCTCGGCCTGTCGGTCTGCGCCCTGCGCGTCCTCCGGCCAGGCGCCGGGGAACCAACCTCGACCGCCCCGGCCGCAGCCTCGGCCGGCGCGACCTCCGGAACCGCGGTTTCCAAACATTCCTTGCGGGCCAAAGACACCGTTGGGACCGAGCGGCCCATGCGGCCCAAGGGGACCGTGGGGACCAAATGGACCGTTGGGGTTGTTGTGATCGAGAGCAGGGACCGAGGGCCCACGGGATCCAAAGAAGCCTCCCCGACCTCCGGAAGAAGCGCCGCCGCATCCTCTGCCGCGGTTGTTGCCCCATCCCCACCCCCACCCGGGTCCTTGACCACCAAACGGCGGGGGAACTGGCGGGACTGCAGGGACTGGAGGAACCTGAACTTCTGGGACGGGGACGGGGACGGGGACGGGCCCCGGGGGTGGAGGCGGCGCGTGGTGCCCGTGGTGCCCGCGGCGTCCTCGACGAATCTCCTTCTTGGATTTTCTAAGCTCCTTCTTCCGCTGCTTCTTTTCCTTGCGCTCCTCCTTCCTCTTGTGCTTGCGCTCCTTCCTGTGGACCTTGCGCTCCTTTCTCTGCTCCTTCTTGAGAGCGCGCCACTGCTTCCTGAGCGCCTTGATCTGGGCGCGCAGCTGGTTGCGGTCCATGTCGCTGATGACGGGGCCGTTCTTGCTGTTCTTGCTGGCCTTGAGCTCGGCGCGGAGCTGCTTGACGTCGGCCTCGGTGCGAACCTGGTTGGGGCTCGCCGTCCACGACTTGAGGCGCTCGACGAACACGGGCAGCTGCTGGTCCTGCAGGTCGTCGTAGTCGGGAAGCGAGCCGATGGTGGAAGCGTCCGAGTCGGAGGAGGAGGAAGAGGAGGATGAGGATGAGGAGACGGACGGGGATCGGGAGCGGGCGCCGCCAGGGTGGGGCCATTCGGACCGACCGCGGTGGGGACCCCACGGGCCGGGCCCGGGACTAGCGCCGGGGTAGGTGTATTGAGCGTGAGGGGGAAACCCGGGCATTCCTCGAGTGTTGGGTGCGGAGGGCATGTGGCCGCCTTGACCGTTCATGCGGATTCCGTTGTTGTCCATGACCAGGTTTCCGATCCGGAGACCGTTGCTGTCTGCGACGAAGCTGTCCCCCCACCGGACGCTGTCGTTGTCGATGCGGAAGCCGCCAAAGCCGCCTCGCCAGCCTCCCCTCCCTTGGGACTGCGGCTGCGACGCATCGGCAGCTTCTCTCTGAGACGAGGGTCCAGCTTCGGCAGTGCCAGAAGCCGGCGGTGCCCGGTCAAACGTGGAGTCCCAAGCACCGAGGACGCGAGGCTCCTCTTCCGCGGGCTCCAGGAGCACTTGAACGCCGCGGGGCACGAAGAAGCCATCGTTCCACTGCTGCACCGTGGCCTCGATCTCTGCACGGCGGCGAGCTACCTCGTGGCGATCGTTCTTCGCGTGGTCCACAGTGCGGCTGGACGACCCGCCGACGCTGCCCGCGGTGGACGTCTTCTCGCCGCGGATCTCAGCAATGTCGTCGGACCTGACCTTCTCGCTGAAAATGGCCTCGTTCACCTCGGCGTCGTGGTGCGGAATGAGAAAGTTGACAAACGTGGCCCAGTCCTGGCGCGAGACATGGCGAACAGCCCACTCGGCGGGGTACGGCAGGTCGTCGGGCTTGGATTCGGGCCCGACCGAGACCTTGTGAACGATGGGCGCGCTCGCCCGCTCGCTGCCGGCCCGCGGGGCCGGGCGGTCGTCAAAGTAGAGGTTTGCGCTCGGCGAAGGGGGGATGTTGAGCGCGTGCGGGTTGGAGCACGAGCGCGGCGTCTGCGGGGGAGTGTAGACGATGGCGTCGCCGGCCGTGGTGGAGGAGACGCGGGAGGCGGCATCGTCGGCGGGTCCGGCAGCAGCAGCCAAGCGCGGTGATCGGTGGCCGGCGGATGAGGCCGGGGCCGAGTAGATGTCGGCCTCGGAGTAAGGGGGTGGGGCGTCCTCGACGGTGACGCGGACGTGGATATTTGACGTGTCGTCGAGGTTGTTGCTGGCTGACGGCGTTGGAGCTGTCATGATGGCGTTGGGTGAATGATGTAATGCTGGCTCAGCAGCGGCACACAAAGATGAAATTCCCCAGCAAAGGGAAGCAGTGTTGGTTAAAACAAAAAGATTAAAAAAACAAAACCAGTAATGAATTGTGGTGATGTTTTTTTATTATGGGTTTGCCAAGAGTCGAAAGCAAAATGCAAAGGTGTGGGAGCAAAAGAGCTGGTTTTTATGCTGGGGATGGAACACGGGCAGCATCATTTATTTATCCCGTCCGTCATGATCAGCTACACCACCAGGAACCGGCCACGAGCACGGCAACCCAGCGTCCAAGGCCCCCTCAGGGTATCCAATCCCAAACGCGGGCCCCCCCAGGCCTCCAGCTGCCAAGGGAGGAAGGTGGCTTGCTCTCCAACAGGCGACGACGGGGGCCATGGGTTCGCAACTTAGATCCGAAGGAGCTCGGCATCGGTGATATCCAGACAGCGGCCAGTTAGTTGCGCCAGGACGGGCCACGCCAGAAGCTTCGCATCCCGCCGCACTCGTCAAACGCAATCCCCAAGGGGCTCCTTGGCAGCCCTATGACTCTCGCTCTCCCACTGACTGACCACACGCCTCCCGCCAGCCCGCCACACTAGCTGCTGACGCGGCCTTGCGCTCCGCGAGCCTGGCGGCCTTGTGCCTATCTGTCCCACCCTTGCCGGTGATCCGAGTGCGAGCTGTGGCCGAGAAAGCCCATACGCCACCCAGAAAAAAAAAGAAAGGCGATTTGCCATGTTCTGGTTCGTCCGATTTTTTCCCCCCTTCTGGGCACCATGTCCCGTCATCATCAGCCTTTCTGACTGCCTGGAGTACCGAAAAGCTTCTTTGCAAAGTGACAAGGGTGCATGGCGTGGCGATTCGCGGCCCCTCCCCCCTTCACCTCTAAAAACTACATCCGGATTGGTGGCCGCTTCAACACCTCGGACTTTCGCGTTGCATGGGTGTCGTCACAGCCCCTCAACCTCCAGGCAGACGTTTAACCAGACTGCCCTGTCAAGGCTGAACTAAGCTTAATCCCTTCAGACGTGGTCCGTGGTGACGAAGCTCGCTGCTGTCGTTGGCGTCGTTGGGCATCTATCTGTCACCTTGAACAACCCATTACAATGTTTTCCCGGGTACGAGTATACCGCCATTTCAACACATGTCAGGCACAACTACATTTCAATCACGCACCAACAAAGCAAAACACACCCTCGTTTGTCATAAACTTCTTTTACTCTTTTTTTTAACCGTCTAAATTCCCATATGCATTAGGTCATTTACTCCTCCCATAGATGAAAGTCAGCATCCTCCTGTTTGTAGTGATCTGCAATCAAGCTTGAAAGGTGATCCTTTGTGTGCGTGCCCCTGCGTACCGTGTTAGCCTCTGTCTGGGTGCAGTCAACAAATCGCGTTCAACTTACAGGTTCGTGATATAAGTGTCAATAAGCTCGGGAGGTACCAGTTCTGTAATGGCTGTGCGGACCTCAACGCCGCTCACCATGGCACCATCCTCGAAGCTGACAAAAGTTGACGAATCTCCCCACTCAATCAAGGACTCCTCGTCGAAAGGAATTTCTGGGCTTAGCTTGTAAATACCACCGAGCGCAATCACCGCGTTGCCGTGCTCCTTGGCTGCTCGGGCCACTGCCGCAGCACCGGCATCTGCTACAACACCTCCATTGGCAGCAACTGCGCGGGCGTCGATGATGACCTTGTCCACCCTTGACATGTAGGCCATGAGACCTCCGTTCATGATATTGATGACCAGAATTCCAGAGGCTGCGAGCTTCTTTCTAAATGACGCATGCTGGTCCTCGGGGCTCTGTTTTCGGGGAGGCTCGGTGGCTATCAAGACGGTAAACTTTCGCTTCTGAGCGGCCCGGAGGACGAAGCGCTCCACAGTGGGTGAAGGTTGGTGGACAAGGACGTAGTCGCCGGGGTGAATCTGGACGTCGGCCTGGGCCGCGATCTGGTCATCCACTTGGCTAATCTCATCCTTGATCTCCTCGATACCATCAATGACCTCAATTCTCAGAGAGTGGATTTGGGCAGAGTTGCCCCGCATAGAAGGCGTAGACGTCCCCGAGTTGCCAAAGGGAGGCTGGAGATTTTGGCCATCGCCGGGCGAGGATACTGAAAGGAGGTGGAATAGGGTCTTGGGGACGTTGACAGAGCTGTAAGAGGACACAAGGCCTGTCCGTGTTCTCGCGAGGGCGGGAGGGTGATCGACAGAGTTTTGCTTTGTGTGCGATGGAGTCGTGGGCCACTTTACTTCGGTGTGGGAGATGGTATCAGTTGGGGTAAAGGGAGCCTCGCTCTGTGTTTCGCTGGCAGCCTCATTTCTATCTTCGGCAGCCTCGTCACGGATAAGACCCAAGACTCGTCGCACAATGTTGGCAATCACCAGCTCCTTGGGTTGGGCTTCGACAAGGCGGCGACCCGTGCGCGAGACGTTGTCGATGAGGCCATCAACGTCTTGCCATTTCGAGCGGGCAACGACCTGGAGGAGGATGTGTGCTGTTGCTACCGCGCAGGGTTCGGAGCCCTTGATCTGGCGTCGCTTGAGGAGGCTGTCAAGGGTCAGCAACGACAGGGCCGGCACCGGGGCTGGAGAAACCACTCACGAGATGAGGCTCTCGACGGAGGCTTCCAATGGCTGGCCCTTGAGGGATTTCAGGTACTTCTCCAGGTCGGGCGCGTAGCCCGCGGGGCGGGAGGACATCTCGGAAATGGAGGGCGTTGGCTGTCTCCCAGTGCAAGTTCGATGTGACGTGGGATGGCTTCGCGGGGTGAGGGAGGGGCTGAGCTGGCTCGGGTGAGAATCGGAAACAAGGGCGGGAGGCGAAAGGAAAAAAACAAAGACAAAATGCTGCTTGATGGGATATTTGATGCTGAACGGAACGAGGCTGCGGCGGATATTCCCCCTGCGGACGGTTGGTTTTTGACAAAAAGGTGTGTTGTGAAGCTCTGCTTCAATGCACGTCGAGTTGGTGACTCAATCGCACTTTTTTTGCGCGAGGCTACTACAGGCGCTTGATGCTAGAGAGCAAGGGCCTGCCCGCGCGACGAATGGGGGAGTGTGGGGCAGCCACAGCCTTCCCCTGCTGTGGCTGTGGCTTAAGCCGGGAGGTGGTGACCTGCTGCGGGATGAGGGCGAACGCAAGGTACATGGGCAACATAGTGGCAACGGTTGGTATCAAAGTGATTTGAACAAGGTGTTTTTTTGCAGGTGAATGTGAGTATTGAATGCGGCTTTGAGGCGTTAGGGATGTAGAGAATGTAACGACGTTGCATGCTCTTAAATGTTATCCATGGTCTTTTTAGGTATCGGGTACCAATGCTTTGCTGTGCTGGCACTGCTGGCCACGGGTACATGTATTCGCTGGCGACTCCTCTTTGAGTGACCGCCATAATGTGAATGGGCGGTACGGGGTTGAAAAGTGATGTATAAAAATACATCGTAAGAGGATTTACCTTGGACTTGAATTTAATGCCCTACGCTGACCTGATTTGAAAAAAAACAAAACAAAAAAACGAAATCGACATTCATCTTGTTGCATGTTGGTGGTCTTTTGCATCTTGACGGATGTGACATGCATCTGGGTGGTCACTGCTGATCGACGATAGCTCTTGGGCAGTCGGCGTTGTAAGTTAGATGTGCAGCCCAATCAACAACTCATAGCAATTGGCAAAACCCCACTGAAAGCAGCCAATTCCGTCACGAGCATTACTCAAAGACCAGAGCTGAACCGGTTCAGCGGAAGCGAATAGCCTTACAAGCTGTCCTTTGCACGCTCACCGACAAGTTCACCATCGAAATCTCGGTGAAGCTCGACATTGTGCATTTCCACTCCGGCCCTGCTTATGACCCTTGGAGCCGCCCAAACTGCATCACAAGCGAACGGTTCGTCCTCCGCGCGATCCTCGGGAGCTGTCATCGCTTCTCGCCGTTGTTGACCGGGATGTCGCTTGCGCTGCCTAATGGGGTAATTGTTGGCTGGGCATGGGGGGGGGGGGGTCGTCCTTTTTTTCTGAGTCGGGGGGATTACCCCCAGCGGCATCTTCGGGTAGTGGGAGTTTCGACTCGGACAATACGAAAACGAACAGGACTGGAAGAAAGACTTTGTTCAACCCACGTGGGATGCAGCCGGAGCTGCAGCTAGGTTGGTCGTCCGGCTTGATTAGGAATGAATAGCCCGATCCAAGGCACGCCGTGTTTTGAAAGCTTGCCATGGCAACATTGCGCGCAACAGGATTTCCTGCTTGAGCAAGATTGGTGAGGTTTTGCATCGTCACAGGCCATTCGTGCCTCAATTCAACGCCGACAGGGACCACCCCACCGGGGTGCCGCAATTACGTAGTTGGTGACTGGACGCCGCGAGGTCGACCAGCCCTCCCAGCTGCGCGATGAGCGCCTCGTACGGTCCACGCCCCGGGCAGATGAAAGCTGAGAGAGAGGAACAGGAAAGGATCGAGATGCCGCCGTCCAATGCTGGACATTTGGCTGAGACAATTGCAAGAAAAAAGAAACATGAGCATGAGCAACGAGAGGCCTGACGGGCATAAGCCACTGCGAGACCCCTCTCTGATCAACAGGGGTGGTGGGTGTTGTCACTGATCAAATGCCATCAGGGCATCATTGGCCATCCTGGCGAGCACCATGGCAGCCGCCCTCGGCCGGCAGATGGTGCTGGATGTGGCATAATACCACTCTCAACGCCGACCAAGGTCGAAAAAAAAAAAAAGACAGTACCGCGATTCCGAGGTAGAATGCCGACCCAACCCCAGCAATTGAATGCGCTGCAATAACGTACATACATAATTCGCCCCCCGTCCACCCCATCATCCGGCACCTGATGGTAAAGTAGCTGCTTGTTGCAGACCCCGGGCCCCCAACACGTGAACCACTTCTCAACCATCATCCGTCCACTCGGCGACAGCGTGCGCTCGTCCACTCACCCACGCCTGGCACCCCGGTCGACCATTGTAAAGTGTTCGTTGACCTGTCGAACCACTCTCGGTCTCGGTCCTATGAGTGTGGCACGCACTCTGTAACTCTGTCGAGTCCTTTGCGCCGCCAACGCCAAAAAGCCAACTCTGTCAACTTCTCTCTCTCGCTTTGGGCCAGTTTCCACCCGCCTAGCCGCCCTCGGACATCCACCATCCTTTTTTCTCTTCCTCTGCTTCTTCCCTCTTCCGTCCCAAAGAGAAAGAGACAGAGAAAAAAAATACCCCGAATTCCCTCTCGCCTCTCAACACCTGATCCGTCAGCTTTGGCCCTCTGCCGCGCCGTGACAGGCTCTCTGCAACCCAATAACCCACTAAAGCGTTTTTTTGGGGCTCCGCCAGGCAAGGTTCCAGGCTCGGCTCGACGCCACAAATCCAACAACCTGAGGCGCCCTGTCGCTGTCGCTGTTGCTGTCGCCCTCTCTCCCGCTCGGAATTCCTGGGGCAGCAGCACCTTTCCAGCTACATTCGTCCCATCTTCCTCTTCCCTTTGCTCTCCTCTTCCGCTGCTACCTGTCCCCCGGTGCCGCGCACACTGCCGCCGCTTACTTCTCCATTCTCCACCCGTCTTCGGTCCCATAATCCGATAATCCGTGCTCTGCGATTCTGACCCTGACCCTGTCCCTCTCTCTGATCCCATCCTCTGATCTTCCTCCGTTGACCTCTCTCCATCTTTGAACCCCCCCCGACTATTTTCCCGTCCGTCTGCTGCGAAGCTCTTTGCGCGTTCAACCTTTACCCTCGATGCTTCCCTCTTGACACTCGTTTCCACTTTACCCACCAGCTGCGAGCCCGGTCGTTTGTTGGCCTGCGCATTGCTAGTCGCCAACGACCTGTTCTTGCTCCTCAACGTCGCCATCTGTCTCAATCGCTCGCCTTTTCTCGATCGCTAGCCTCTCTTGACGCCCGCACCCTCGCCGAACCATCGCCGCCTCGCCCCGAGCCTCATGGCTTGCTCGGCCCCGTCACGATGAACTCCATCAACATCATCACGGCTCGCGTCTCGCCTCCTCCAAGCCCCACCCAATCGCGATCCAACAGCATCGGCTCCATTGGCCTCGGCATTGCCTCCGACGACCACGCTCACCCCCACGACCAATCCGACCACAGATCGACCAACCAGGACGACGAATCCTTCCCCGAAGACACCTTTGACGAGTCGCGCTTCGGCAGCGAGAAGCACCACGCCCACGAGGAGACGCCTCTATTGGGAGAATCCGTTGAGTGTGACAGACGGAGCCGCTGGTGGCACTCGCTGCCCCGGGGCTTCGCCTCGAGCATCATAAGCTCTATTCGGTGGGTCTTTGCGACCTTGGCCTCGCCGGGCGTCTACCTCATCGCCTGCTTCTACGACGAGAACGGCTTCTTTGCGCCGTTCGCCCAGCTCGGGAAGCTGTTTGGCGTCTACAAAACCCCAAGGCCCAAGACGGGCATGGAAGACGACCCCTACGGCACTTCTGAAAAGAACGGCTACGGGCGGACGTCAGGGTATCGGAGCTTATCCCCGCGGCCTGCAGTGTCGTCGGGCTCGTCATCGTCAGGTCTGTCGTCGGAATCGGAATCGGACGGATCCCGGTCAAGTAGCCCAGGTCGGCATGCGCGGTCCAAGTCGCTGCAGCCCTCAGAAGAGAGCGCCCCGGTCCGACGATCTATCCGCATCAAGCTGAACAGCGATGAAGCCCTCCGGCAACGAAAGCATCGAAAGACGCAATCTGCCGTGGCGCGGACGAAATCGAGCGACCTCGGCGGAGACCTAATCTCACACCTAAAATCCCCTACCTCTCCCATTGCCGCCCTTACGAAATACCCAAAAACGCCAGCACCGCCCCGGCCGCTTATTCCCCGACGACAGCCCTCCTACCTTAATATTGAACCGACGAATAAGAAGCAGAAGAAGACGTTGATCCTGGACCTGGACGAGACGCTGATCCACAGCATGTCCAAAGGTGGCAGGATGAGCACGGGGCACATGGTCGAAGTGCGTTTGAACACAACATATGTCGTTGGAGGACAGACGGCGGTTGGCCCCCAGCACCCCATACTGTACTGGGTCAACAAGCGACCATACTGCGACGAGTTTCTACGGCGGGTGTGCAAGTGGTACAACCTTGTCGTCTTCACGGCGTCGGTGCAGGAGTACGCGGATCCAGTCATTGACTGGCTGGAGCAGGAGAGAAAGTTCTTTTCTGCTCGATATTACAGACAACACTGCACCTTCCGGCAAGGAGCATTCATCAAGGACCTAAGCTCGGTCGAGTCGGACCTAAGCAAGGTGATGATTCTGGACAATAGTCCGTTGAGTTACCTCTTCCACCAAGGTAAGCCTTTTCTGTGGTGAAAGGTAATGGAAACAGCAAGCATGTTGACGCTCGGGTTTCAGACAATGCGATTCCGATCCAAGGCTGGATCAACGACCCGACCGACACGGACCTGATGCACCTGGTACCCCTGCTGGAGGGTTTACAATACGTGCACGACGTGAGAGCGCTGCTGGCGCTGCGCGGGGGCGAGGATGGACAGCACATGGCATAGAAGACATGAATGATCAGTGAACAACAAGCTTGGTTGGGCTTTACAGGCGCGTGAGGTAAACGAGAGGCGGAGGGTACCCGGATATGGATATGGGCTGAGACACGAAACCCTCCGCCCTCATGTACAGATAGACGCATGGAGTTTTTGTGTGTGTTGCCCTGTCCTGGCACGAGTGTATGGTACCAAGAGGGCGGAGGGTTATTTGAGCGGAATTCATACTAGCGACTGCGAGCCAAGCTGGTTTTGCTTGGCTAGAGATTCGGATCCAAGCAGGGACGAGTGCGCATCGAGTGCGACATGAATGAGTGATGTGAATGATTGACAGCGAGTGAGACCCGGTGAATGCGTGCCCTTGAACGCCCGAAGCTGGGGTCATCTGCGACCTGGGCAAGCAGAATGCAGCATCGCGGATCGTGCGAAGAGAGTGCAGCCATGCACACTCGCGCGGTGTTGGGGATAGATAGGGTCTGGTGTCCAATCCATGTGGCCGCATCTGGCCTGAGACATGCTGCACCGAGTGACAGGGCGCAGCCAGTCAGAGGCGACAGGCCGGCGCCGGTCTCTGATGGCTTCCAGTGACAGGCTCAGGAACGCGGGCTGGGCCAGCGCAGGGGTCCATCCATACATACACGCACAGGAGGCATGGGCCGGCTGGAACCGCGAGCGAGGCCGGGTCCGGAGGGGGAACGCGAAGGAACAAAAAGACGATGACGCCGTGACCCCATCATCACACCCACTTTGACGATTCCAGCGGGTTGACAGCGCTGCTGAGTGCACCCCAACTAGTGCAACACCACATGCGTACCCCGCTGTGTCCCATTTGGCCCAGCAGCTTAGCGAGCTGTTAGGAGGACCAAGTACCCGCAGAGCCCGAGGTACTTGGGAGGCGCGCTTGAAAAACATGGCGCGCCAATGTCTCGAGCTGTCCCGAGTGACCTGCTGCCCCCACCAGCCAGCTAGCTCTCGTCCTCTTGTTTCTTTTTTCCTTGGTGCTGTAATTAGGTGTTGGTTCGGTCTTGGAGGGACCCACGCCGCACCGTACAGAATGGTGACATCATCATATGGTGAAGCAGGGCCCAGAGTGCGCGCGCCACGGGCTCATCGAGATCCAGTGACGAAAGAGAAGGGTAATATGAGAGCATGGAGTGAGAGAGAGAGAGAGAAAGGGGAAAGGATGTATGACGAGATCGAGAGTACAAATAGCCCATGGTGTGCCCACCTGGTTTGAGGTGGTGTAGTAACTCTGTACGCTTTTTTTATTTTTTTCGGTGGACGGATTGACTTACACGACGACGACTCTCTAATACTTTGCGATTTCTTCACAAACCACCACAACCGCAACAATGTCGCTTCACTGTTAGTCTCTCACTTTACAACACACAAACCCCCTTATTGATCGCCTCGTTATTGCCATTTATTGGACTTGAGATGCAAAGGAAGAAGAAAAAAAGAAGAAGAAAAAAAGAAGAAGAAGAAAAGAAGAAGAAAAATAAAAAAATAAAAAAAACTAACGGCGCACCTGCAAAACAGATCTCCCCCCCGTCAAGCCGTCGGCCATCGCCCTCGGCACCGCCTTCAACCACGGCGTCGAGCTCGCGGTGCTGGCGCCCCTGTTCGGCGCCACGTACCAGCGCGCCAAGCTGGCCACGACCAAGGAGGAGTTCATCCGGTCCAAGGAGGCCAGCGGCGCCGCCGTCGCCTGGGGCACCTCGTTTGTCGGCTCGGCCCTGCAGAGCTACGGCGTCGGCGCCCTCATCAACGCCACCGGCACCCTCAGCTACAAGGGCGCCGCCTACCTGGGGAGCCTCATCTTCTTCGCCACTGCTGCTCCTGGTGTAAGTCACTAGCATACGATTGTCGTAGGGGAGGAAGGGGGGGGGGTTTTTTTTTTTTGAAAAAAAAAAAAGAAATTCATACTAACATGTTCCGTCTAGTACATCTCACAAATCTTCGTCGAGAAGCGCCCCCTCGACACCGTCGGCGTCAGCGTTGCCGCCAAGCTCGTCGAGACGCTGGGTCTGTCCGTCTTCCTGACCTGGTGGGGAACCCGCACCAACCCCTTTGAGTGAGGCAAGCAAGGATATCTGAAATGAAGGATTTGATTGCTTTGACCAGATGCGCTTTTTCAGCTTGGAGAAACATGGAGGCTTGGGTTGGCAGGACTTGAAAGGAACCGTGATTGGGTGGTTGTTTTCTTAGCCTTACAAACCCATTCCTACCTCTATCCCTGCTGTGTACCCATGTACCTATCTATGCCTATTGCTTATGAGCTAGTTTTATATGTATCGCTTTAAAAGCTAATTATAAGCTTAGCTTACACTGCATTGCAGAATGAGTTCGTGCCTCTAAAAGCAAGAAGCAAGTGGGCCAATAACGCAAAGGGGCACACTTGCATATAAAACACTCGAGCTTACAAGATGCACGCAGCTAAAAGCTATAGAATTAAAGGACCCATCTGCCTTTACTGATGCCGATCACCAGATATGTACCTACTAGGAAATAAATCATTTTGTTATCAAGCCAGGAAATATGGGCGGCTCAATCGACCAGCTTCTACCTTTGATATTCAGCTCTCGACCCAGGGTACCAAATTAAACTCTAGCAATAACGCACCGATATAATCAATGAGCATCAGGGTGTTTAACAGTCTCCTGCACAATTTCCCACTCTCCAGCAGCCTGTCTCTTTCGACAAACCCACGCGATGTCTCTGCTAGAACTATCAAACGGTTTCATGTACACACCACTAATTCTGTGCGACCTCGACAATGCTGGAGCAGGACCTTTTCCTCGGGTGCTGTTGTCCATGGGCCATTCTTCGAGGGGAGAGCACCTGTAGAAATCCCTCTCCTCAATCTCAATTACTCTGCGTGCAATCAATATCGCCACGGGCCCGTTCCATATTCCTTCTTGGTGTGACACGGATCCCAGCAGCTTTAGAGCACGTCGCCGAATCCTTGGACACCGGCATTTCAGGACCGTATAATATAGCGGCAGTATTATGCCCATGTCCGCACTGAAGCTGAACGTCTCGGCGCAAGCTCCAGATAGCATGTCAGCAGCCATGGTGGACGCGGCAGACTCCAAAAGATGCTGGGTAATGGTGGAGATGGAGGCAAAACTTGAGTTGAAGAGGTCGTAACTGAGTTCGTCGTCGGTGGCAAGACAAGTTCCCGCCATTACAGATGCCATGGCATGGTAGACGAGGAGAAGTTTAAGCGATAGCGACGCCTGAACGGTGCCATTTGCAAGCTTAACCCGGGAGGATTTGTAAAGCCTTAGCCAGCATTCAAGATGACGCTGAATGCGCTGTTGCTCCTCTCGCAGCATTGGGCCCGAGTCCGGGTGTGGATGGGTCTGCAGCTGCCCAGCCTCTGCTTCAAGGCGACATATCCTATTGAGAAGTTCGTCAAGATGCTGCTTTGCTACTTCTATCGTAGGAAAAGACTTGATTTGACCTTCAAACGCGCAATCCTGGACAACGATGGACACCCTCTGGGGGTGTCGATGGAAGAAGGCAGAATAGACGTACAAGCGGAGGAACGCTTCTGTAAAGGCATCTTCGATTGTGGGTTTTGAGCACGAGGGCGCCCTTCTCGACGTCCAGCTGCGGGTTGAGAATGGGCAACAACTTCAGGCCGTTCCGAAGGTGGTTGGCGCCGGTCTTGATATTTACACGCAAGAACTCGAGGCAGGTGAAGATCAAGCACCTGATGGCGGCGATCCGGTCCGACTCTTTATCGCCGTCTGTCAGGCAGCGTCGGAGCTGGACGATTGCTGCATTGTAATGCTGCAGCATGAAGCTTTCGTGCATGTCGGGTGCGCCTGGTTCCGAACGACTGCCACGGGACAACAACATCCCCCGCTTGTGAGCAGAGGCCAGCGCTATCAGAGAGTCCAGAACAGCAGGTTCTCGGGTGCTGAATTGCAGTGCCAGCGTGTTCCAGAAGTCGGATGCGAAGATGCTGGGGATCTTCTTGCTTGCTCGGGTCGTGAACCAAGCGAAGCACGACTGCGCGTGCCCGTGTCGAGAGAACATCCCCGACGCAGGGACGGGCCGGAGAGGGCCAATGGCCGCTGACGGAAGAGGGCGGTGCGTGTCCCAGATGCCATATCCATCACAGGTGCGGCCTGTACCAGAGCATCGCAGACACGCGGGGCGGCCCTCGTCGCACTTGATGCGTCGAATCCTGGGGACAGCCATCAGCTCCGAGCAGAGAATATGCCGAGTTCCAGCTCACTTCCTTACTTGCAAGTCCGACACCCCGCTCTCGACTTTGTAAATTTACCGCCGCCTTTCCGGCCCTTCACAGCTGTCGCCGCTTGAACAGAGGCCTCGGCATGTTCGGGCATCATCTCTTGGACAGCGCGGATGAATGAGGTGGGCGCGACCGGGACAAACCATCGTGATGATGAGACATGGTCACGGAGACTATTTACACTGGATGCCGAGTCGAACTAGCAAACCAACGGCCCCTCTTATGCGACTGCGGTGGTTGGTCGGTTCGGTTTAATCTTCATGTGGTTGGTAGAGCCAGATTGAACTCTCCCACCTTGACGCACGGATTTACTCCAGATCAGGTTAGCTATTGCGGCCCTGACTTCCAGCATCATGATGGCTCAGTTCGGTTTGGTCTCGACATAATTGGCAACAAGGCTGTACTTAAATTACCCTACATCATCGCTCCGCACGAAGTAAAAGCTCCAGGCTCATGCTGCTGCTACAAGATTACGAGCGCTTATTCGTAATTGAGTATTAGTTATTTCATTGTGGAGTAGTGAGATATCTAATCCGCTCCGCAATACTGCTGCACACTAATATGGAGTTGGAATTGATTTCATGGATGGTTGAAGTTGTAACGCGACGACATAGAGGATACGGCTCCCTCATTTACTTGTATTTAATAGCCCAGGTGTCTTGTCAAGATTGCTTGCAGCAAACCACCCTTCTTCTTCTCTATGATCCAACACCCTATTGCCAAATAGTAACATCTACTTTTGACTCTCGCCATCCCCCCTTAATATCCCGACTTGCAATTCATTCATCATGGGACACGGCGGCTCGTTCGATCCTGATAGAGATATACCATCTCTTCAAGGCAAAATCATCCTCATCACGGGCGGCAACGTCGGTCTCGGGAAACAATCCGCCATAGCTCTTTCCAAACACCAGCCCTCAGAGGTCTGGATTGCTGCCCGCAGCGCTCAAAAGGCAGAGGTTGCCATGGCGGACATCAAGAAACAGAGCCCTGCGGTCAATGTTCGATTCTTGGAGCTGGACCTGGCATCCCTGGCTTCCGTCAAGTCGGCCGCCCAGACTTTTCTCGATTCCGTCTCCCGCCTTGATATCCTCATGCTCAATGCTGGCATCATGGCATGCCCACATGGCAAGACCCGAGAGGGATACGAGATGCGGTTTGGTACAAACCACATGGGGCATGCGTTTTTGACCAAGCAGCTCCTGCCTCTTCTGACTCGCACTGCCTTGTCCTCCCCTGGCACGGATGTGCGAGTTGTGAGCGTCAGCTCTGTTGCTCACAAGTTTGGCCCCTCAGCCGGCATTCAGTTCGACTCGCTCAAGTCTTCCGCCGAAGGAATGGCCACCGGCGATCTCTATGGCCAGAGCAAGCTCGCCAATATCCTGTTCATCAGGGAGCTGGCCACGCACCACCCTGAGCTGATTGCTACATCAATTCATCCTGGGACCGTCAAGACCGACCTGCAAAAGTCGAATGATGGGAGCTGGATGGTCAGCGCGTTCCAGAAGCTTGTGGTACCTCTTATAGGAGTCAGCGTTGAAGAAGGGGCCAAGTCTCAGCTGTGGGCGGCCACAGCGAAGGGAGTCGAGAACGGGGAATATTATGTGCCCGTTGGGGTACTAGGAAAAGGGAGTCAACTGTCTAAAGACAAAAACCTAGCAAAAAGGCTGTGGGACTGGACAGAGAAGGAGCTGGAATCATATATGTGATGTGTTATGGTCGACGCTTGCGTGGGAGGACTCATCTTGCGTTTAGAACTGGCGCAGACTCTTGATTGCGATTTCATATGACAATGTTTTCTGAGTGCAGACTGGCGCATTGCTCTTTGAGAATTCCTAGAATAGTTGAAGTTATTGATGGAACTTGCCTATTAAAGAACCGATTTGATGCGAGGTGGTACCAAGACATGATCTATCAAAAGCTATTGACCCAGTTTTATTCACACTGACACTATCCGCAACAGAGTTCGGCTTCACCACCAGGATCCTCGCTCTATTCCAGAGTGCACAGCCAAAACCACCCAGTTCTGCTACCGAATGGATAGGGGAGTTAGGCGTGGGAAAGGCGAAATTCCAGCTTATCAAGTGTATACTTCTGTAAATGTGTGTGAAAGCAAAGGGTAGCGCTCTAGAGTTTGTGTCCAGTTGTGTGACAATGATAATTACCCAAGAGTCCAACAGATGCTAAACGCATATATCTCAAAGGACGTGTGACTAAGCTGGCCTCTCCGTTTGGCAAACCCCGAAGCTGTAGTTGTCCGCCTAAAATGTTGCGCCACCAACACACCAATCACAGCATATATTCTCTTGGAGCCCCCTACCCAATTGGCCACTCAGCGAGTACTTTCAGCGCCGAGTGAAGCACACCGTGTGTAGGCAGCGTCCGTGCTGGACTCGCGAGACTCTTCCCCCATTTCCTCGACCCTGATTCACGACGCTGGCCAAGTGTCTGTCAGAGTCAGCATCTAGGAGTTCATCTTTGGTAGAGCTCCTCCCATCCCGGTAGCACTCGGCGAAGACCTTTGGACAATGCCTTTATGGACGTGTGATTTTGAGAGCTGCCGCAGACCGGCTGTCCGCACTCTCGGCGATTGTGTGCTCTGCAACCGTCATCTATGCTCCAGCCATCTGCAACCTGAATTTCACAGCTGCCCCCGGTGGGAGGTCAGTTTGGCTCCTCACTTCACTCGGCACGCTTGCTCGCTAACTGGTCAATTGTCAGGATGGGGACTCGTATCACCCTCTGGCCCGGGAGGCTGAAGAACGTGAGCTCACGAAACTGCTCGAGATGATCAATACCCGCGCCCTTGAGGCTCGGGCCAGCCATTTGCGCCGAGGTATACCATGCTATATCCCTCCGCTTCAGTATGACAGAGCGACACGAAGTTCTGTCATGGGAGGTATGAACTATCATATTGAAATTCGCTTTGATGACGAAGTCACATGGATCGCCCGCATCCGCAGGTTCAATGCCACGTCACCTCCGGCGGCACTGCGAGATTCCATCATCCAGAGTGAGGTTGCAACCCTCATGTTTCTGGAGCAGACTGGAGTTCCTGCTCCAAAAGTCTATGATTTTGCACTTGAGAACCCAAGCAATCCTGTGGGAGTTGGTTTCATTCTGATGGAGAAGTTACCAGGCAGTTCTTTGGCATGGCCCATTGCAACTCAGCAACAAAGGAAGAAGGTCATGAGCCAGCTTGCGGATACGTTTTTGGAACTTCAAAAATACCCCTTTGACGCTCTTGGCTCCCTGAACAGTCCTGGCGGGTCCCAGGTCGGTGCATTTGCTCGAGAATCACTCACCAACATTGTACAATCCGAAATGCGCGCCGCCGGGCCCTTCCCTTCTTTGAAAGAGTATCACGTGTCTTCAATCCAACTCATCTTGGATTTGATTCTTCAAGAGGAGATGTACTCGCAGCAAGCGGTGGACGCCTACTTGATCCACCGATATCTTATTGACTTGGTCCCGCGCATGTTGCCTTGGGCGCATCACGACGACAAGTTCTACCTGAAGCACGCAGACGACAAGGGAGATCACATCCTGGTGGATGAGGATTTCAACATCACTGGCATTATCGATTGGGAGTGGGCTCACACTGCGCCACCTGCACATGCCTTTAACTCTCCTGTTGGCTTCCTGCCAGTTGCTGACTTCTACGGCGCCAACAACAGCCTAGGCGACGATGAGGTTGTTTTTGCACGCTTGCTTGAGGAAAAGGGCCGTCAAGGCCTGGCCCAATTTGTTTGGAATGGTCGATTACAGCATAGGTTCGCCTTCTGCTGCGGATATGATCTCACCGACTGGGACGGATTCCTGGGCCTCTTTCGAGGGCTTCGGGACGCCGCAGGGGTGGACGAGGGCTTGGAGTGGGACCAGTGGAAGGTTGCTGCATTGCAACGCTACAAGGGCGATTCCGGGCTGCAGCTTCTGTTGACCAGGCACCAGGCCTCATAGATTAATCATGATATATATGTGCTTGTGTGTGGACGGCATGTGGCCTATCCAGTTCATTCTCTTGACTCGCTTTGCTGGGACAGTACCAACTAAACATTAGCCGCTTAAAACCGAACGAAGGGCAATCATGAGGCTGTGCGGGCTTGCTATGCGGCAGAGCATGGTCTTCATCGTTTGAAACTGAGTGCCCTTGCTGCCGAAACGTTGGGTAGAAGGAAGAGCGGCGCCGGGCTAAAGAGCAGAGCGATGCACTATCGAGCGCCGCTCAGTGCATGTTGCACCATGTCACGCTATCAAGGGTGAAGGTTTGGAGAAAGGTTCAGAGGCCGGCAGAGGTTTGGTAGTGAAATAAATCCATGCTGATGTCGGTGCCGGCCAGTGCGCGATCAACATGGCGGCGAATTTGCCTCTTTTTAAAACTCCCTCTTCCAGTATCTTATCTTCTCTATATGTGTGGTTGATTGGTAGGTACGTTGATATCAGATTTAAAAATCCATATTTAAACAATTTTTGTTTTCATTTCTAATCTTACTAAGCTCCTATTCTTTAAACAACCCTTATAAGTTACTTTAAAATAATAACTACATAGTGTCTGCTCGTAGAAGGTGGGCCTATGGCGCCTGTTATGCGCGTCACTTGGTAAGGGTCCGCATTGCATTGCACTAGGGAAAAAAACCAGCTTCATTGGGGGTTCTAGAAAATCATGTTGCCCATGTGTTTTTTTTTCAATGCAGTAAAATACCTGAACGCCGCCAAGCCCATTCGGCCATTACTCGTCGGCCAAATCTCTGGTATAGTACACCCAGATTGTTCCGCATCCAACGCAGAGCTGCTTCAGCCTCGAAAAATAAGAATTCTTCACATCATCTGTACCCCCTTCCCATCGCGTGCACACCACCCCTTTAGCGCCGTCGACAAGAGCTCTACTTTGATGACTCGCCCTTGACCCAGTTGGCCTGCTTGGAGTACTCCTTCTGCACGTACTTGACGAGCGACGCGTAGCTCTCCCCAAAGGCCTCGCCGTCGTCGTCGCCGTCCTTGTCGGCCGACTTGTCCTTGCTCTTCTTGCCCTCGGCCTTCTCCATGATCATGACGACGCTGGTGGGACGCTTGGTCTTGGCCGCGGCGCCTAGCTCGGCGCGCGAAGTGACGAAGATGAATGGCACGTTGTGGTCTTCGCACAGCACGGGGATGTGCGAGATGACGTCCATGGGCGAGATGTCGCCGGCGATGATGACGACGCCGGGGAACGAGGTGTAGCCAGGCGCAGAGGGGGGAGACTTGCGGAGTGTCTTGACAACCTCCTTGACACCGCGCTTGAGCGTGTTGTTCTTGGCGGCTGTTGATGGGTCACGGGTCAGTTTACTCTGTTCTTCAGGGTCTTGTTTGGCAGGGGAGGAGGGGGCGGATGCAATTTTTCAGCCGCAATTGGCGCGCGCGACGTACCTTTTCGGATGGTCTTGTAGACCTTCTTCATGCCCTTCTCGTCGGCCACGGGGATGGCGAAGGGGACAACGGTGCGCTCGAGGGGAAGGTCCTCAACCTTGTCCTCCTCCATGTCGGAGTCTTCATCCTCTTTGGCGACGGCAGGAGAGCTCTTGGAAGAGTCCTGCTGCAGCTTCTCCTCGAGAGCGGCCGCGAGCTTCTCCTTCTTGTCCTTCTTATCCTTCTTTTCCTTCTTGGACTTGGACACGCCAGACTCGTCGCTGCGCTTCTTGTCCTTCTTGTCCTTCTTGTCAGGCTTCTCGGCGGCCATTGCTGCGGTTTTGAGAAGAGACTTCTCGACTAGCGGATTTTCTGAAAAGGGGCGACTTTGAAGCAATCGAGCTCAAAGTCCACGGACCCGGGTTGTGCAGGCCAATTGAGACTTGTCGGGGTGGCTGGTGGGTGGTCGCAAAAGTTGACTTTGGTTTGTCGTAGCCTCCACTGACCACGAAATTTTTCTTCTACGAGACCAACTTTTTTTTCTCGGTGAGGGAGCTACCGCGCAGCGGATCGGCTATTCGTATTGCCGGTTCCGTGGTGCCTTTAGTGCCATCCACGTGACTTGAATAGTCGGGCGAAACCGCTAAGCCAATCAGTGGCGCGGCAATATCAATTACGATAGTATGAGCGACGATTGAGAATCGTCACTGTGGCTCGCATGAGAATTGTTATTGCCTTAAATTGTTCTACGGGGTCGTAAAAGTGCAATTGGGTGCAGAAGTTTTAGATGGTGACAAATGAAATGTTGTGACAATTGTCTATTGCGTCCCCAGGTCTAGGCAATGATGTACAGTTCAGTCCAGAGGACCATGTCCACCCCAATACATTCTGTTGATTCAAGCACTCTATTCCTCCTCATCGCCAAACTCGGCACGGCCGGCCTTGGACTGGTAGTAGTGGTTGCTGGGAATCCGTTAGTTTCACGTTTGAAGACCACTTCTCGCGGGGGAATCGCCACATACCGCTCAACAGCCCAGGACATCAGGTAGTAACCGGCCAGCATGGGGGGGACCCAGTAGAAGATCTGAGCCTTGGTGCGGCGGAAGGTGTTGAAGATGGCAGCATTGAAAGCGCCGGCGAAGGGGTTCTGTCGGTTGGCAGACAGACCGTAGGTGACGATACCACGTTGCTTCTCACCACCTGTGAGAGGTTAGTGCGGATTCGAGGCGGGTGTTGGATCCAATTTCGAGACAAGGACATCAATTGCGGCGCGCTGGTGAAGGAGAAGGTGACCGGGAGATCTGTTAGAGAGCGCAAGCGTGTCGATTCAATCGCATTATTCCCATTTGGTCATTAATCCCCTTCATCCGTCGTGCCGCCGTCGGTGCATTTCGATCGAGTCTCGAGGGAGCAGGCGCTTACCGAAGTGGCCCCAGTTGCCCAGGTAGCTATAGAATACAGTCAGAATCAATTTTTATTGCGATTGAGGGCTCGAGAGGGCATTTGGCTCGCGGTGCGTCGTGGTGACTGGCTTTCCTCGCCGGCCGGGGGAAAAGCCGCACGCCGCAGCACATCGCCAATTGCCCTCGCGCAGGGCGACACATACTGTCCGTTGACGGGGTCAAGGTGGGATCGGAGAGCTTGCGTGGGCTTCATGTTGCCGGATTTGCACGGGGGGCTCTGGTGGTGGATTCCTCGGTGATGCGCAAGGCAAAAGGGCAGGATTTCTCGGGTTGCAGGTTACAAAAACGCAAAGGCGGTTCTTCTCCCATCAGCCGAGCTTCCCCGAAACGGACTAGCGCCACCACCGCACCTTCTGCCAAACGGAGTTTGCCGGGACTGCTTGCAAAGAGCTTCAAATCCAGGTAACCATCCCACCACGACACTGCAATCGACGCCGTTGACTCCGGAGCGCTTTCAGAGGCCCCAGAGACGCCCACCAATCCAACCACGACCAAACCGCCACAGACAAAAACAACAACCAGATACCAACATGGCGGGTGCGGCGAGGGCCCTCAACTGGATGTACCGCATGGCCGTCCCGGCCTCGGCGGGAGTCTTCTTAGCCAGCCAGGCCATTTACGATGTCAAGGGTGGCACTCGCGCTGTCATCTTCGACCGTATGAGCGGTGTCAAGGACACTGTCTCCAACGAGGGAACACATTTTCTGGTTCCCTGGCTCCAGCGTGCCATAATCTTCGATGTGCGAACGAAGCCCAGGAATATCGCCACCACCACCGGTAGCAAGGATTTGCAGATGGTCAGCTTGACCCTACGAGTGCTGCACCGACCAAACGTCCAAGCTCTTCCCAAGATTTACCAGGTAAGCTGGCTTTTTTCCTACCAAAGTTTACTGTGCGCAGAAGAAAAAAAAAAGAGGAAATGCTAATGCCCCGCCAAGAATCTCGGTGCCGACTACGATGAGCGAGTTCTCCCCTCCATTGGTAACGAAGTCCTCAAGTCCATCGTCGCTCAGTTCGACGCTGCCGAGCTCATTACCCAGCGAGAGGCTGTCTCGGACCGCATCCGCACTGATCTCACTCGAAGAGCTTCCGAGTTCAACATTGCCCTCGAGGATGTTTCGATCACCCACATGACCTTTGGCCGCGAGTTCACCAAGGCCGTCGAGCAGAAGCAGATTGCCCAGCAGGATGCCGAGCGAGCACGATTCATTGTCGAGCGTGCTGAGCAGGAGCGACAAGCCAATGTTATCCGCGCCGAGGGTGAATCCGAGAGTGCTGAGGTCATCAGCAAGGCCATTGCCAAGTCTGGCGACGGTCTCGTCCAGATCCGAAAGATTGAGGCCAGCAGGGATATTGCCGCAACGCTATCGACGAACCCCAACGTTGCTTATCTCCCCGGAGGAAAGGGTGGCCAGTACTTGTTGTCGGTTGGCAAGGCTTAAAAAAAAGTGTATATCTAACTTAATGTATCGGACATGGGAACTCCCCACTTATAGTTGGCGATGATGAAGGCACATCATGCGCCAGCCATGTATTTCTAGAAAGGGATCAAACGGGAATATCGACCCCATTTCTCAATTGAACTCGTGCCCGTCCTTGTGAAAGATCATTGTCATCAGCAGGACGGTGGTGTGAACTGATATCCAATATGTGAAACTGGCGAATGAGATAAGTCACAACTGAAAAACATAGACCAACTCTTTGT
The DNA here is from genome assembly GCA_013406985.1 of Calonectria crousiana. Classification (NCBI taxonomy): domain Eukaryota; kingdom Fungi; phylum Ascomycota; class Sordariomycetes; order Hypocreales; family Nectriaceae; genus Calonectria; species Calonectria crousiana. The sequence goes on along the minus strand of VTGD01000051.1, from coordinate 159,256 downwards.
TACTTCTTTATTCACAGGAAAGAAAAAAAGCATTTTGAAGTAATATTAGCTATATATGTTTTTATCTTCATATTAATTCTCGGGAGCTTACTAAGTTCCTATGATTTCTTGTATACAATAATAAGGGTTTTGCGCCATGTGAAGCGCGAGTATATGTGAACCAGAAACAACAACCAGTTCGTGATTAGTTGAAAACTACTTTTCAATGAATTCCTCCGTCAGCGCTCCCTTTCCAGCACTCTGCCCAGGGGCAAAGAATTCTCCATTCACCAGCCTCCACCCGGCTCTCTGCAGGTCCATCCACAGGTTCTTGATCTTGAGCCGAACCAAGTCGCCTGCTGCTCTGGCATCTTCCGCAGAGTCGTGCCCCAGCATCTTGGGACCAGTCTCCTGCTGGATCTTGCGGTTGAGCTGCTCATTCATCAGGTGCTTGAGGCCTTGCCGGAACGGCAGCCCGGCCCTGTGGGGATACAGCAAGATGGTATCGATGATGGTTGGGTGGACGATGCGGACAGAGTTGAGATCGTTTTCAAGGCCGTGGCCGATAAGGGGTGTTTTGGGCGATATGAGAGAGAAGAGGAGATCGCGAGCCACCTCTGGCGACGAAACAATCTTGAGTTTCTTCTTGGTAGACTTGGTGATGCCACCCCCGCTGCCCTTGGCAGCTGAAGGTCGGTCATCGACAGACCAGGGTTCTGCCTGAGCTAAATCCTCCGGCCAAACTCCCGAGTAACGCGAGTTGAGATCCAGGATTTCTCCGATGGGTCGCACGAGAACATCAAGGAGCACTTCTCCCGCAGGCCAGGACGTGGCCGTCAGTCGGACAAGCTCCATTCCATGAACCGTGTAACCCATTTCACAATCGAAACACACGGCTCGATCCGTAGGAGCAAGCGAATTTTCGGGTGTCTCGGCAAAATTGAGGACAGAAGCCAGCCGCTTCGGATCGGATGTCTTGTAGACGTGATAGTTCTGTGTAAAGCAACCGACGGAATCACCCACTTCTTCACCGCAGCACTGATATCGCTTCGGCTGTCGGGCCCGGTCTCCGAGTGCCTTGGGGGCGATGAATGTCTTGCCCCAGTGAAAGGTGCAGGATCCGCCGGATGTCAGGGCTCCGTCCTCCTCACGTCTTCCAGGGAACACCTGGAACCTCTGCTGGCAACGGTCGCACTTTTCCCATCCCTTAGATGCCTCGACGCCTTGCCTGGCTTTCTCAATGGATTCGTCATCGGGCACGGCTGGCACGTACCCAAACTCAGATAATTTGTCTATGGGAGTGAGAATGCGCTTTGTGAGTTGAACTTCTTGAACAGGAGTGAGCCCGGTCTCGATCTTCTTGGGCGGTGGTTCAGAGCCGTCATCCTGGGATTGCTTCTTGCGCAGCTCCTCCTTGCGTTCGGTTTTCCACTGGTCGACCTTCATCCGCTTGTACTGCATAACCATGTTCTTCATGACATTCGAGTAGACGGCTGGTTTTTGAATTGCCGTCTGTTGCTCCTCATCCAAGGCTCGAACGATGAGATCTTGATCTGTCAGAACGAGGGCAGTTTCGGTGTCCTTGGCCTCCTTTTTCAGCTCCTTGTTAAGACGGGTGAATTCCGAGTAGAGCATCTTGAGAAGCCGGAGACGAATCTCATGGCTGGCCGGGGAGCTCTTGAGCAGTCGAGGATTGAGTGATTCTGGCTTTTTGGGTTTCTGCTGTGATGGTTTGGCAGTTGCCGATGAGAGTGATTGAGCGCCGGAAGAATTTCGTCCTTGAATTGGAGTAGATGACGCGGTCGACGGAGCTGCTCGTGGCTTCTCCGAAGATGGCACCTTTCGCTTCAGAGATGGGGGCGAAACGGGACGAGTTGCAGATTGCAACTTGGCCGGTGTTGATGACACAATGGCCGCGCTAGCTGCCACTCCTTTGTCTAACTTTTGTGTTCTCACTTCTGAGTGTGAAGTTGTGACGGAACCCGTCTTAGCACGTTTTCGTGGCACGTCCTGGTTCCCTGATGGGTCATCTTGGCATCTCGGCTGGGGTTTTGTTTCCTGAACTGCGGGTGCGGGCGCAGCGGGAGGCTGGTCGCTCTCATGGCCAAAGATGCAGTGAAAAGCCGTGCAGTTGTTCCCAGCTGGGCAGGGGATGTGCTTGAGTGAGAGGCTCATTGCGGCAGGCGCTGTCTCACGGCTACAGTTGGGATTAGCCGAGATCTAATGCTCTGTGATGCTGTGGATCGACGGTGCGTCGTGCATGGCAGTTTTAGAGATGCAGGCAAAGGAGATGGCTATGATGAGGCGATGGAAGTGATGGCCGTCTGGCCGTTTCAAGGGTGGAAGCGGCTGAAGGGCCACCTCGCATAAATGAACAGCGGAAGGGCCAGGCTGGGGAAACGGGACGCACTGCACGGGTCAGGGAAGAGAGGGGACGCGACGAAGGCAGTGAGGAGCCCTGGTTCTGAGGCCCTCGATTGGGATTAATGAGCTGGATTGCCTCTTTGTTGTGAGTGTCCTCAAGGCTTAGGCTTATACAGATAGTGTTTGAAATGAGGCGAAGCGAGGGTGGTGAATGTCGCGCCGCCTCAGGCAGCTTGGCTCAGGCACCCACCCACTTGCCGATGAGCACGGCCCTGACGGTACCCTGGGGCCGTGCAATGTCTTTTCACCTGAGTCACAACGGTATGATGGGGAAAATCTAGACCGGTCAGGATACCATTTGGAAATAATTAAATAATATTTGATTTTGGCTTAATATACTCTAGTTTCTTATATTCGTTATTTTGCTTCTTGCGATTCCGCGTTTGAAACTATTAGTTTACCATGTATCTTGTCACCGTGATACCCAGTGAACTATAGCGCCCCGCCACAGCTCGCATTGCTCACTAGTTGATCTCGCTATCATGAACTGTGGGTGAGACACTGTAATGTCATCCTGCTGATGATGAAATGTAATCTCAAAATGGCCATGTTAATACGCAATCCACTGATCCAGGCTTAACACCTGAACCCTTGGATGTGATCGGACAGTTTTAACGTGCAGGCCAAACAATTGTCCAAGGGGCTTGTAAGTGCTGACCTTAGTGGTCCTCTGTCTTGACTTGTGAACCTTAACCAGTGAAGATATCACCCGTGTTTTTGATGTGCCAGAGGTGATGAGTATTCTGCATCTAACTGAAGACGCGATATTATTTCTACGCGTCGATTGGACACATCCGTTCGCTTTATCTTCGTTGGACTCAAAGTCGATCTGTATGATAGATCACTGTTATGGGCGAGTGCCCTGTGGCGCTATGAGATCATGACCCATTTGGCTAAAAGAAATACCGCCTAACCAGGACGGCTAGATCATCACGGCCATCAGTGCCTATCACAGGCTGTGACCTCCATGCTCGCAACCACTTGTTCATTTCAATTTAATCACGCCGCGTTCTGCTTTGAGGCCCTAAAAGCGTCGACCCGGAATGCGGTGAGTGTATGAAATCAAGCCCGCTATATACTTTTCACAGCCTTGCCGTTGATCAGTGACGACTCACCTTGTCTCGGCGCTGCTACGCCCGTCACAGACAGATGGGACGCTATACCATCCAAGGTTCTGTTTGGGATTTCATACGATAACGATCCAGGCCATAGTGGACTATACAATGTAATTGGAAGCCCAGAAATCATTTTGGTTCATGTATTTATTATATTTTATCTTTCCGTGACTTATAATCGCCATATATACATTCGCTTCGGTAACTACACATTTCAAAATCAACTTTTGTTTGTTTCATCATGACTTCCCCTGTGCCAGATTTTGTCGGCGGTAGCCTTCGGGCAGATCATCTCTGCGTGCTGGTCCATGGCGTACTGAAACCCCCTGCCCCAAATGCATGCTCCACGGGTATTTTGCTGACACAGTCGAGATGAGCAGCTTTGGGGCAATCCGATGCACCTGCGCAATGTTGCCAAATCTCTCCGAGAGCACCACTCGCGCGATGAGCTGTACCTGCTTCTCGCCAAGGAGAACAGCGGTAGTTTTACCTACGATGGGGTTGAGCTTGGTGGCGAACGAGTATGCGCCGAGATTGAGCAAGAGATACGGGACATTGAGAATCGCGGCGGCAAGATAAAAAAGCTCAGTATAATTGGGTACTCCTTGGGCGGGATGGTTTCGAGGTACGCAGTTGGACTTTTATACGCAAGGGGGGTTCTGGATAACATCGAGTGCATGGTACGTGTTTGCCACCCTTTGTCGATACTCAGGCCGTTATTTACCTTGCAGCAATAGAACTTTGCGACGTTTGTGAGCCCCCACCTTGGAGCTCTACTACCTCTCAAAGGGATTTACAACCACCTTTGGAATGATTTCGCTGCGAGATCATTTTCCATGTCGGGACGGCAGCTGTTTATCATCGATAACTTCCGCGATACCGGCCGTCCGCTATTTTCCATTCTGGCCGATCCCAATTCAATCTTCATGTCCGGGCTGCGCATGTTTAAACGACACACGCTCTACAGCAACATTGCCAACGATCAAAGCACCGTTTACTACACCACTAGCATTCGAAAAACGGACCCTTTCACGGACTTGGCCAAGGTCAAGCTCAACTTCCTCAAAGGTTATGAAGGCGTTATCCTGGATCCCAAGCACCCAGTGGCACCTCGGCCCAAATTCCAGCCCGCCAGTTCAATGTATGATGATACAATCCAATGGATGAACACTATTTTCTTCATAATTCTATTCTTTCTCATCCTCCCTCTCATTACTTTTCATGCAATGCGCAGCTCCTACCGGATCAAGCTACATGAAACGGACCGAGCTGGCCTGACGAAGAAGTACCGCATGCCAGTTTGGATCAATCAAATGCGCGGAGAGGTGGAGCAAGTGTACGGAAACATCAGCACCTCGCAGAAACAGGAGTATCTCGCCGTGGGGGACTCGGAGTCGGATTCGGGCATGGACACTGACGACCTGAAGGTGTTGCGAAGGGAACGGAGGCTCTCAACACCCGCGCAGCCGACGCTTGCTCTCAAGCCATGCCAGTTTGAGATGATCGACAACTTAAATACTCTGAGCTGGCGGAGGTATCCCGTGTGGATCCAAAGCGACAGCAACAGCCACGGAGCGGTGATTGTGCGAGAGGACAAAAAATCGTTCACGGACGGATACGTGGTGCTGAGGCACTTTGCCGTGGATGAGTTCTTACGTTGAGCAGTACTGTGGGGGGGATGGCTTGTCTAATTTTGGGCCAGGAATGGCTTGTGCTGGCGTTGGGACAGAGGCATCTATTGTCATTGGAGCACTTATTGGAGGGATGTTTTTGGTTACACGGATACTGGCAGAGACGTCCTGTCAATCACAACCCTAATCTTGAAGCAAGTCTGGGGAGAGCATAAAAAATAAAAACAAGAAGCCGAGGACATGCAGAGTCAAACTGTCATGTAAAACAAGGAGGGCACGGAGGTTTGGTTATCCGCGCATTTCACGCCATGTCGGCTCAGACGGAGGTGGAGAGCGGGCGGTGTGCACGGGCCGGAATGGTATCGTGCGGCTCACATCATGATATGTCCGCACAAGCCGCAGAGGCAGGAAAGTAAAATCATAATAAAAAAACCCAAAACAAGTGCGACATGTATGACGTTTGAGTGGTGTCTTTGCTGCATTGTTCGTGCTCACGAGCTGCAGCAGCGCGTCAAGCGTAAATTGTATCACGTGCATATCGCCACACTCGGCCTTCCAGATGAGCCGACAGTGTCCTGATGCCCCTCACTGCGGGCCAATCACAGGCTCGGCAGAACAGTAGGCCAACGAAAAGTGCGGGCGATCAGCCAAGTGCTAATTGGCCGACGGCGTCGCAGTGCATGCTCATCATCTGATTGATTGACCGTCTCGTCGCCTTCTTCCCTCCTACCACACTCACCCCTCACGCACTCCGCCGGGGTTAAGGTCAGAGGCTTGTCGAGGTCGCGAGAGCTCTTCTTATTCTCTTTTTTCCCCCTCCAATCCCATTTTCACTCCGTTTTCCCCTGCACCTCTCGCGGCCCGACATAGTTGCTCGTCTTTTTCCTAGTCCGTCGGCTCGCGGAGTAGTACCCCGAAGATAGCCCGCATATTTTTTTTTTTCTGAGCTGGTCTTAAACCGAGATTCCGGCTCAATTTTCCACCACCAACCTCCGACGCTGCATCCGAGCGGCCATCTGAGCATCTCGCTCTAGCTCGAGCGCATCGGCTTCGGTCCGCCGCTCCACGCTGCGTCTTTGAATTCCCCCTCTCCCCGCCAATTGTCTCAATTGGCCTTTCTTTCCTCTCCCAACTCCCTCCCGCCCTTCGCCTCCCGCGAGCGTCTTCCGCCGCCAGTCGCAACCATGGTCCTCACCCACACCACCAACCACACCTACTCGCACCCTTTCCCGACCGTCACTCTCGCCTTCTTCCTGCGATATTCGTCTCCCCAGCTCAACCCTTTTGCCTCGCATGTGCTGAGCACCGACACCATCGAGAGTTATGTCGACCCCAAGACGAACCGGCTCCACACCAAGCGGATCCACCTCAAGAAGAGCCGCATGCCTGCTGCCATCTACAAGCTGCTCCCCAAGAGCGTGACTGGAGGTGGTGCCGGTGAGAAGGCCTCGTACATTCTCGAGACAAGCGTCGTCGACATTAAGGAAGGTTGGATGAAGTCTGAGAGCCGCAACCTCAACTTCACCGGCGTGCTCTCCGTCATCGAGAAGCAGCAATTCAATGTCCCTTCCGAGACCGAGTCCCAAAACCCCAACAGCGAGACGGCCGTCACGACCATGGTCCAGTTCCGATCGAGACTAGGAGAAAAAATCCGAGGCAAGTTGGGCCAGGCCCAGGAGGATGGCTGGCTGTCTGGCATCATGGGCGGCTGGGGTGCCAAGGGCATCCAGCGCAGTATCGAGAGCCTTGCGTCGACCAAGACCCAAGACCAGCTCTACAAGAGCCGTGACGGCATGCGCCTGGTTCTGGAGAGGCTACGCAACAACGGCGTCCTGAGCGTTCTCGAGGCCATCCGGAGAGAGCGCCAGCGCCAGCAGCTTGTCTGATGAGGTATCTACGAAGACGAATCGACTGTAACAAATGATGGATGATCCCGGCGCATTATGGACTTGCATTCGGGGGACTTTTTGATGTCCCGCCACCTGACACATTCACGACACACTCCTGTACCCTGTATTTGTATTACTATATCCTTCTAGCACGGCGCTTAAGTGTTTTTATGATTGGAGCCACATTTTGGGGATGGCAGAAAAAGACCTGATGATGGGTCCCGGATCTGGTAGGCGGAGGGAGAAGTGAGCAAAACGACAACTCGGACAACATGAATGGAGCGCTTGATGAACAGGCGCGTGGAATCCCCTCTCTTGTGATAGGTAGAAAATATCGCACTGAATAGGAACGGAAACGGCGTATGAGACAATACCACTTCACTTGTTATGATATCATGACGTTAAGTCCGTGTGAGCAGAGCCTTGTCCAATATTTGCATCTTGGAGAACAAGGTTGATTGATGTGCGCACCAGTGGCGGGTATCTTGTCATGAGTTACCTGTTTGGGTATGCTGCGACGGGTATTTCCCCATCGCCGGCTCCACGATGGAGATCCAATAGGAAGGTTTAGAACCATACTAACCCATGACCATTCAGAAGGCTAGAGGAAATTATTTACCGTGCTTGGTTACGGGTGTACTTTTTATCCCCAGAACATGATTGGGCTCATGGAGCTGCTGTGATACCCACCAGTTGGTGTTCGGTTCACAAAGTGCATTTGCGGTGGCACGACGGGTATCCGGCTTTTACCACCGACTTTGAGTAAGAATAGGCTGGCTCCCAAGGCATCTCATATTGATCACTGGCGTTTGAGAGACCACTGCCGAGATTTATATGCCATTTATATTTGCCAAATGGATGATTCCTCCAACTTCGGGAATCGTTCCCGGCATCCCAAGCCTCACCAACATGACCAACGCCATCCAACCCTGGAGCCCCTTGGCCTCGGCCTCGACATCCGGGGCTCACCCTCCGCCAACCCCGCTTCCCCATATGGCTTTCGGTCGACCTGGGGGAGTCCGGAGCATACTAGTCTCCACAATTTCGGTGTAGCGCATTCCCTGACCACTATCTAGAGCAGTTTTCCTGGCGCGGCCAGCTACATCCTGGCTGGGATTTCGCCCCATGCTCCCCGCAGACGAGCCCGGCCTTTTCGTGGGGCGTCGTCAGGTTCCGCTGTAATCGTTCGAGTGCGGACGATGGGGTGCAAAGTTGTCCTCGGATGCGAGAACCGATGGATGAGATCTCCAACCTGTCGGGCCAGGTGCCGCGACTCCCCCACGGGGTAAGTCGAGGGGAAGCGTTGGGGAGTAGGATATGGACAGAAACTGATAGTCTGTGGATGGTTTATGGGAACAAACGGGGTGGGCGTGGGCCTGGGAAGGATATAAACTGCCCATCCCGCCTGGTTGGCTCAGCTTTCCTGTCAACCTCTTGTTGAAGGCATACAGTTCTTATCACTACGCCTGCGGAAGACACAATACCATTGTCCCTCTCTGCTCATAACTTGCCCCAGCACTTCCAAACTCGAAGCCTGTTGCAATGGCCGCCGCCAACCAGGACAAGGCGGGAGAGCTGCCTGCTTCAGAGACAATCGAGAGCCCGGAAAAGCACGACGCTCAGAACAATGATGTCGCAGTCTTTGAGGAAATCGATCCCGCAGAGGAGCGAGCTTTGGTGCGCAAGCTCGACCGTGTCATTATGCCACTGATGGCCGCCGTCTACTTTTTCCAATGCAAGTTTTCCCCCCTCCTTAAAAACAGTAAATCACCTTCGAGCGTTTCTTCTAACGGAAACATGTGCGTTTGAGCAGACCTCGACAAGGGCTCCATCAACTACGCAGCAGTCTTTGGTCTCAAGGAGGACCTCGGCCTCTCGGGCCAGGACTTCTCTTGGGTCGTTTCCCTCTTCTACCTGGGTCAGCTCGCCTCTGAGTACCCCGCGGCCTACGTGCTGTCGCGGTTCCGCGTCACCGTCTTTGTCGGCGCCACCATTGTCGCCTGGGGCGCCGTCGAGATGTCCATTGGCGGCACGCACGACTTCCACGGCATCGCCGCGGCGCGCTTCTTCCTCGGGTTCGCCGAGGCGGCCGTCTCCCCGGCCTTTGTCATCCTCACGTCCAACTGGTACCGCCGCCGGGAGCACCCCATCCGCGTCGCGACCTGGATGTCGATGAACGGCATCAGCCAGGTCGTGGGCGCCCTGCTCATGTACGCCGTGGGAGGCGCCGACATGGCCATTCAGAGCTGGAGGGCCATCTTCTTGGTGTTTGGGGGCCTCACCGTTGCCTGCGGCCTCGTGTTTGTGCTGCTGATGCCACGAGATACCACCAATGCCTGGTTTCTCAACGAGAGGGAGCGAGAAATCGCGACGAGGAGGTTGGCTATCGATCGCGCTACTCGTGATCGCGCCAATTTCGACTCGAAGCAGATGTGGGAGGCATTGAGCTCGCCCCTGACATGGCTTTACTTCATGATGGCTCTCTGCGTTACTCTTACCACCCCTATTCTCAAGGTACTGCCCTCCATTTCACAAAAAGATGTTGATAATGTTCCTAACACTCCTCAAACAGTTTTCTTCCCTCGTCATCAATGGCTTCGGCTTCTCAAAATTCCGAACCATGCTGGTTGGACTGCCCGGCGGCGCCGTCAACTTTGCCACGGTCTGGCTGTCGGCTCTGGTCCCGCGGTTTTCCCCAGGGACCCGAATCTACACGGCCATGGGCCTTACTCTTATCCCGCTTGCGGGTTCCTCGATCCTGCTGGCACTGCCCGTCGACAGCAACGGAGGCTCCTGGGGCATCGTGGCCTCGACGTGGCTGGCCTCCTGCTCGTCTGCGCCCCTCTGCGCTTGTGCCAGCTTGATGGCGAGCAACGTCAAGGGAAACACGAAGAAGAGCATAGTGAGCGCCGGCTTCTTCATCACGTACTGCGTCGGTTGCATCGTCAGCCCGCAGGCCTGGCAGGAAAAAGACGCCCCTCGCTACACCAAGGGCTGCATTCTCAGCATCGCCAGCTGGGTTGCCTTGGTTTTTACCTTGGCCATTTACATGTTCTTAATCAAGAGGGAAAACGGCGTCCGCGACGCAAAGGCCTCGGAAGGGCATGCCGAATACCTGTCAGAGTCACAGCTCGGAGGAGATAGTCACACGCAGGTTGGTGTGTCAGTGGACTCTGATATTACCGATTTGGGCGACAAGGGATTCCGCTATAGTACATAAGTATAGACGAACCGTACGAGGTCATCCACCTCGGAATAAATGATGTGAAATGATGAAACCGTGTCTCTTGTGAAGATCATGTTGGTACTTGAGGTAGTTGGCTCATTTCCTTATATGATTCGTAACTTGCATGTATAAACACGCTGTAAAAAAAGTAGTATTGTCCTAATTATGAACTTCAGGCTCCATAAATACGAAGAAATAGGAAAATCTACGTTTCCCAGTCGCTCAAAACTCCAAAGCCTCCCAGTCAGCCAGCTCAGCCCCAGTGTAGACAAGACCTGGTGTGTGATAGACCCAGTACAGTGCGTTGTCTCCTTCCAGCGAAATACTCGCTAGATCCGCACTTCCTTCAAGACCGCCTTCGCCTAGTCCTCCTGTGCTGTCCATTTGGCCGGGTTCCATGTTTGTTGGTGGCGGTTGGTTCATAGGTTGGCCAGCTGACTGGCTCAGAGAATGGGCTTGGCCAACTGCTCCCAAGTTTTCGCTTGTGCCAAAAGGAAAAGCCTGGGCAGCTGCTTCATAACTCGAATCCTGTGCTTGATCCTGCGAGGGCCGGAGGTGCATGCACATCTGGTCAAGCTCGCCCAGCCGTTTGGTAGCGGCCCTATTCCCCACCGAGACAAGATACTGAAGGACGTTTCTGGAGCCCTCGATCCCACTCAAACCCATGTTGCCGCCTGGGTTAATAGCCTCAAGGAGGACAAAGACAAAGCCTACGGAGAAGAGAATATCCAGATCAAGGAAGGCGTTTTTCGCTGGGCAAAATTGGCAATCAGAACAAGTGTCAATTTGATATCAAGACAAGCATACCGATCAGCTCCGTATTGCGAAGCATTTGAAGAATGGCCAAGCTCTTTCGGGCTGCCTCAACACAAATTTCAGCAAGCCGGCGCAGCGTTGGCGTGAGGTTGGTAGTCGGTTCCGTATCGCGCTCGCGAACATTTCGAGCCATGTAGAGAAGTATTGGCCGGACTGTGTGGATGACTGCCTGTTTGATGTCAGATGAGAATTTGAAAATGTCAAATAAAAAGTGGCAATGTTACCTGATAGACGCTTAAATAAAGCGATGAGCTGGTTCGTGCACTGGTAGGCTCTGCTTCGGCAAAAAGACGACCGGCAACTCGTAATCCGGTTGAGCTAAAGTTCATGCTATACTCAGCGGGCATTGTTGATTCGACGTCATGGAGTGAGTGCAGGATATTTTCAACATCTTTGATGAACGATGACTCTGAATTTGTGTTTTGAACGTAGATTGCTGCAGATTGTTAATCGTGGGCGCTTCTCCTGAGTCAAATCCAGGTATACTTGCTGGATGTGATTTGGCCAGTGATCCGAGCCGTTCGAATATTTACCCGGATCGCTGCGGCAGATGAATACCCGGATACGTCAGCTGGGAGATTGATCGAGATGGCTTCATCCGCGATTGCCATTGGATGGCCTCCAGCAGCTGCTAGCCTTCTACGCTCCTCATTAGAGCTGCCAGGTTCAATATTCGAGATCCTCACCTCTCCTGCATGTACAAGGACCACCACAGACGGCTTCTATGAACGCTCTCGGAACGAGAATACTTTTGCGTTTTGTTTTCCTTGTGCATACCATTACTAATTGCAAGGCGCAAAGCCATGCTTGCCTGCAAGTTGTCAGCCAAACCCCGAGATACGGGAAAGAATACCGACATATAAGTAAGCCTCCTCCTTTCTATCTGCTACTTGGAGAAATAGGGCGGCAAGTCCCACGACTTCTATGCCAAGAATACCATGCTTCCCCATATCGCCCATAGCCGGCATGTGTCTCATTGCTTCGTTGAAAAAGGCTACCCCAGGCACTTCGAGATCATCATCTGTACCTGCTCGTAACAACCGCCCTAGAGCCAAGATGAATAACACTTGGACAAACCATAGTCCTCTGAGGGGCGTCTCATTGCTTGTGTCGCGGTACAATCGTGCTAGGTTATCCGAGAATGATCGAATGTCGAAGAGATGCTGGGATATGCCAACATTCAAAATGACCAACTCTAGAAGTTGGTTCGCCTCATCTTCGGAAGGCCACCCTTGGACGTTGTTAATAATTTCACGGTCCAAATATGGCGTCGAGACGGCTGCTGAAGCTGGTGTGCTCTTGTCCGACTTGGCAGATGAGCGTGCGAGAAGGAGTGTCCGGATCTCAGTTCCAAAAATTTCGCTTGATGATAGAGATGGTTCTGGAAGAATGGCTACGAAATGTTAAGCAATGTTGCAAAATCTGCGTGATTGGATAACCACCTCTTGGTGCATGATTATTCAGCGTCCTTGTCGACGTCGGTGGACAGTCTATAGCCCTGGAGCGAGGTTTGAGTAATGAAAAGGCGGAAGTTTCTGAGCTGGGAGTTTCAGAGGAAGCAGGTACATGGACTTCCGATGTTGATGGGAGGGATGCATTTGCCGCAGATGACTGGCTTTCTTGTGGATCTTCCGAAACTTGATCTGGCGAAGCTGCTGTGTCAGATGTTGCAGATATGCCTTGGTCCGACCTATCGGGCGTTTGCTGGCTCTCATAATTGGCAACTTTCTGCTGCAGCTTTTCTATCTGACTTTTATTTATTTTCACTCGTTAGATTGCGGTTGCTGGAAAGCCTTGGGTGGGACGCACGCCACCGAGTACATCTTGCGCCTCTCGGACGTGGCAAAGACGCAATTGAGGCCGCGCCTGCTACAGTAGCGACACGGCCATGTGCCGGAGCACTTGACCTTTTTCTCGCGACACACATGGCATGCCGTTGATGTGCGCGCCGCCTCTAATTGGGGCGATACCCTGCGGCGTCGCGGCCGATGCAGGTTTGTCGGATTGCTGCGGGCCTCGAGGACAGGAGCGGGGGCGGTATCGGTGCTGTCGTCCATTGCCGTGGCGGACCCACGCCCAAATTGCGCGGCGTCGATGGCTTGGCTTCCCGGTTCTGCTTGGGCTCTGTTTCACAGAACATAAGCGATATTAAGCATGCTACTATTTGGCCATCAATACGATACAGAGCTTTGTCATGCAGCAGGCGTATTGAATTCGATTGAGTGGGTATTGAAGCACCTGGGTCGGTCAAGTCAGCGGTCATCACGCCTAGGCCCCACTGAAATATGGCGGTGTGTAGCGGTCGCATGCCACAGCCGACCAATAAGTCGCCGATTAAACAAGAAGCCGATTACATAGGGGCTTAAAAGGGCATTGATTTAATCTGTCACAACAAGATTGACCAGCACTGTCCGGCATCAGATATGTTATTGTCTTCTTGACCACCATGGTCTGCCAAAGCGAACAGATGTTGTTCAGCCTTTCCATAAATTCATTGCACGCAATTCAAAGTCCTCATCCATATCCTCAACTAGATGCCAGACCAATGCAACATCTCTGCATTGCTGGCTGCCCATCTTCAAACTTCAATCGCAAATATAATACCATTTATGCGCAGCATCAAATTTCAGAGACAAACCACCTGTAGCTCACATAACCAGCTGGTACACTGAACCCATGTTGCCTTCGGTATCTTGGAAGTACCGAAAGACACCATAAGCACCTTCCTTGGTCTTCCCGGTCAAAACCTTGCCGCCGGCCTTCTCAATGACTTCAGCACTGACATCAACATCCTCAACAAGCCAGGAGATGACGACACCGCCTTTGCCTGGGGCAACGTGACTAGTCTCATCGGGAGATAGGACAATTCCGCCCGAGAGGTTGAGAGAAGGGTTCAAATCAAACATTCTGATCTTGTCCTTGGGGTATTCAGCGGATTGTTCCTTCCAAGTAAACTTGAAGACGGCATCGTAGAATTTAGATGCTGGTATGTGTAAGTGGTTGGTTGTAGTTGGGTGGTGTGGGAGATAGGGTCATACCGCGCTCAACATCGGTGGCAGGGATGCTTATCCAAACAGGAGTGCCAGGGGCAGGGGGCTTCCAGTCAGAGGTCATCTTGAAAATAGTTCGTGATTGGACAGGTTGGGAATTGGTGGTGTTGAATCTCTCGATTGAGCCAGGTGTAAAGATGGAGTGAGTTGTTGACTGAAGAACCGGGAAACAAGTCTTGGATGCCAGGCCAAAGCCGGCTTTCTTATACCCTAACCCATCACCCCGCGAACATCATCGAGCGGGGAGGACGGCACAACACCATGCTGGTGGCTTACCGTCACCAATGATACTGTCGCGCTTGTGGCAATCAGGACGCGTCCTTTCAGCCAAATCCCACACCAACCAGCCACGACCCCACGTGACCCTCAACTAAAAGGCGGTCATACAGTGCGGTCTGCCACCCGTAGATCCCGGTGCCACTGTACCGACAACCCCTCCATGACGGCGGGGTTGGCAGGGTATTATGAAAGCAGGGGTGACCAAATCACCTTGGTGTGAACTCGTACAGTACGCTCTCATCGACGCCAACTCTTCAGCTCCTCGTCCTCCCTTGTTCGCTAGCCATCCACCATGTCTGAGCCGGTGTCTGTGCTATTCGTGTGCCTCGGCAACATTTGCCGGTCAACCATGGCTGAAGGCATATTCCAGAATATGGCCAAACAGCCGGAGCTCAAGGGCAAGATTGGGCGGGTCGACTCGTGCGGTACAGGTACGTGGATGTGATTGTGACGACTCTGCTACACCACACGCTGCCGCCATCGGTTTTTTAGAGCCCTCAGCTAATGCCATTTCGTTTAGCCGCGTATCACGCCGACGAAGGCCCTGACGACCGAACATTAGCCACCCTCGAAGCAAACGGCATCACTGATTACGACCACCAGGCGCGTCGCGTATGTCCCCAACCCCTTTGCTGACCTATCCCCGTCTCCTGTCAGCAGCTGACACGTGCCTGTCCACCTCCAGTTCCACCCAAAGGACTTTGACAAGTTCGACTACATCTTTGCCATGGATCGATCGAACCTGTCGGACCTGCAGCGGCTCCAGAAGAACAACCCCGGCAGCAAGGCCAAGGTGATGCTGTTTGGCGAGTTTAGCGGGGGCAAGCCCGAGGTTGTCAGCGACCCATACTACGGCGGAGCTGAGGGATTCTCCAAGGCGTACGAGCAGTGCTCCCGCTTTTCCCAGAACTTTGTCAAGGAGGTTCTTGGACAATAGACGATGGGCAAAAAGGGGGAACCAGACTTGACAATTACTAATAATGCTGCTTGTATATAATAAATACTAGGGGGGAGGAGCTTTGCAGGGGTTATAATAGATAGACTACACCGACAGTACTACGGCACCTTTTTTCTTCAAAAATGGATAGTAGCTACGACGCAATAGTTCCTGGTGACGTACGTGCCCTGATCCCTCGCATCCCAGAGCAACGAACAGCTTCCATGTTTCGGGCCGGACGGAGCGGTCCGCCGAGATAAACTTGACAGCTGTCATGTTGTCCCATGTAAGGCATAGGGGTAGTTCTGGGCAGTCCATCGGGACAAGGCAATTGGTGGAAGTCGAGATTGCGATGCAAATGCTACGAAATCCCCCAATCTAACACCAGATTAGTCTCGTATTTTACTACTGCTGCAAAGTGTCTCGAACCTGGCGGTACGCCAATCAGGGCTCTGAAGCACATCAAACTTCAACTTTGGCCATCCCCCCCTGCCAAACTGTGAAAACGTAACGGTCCCACAGCAACTCCCAGCTCTGCCTCAGCCCTACGTTCCCAGGTCGCGATTTTGGCCGCTGACCGACGGGGCCAGCCATGTGAAAAGCGGCCCGGCAGTGGGATAAGCTATCAAACTAGACAGATTGTCATAATCTCATCTCATTTTTGCATCGGGGCTGCCGAGTTTTCTGACACAGCCTGGCTGACGAGCTTTTTTTTTTTTTCTTGGGTAGCTTTCTGCTGACCACGTTGGCGGCGTACTACGGACTCAGCCCCTCGATAGTACATTGGCCGGTGTCGTTGGTTCGGGACCCAGCATGGTGGTTCAGTCCGCGAGAGCGAGAAAAAAAACAAGAGTTTCTCCGTGTTTCGTAATAGTTCCTGCTCCCCTTTTTCGAGCATGCCATGCCTCCTTTTTTTCTCTCATGACCCTCTTCCCGCCCACGCAACCATCGTCCTGCGAACCAGGGACGATGTCCAGGGGGACGAGGGTCGTTGTCGCGCGGCTATGTGCTGCTGAGGGCTCTGTGGGCGCTGATTGGCCGCCCAGCTGGAGAGTGGTGTAGTGGGGAGCCGGTCCAGCAAATCAGCCGCGGGGTGAGAGGTGACCTCGCTGCGGGGGCGGTGTCCTAGTGGCTCGGGCTGCGGTGGATCCCCCGCCGGTGCTGCCCTGGAGCAGACCTGGAACAGTACCTGGGATGGCCGCTGATGCACCGCGCTTCAGCAGGTACCTTGCGTGGCCCAGGGCTCTTGGGCAGCTCAAGTCTAGGCCATTCTGCTGCGTGTGCTTCCCCCTCCCTCGCTCACTCACCTTTGTCACACTCGCTCCAACCCACCAACATACATATAATCGCGACGCGCCGACTGCGAGAGAAAGGCCTTTTCTTTTGTCCTTCTCCGCCCTCTTCATCATCACCCGCCTCCTCAACATCCCATCTTTCCCCCCCACGCCGCTCTCCGCCGCAGCGCTGCTCCTCCGCTGCCCGCCCTCACGTCGCTGAAATCGCGATCTGCCCCGCTACACCCGGCCGAACCCGCCCGCAACCTTCTTCATCCGCCAAACCGCATCTGACATCATGGGCGATCTTCAGGGAAGGAAGGTCTTCAAGGTCTTCAACCAAGACTTCATCGTCGACGAGCGATACACCGTGACCAAGGAGCTTGGCCAGGGTGCCTACGGTATCGTCTGGTGAGCATCGTCGCACTTTTTGCACCTTGCGTGTCCCTACCCCGCCGTACTGACGAATGCCCCGCCTCGTCGGGCTCTGCAGTGCTGCCGTCAACAACCAGTCCAGCGAGGGTGTCGCCATCAAGAAGGTCACCAATGTCTTCAGCAAGAAGATCCTCGCCAAGCGCGCCCTGCGCGAAATCAAGCTGCTGCAGCACTTCCGCGGCCACCGCAACGTGCGTATTTCTCGCCCCAGAGGCTCCCACCCGCTAGAGCTCCCTGCGTCGCGCGGCGCCCGCCAAGAACGATGCTAACATTGCGGCAATAGATTACCTGCTTGTACGACATGGATATTCCCCGGCCCGACAACTTCAATGAGACGTACCTGTATGAGGGTTAGTGCTGCGGTACCACAGTGCCTTAACCTCTCGCGACGATTGCTGACATCATGTGCAGAGCTGATGGAGTGCGATTTGGCCGCCATCATCCGTTCCGGCCAGCCCCTCACCGACGCCCACTTCCAGTCCTTCATCTACCAGATCCTCTGCGGTCTCAAGTACATTCACTCGGCCAATGTCCTGCACCGTGATCTCAAGCCTGGTAACCTTTTGGTCAACGCCGACTGCGAGCTCAAGATTTGCGATTTCGGTCTGGCTCGAGGTTTCTCGGTCGATCCCGAGGAGAATGCAGGATACATGACCGAGTACGTTGCCACTCGATGGTACCGAGCTCCCGAAATCATGCTCAGCTTCCAGAGCTACACCAAAGCTAGTAAGTGGCCCTTTAAGTTTGCATGAGGTACACATGGCTAACATGTAACAGTTGATGTGTGGTCCGTCGGCTGCATTCTTGCCGAGCTCCTGGGAGGACGACCCTTCTTCAAGGGCCGAGATTACGTCGACCAGCTCAACCAGATTCTCCACATCCTTGGAACCCCCAACGAGGAGACCCTTTCTCGCATCGGATCCCCCCGTGCCCAGGAGTACGTCCGCAACCTGCCTTACATGCCCAAGAAGCCTTTCCCCAGCCTGTTCCCCAACGCCAACCCCGATGCTCTCGATCTCCTCGACAAGATGCTCGCCTTCGACCCTTCTTCACGTATCAGCGTTGAGCAGGCTCTCGAGCACCCCTACCTCCAGATTTGGCACGACGCCTCGGACGAGCCCGACTGCCCCACCACCTTTAACTTCGACTTTGAGGTTGTGGACGACGTCGGCGAGATGCGCCGCATGATCCTGGATGAGGTTATGCGATTCCGCCAGATGGTCCGCACCGTCCCTGGCTCAGCCGGCGCCGGTGGTGTTCCTGGACAGCAGGGCGGCGCCGGCCAAGTGCCTATGCCCCAGGGCAACGGCCAGTGGACCGCCGAGGACCCTCGACCACAGGAGTACCCCAGCCACGGCAACGCTCTGGAGCAAGAACTCCAGGGTGGCATGGATGGCAGGAGGTAGATGCGGAGAGGAACAAGGTGATTTATTTGGCATCAGCGAAATATTTGCCTCTCCAGAAAAGCGAGGGGCGGGGAATCGGGAAGTATACAAGCAAGGGCTTAAGGAAAACACAAAGCGGAGGATAATTTTTCCTCGGTTGACAAGGCCCGGGAAACTAGAGCTGAGCTATACCTTCAGCCAAGGCTGCGACTTGGTAATGTTGAAGCGCAAGAGGATGAGTTTGAGCAAGACTTTGGATGCTACAGCTGTGGCAATGGGCCCTGGCCGAGAAAGAGGCTTCCATTTGCGGGAAGAGAACTAGTCCTCTTCCCTCCCCTTTTTTGCAATGAGACACGAGATGAATATTTATTTCTGCAATTCTATTATTAGCTCTGCAACATAGGTCACATAAAATGTACAGGTGGTGAAAGTAGGTTGTTTCACCAAGTAATGTTCTTGTGCCGTTTACAGGTCCGAGATGTGAAATGAGATGGCCGCCAGCATGGCCGCATAATTTCGCCAGCCGCTGAGCGCATACATTTTGCGAGAGGTCAATCGTTTTCAAGGCCATCTAATTTAAGCAAACTGTACTGGGCGGACCCGGCAAGGCACGCGAGAAGGCAAAAGACGTCACACCAATCACATGAAACGAGACAGCAAGAGGCAAATCGACTTTCAAAACCTTATATTCTCTTTCATCATCCGCGGCCGTGCTACCCATGGACCCCATGATGCTCAAAAGCCTATATGCAAGATAGAGATGCCAAAAAATCCAGAAACGCCAAACAAAAGCACCCGTCCCCTGATCTAAAACAAGATAATATGCAGATTGGCAAGCAAAAGCAAAAAAAAAAAAATAACAATAAGTTTGCGCTGTAAATGTGCAAAAAAGAGAAGCCTTTTTTCGGTTGGGATTCAAGCGATTGCGCGCGAGCCCCAGTCATGTATGTGAAGCCTTGGTATATATAAAGAGGTGCTCCGGCCCAAATCGATTGAGACGGACCGGAGCAAGGAGAAATAGATAATAGTAATAAGAGGAAGAGAAGAAAGAAAAAAAGCAGACAACCGGTTTTGAACAAAAACACAAAAAGTGGTATATAAGCGACCGTTGAGAATAATATGTGAAGAAAAAAAATTCATGTAAGAAAAGCCCATTGTGAAAAAGTACTCCAGGGAGGTGACCGCCCAGTCTATTTTCGTAAACGAGAGATTGTGAAGGGAAGAGAAAAGAAAAAGAGAAAGTTGCAATAAACAAGACAACTTTGTTTTTTTTTTAACCGTAGAACCAGTACTGGGCAGTGTATGAGGTGCTGTCGGTGGCGGCGCCGGTGCAGCCGTGCGAGTTTCCGCCGGCGGTGAGGACGCGGTAGACGTACTTGAGGCCGATGCTATTGCCGGCGTCGCCGAGCTCGAGCCAGGCGACGGCGCCGGTGCCGTCGGGGCCGGCGTAGGCGGAGCTGGGGGCGTTGACGGCGGCGAGCTTGGTGGCGCGGAGGAGCTGGCCGGTGGCGGACAGGTCAAAGGTCGGGGTGCCGGAGGCGCTGAAGTAGTGGTGGCCGATGAAGGGCATGGGGCGGTAGCCGTCGAGCTTGAGGGGCTTGGAGGCGGTCCAGGGGTTGGCGGCGGCGCCGCCCGTCGAGGCGAGGTTGAGGGGCACGACGTGCGACTCGAGGGCCGTGGCCGTCAGCTGCTCAAAGTCCGAGGCCGAGAGCGACTTGCGCTTGGTCGCGCCGGGGTACAGGTCGGTGATGTCGTAGAGCATGGCCAGCGCGCCCGTCGAGGTGGCCGTCGCGCCCGCGGCCGAGCATGAGTAGTTCTGGATGCCGAAGCCGAGAACAATGTGCTTGAGAGCGACACCGGTGGGGGCAGGGAGCTCAGTGCCTAGGTGTGGGTTGTCATGTTAGTCAAAGAGACTTGATTGGGGTGTTTATTTGTGAGTGTATGCGTGTGTGTATGCGTGTGTGTGTGTGTGTGTGTGTGTGTGTGTGTAAGTTGTCAAGGGGAGGAGGGGGATTGTGACTTACCACCGCCGTTCACGGGAAGAGTAGGGCTAGAGGTAGAGGTGGAGGTAGCCTTGATGCAGGGAGAGGCCAGAGCCAAAGCCGCAGAGGCGATGACGAGGAGAGATTTGGCGAACATTGTTGATTTAGGTTGTGTATGCGTTGAGTGTGTAAGTCGATTGACAAGCTAGAGAAGGAGTCCGGGATTTAGGCTTTTTTAGACAATGCCGATCTCTGAGAGACGATGATGGCAAATCAGGAGAGAGAAGGAGTTAAAGTGCGGGATGGAATCGAATTGGAGCTGGAAAGCTGTCGATCTGTCTTTGGCCTTGGAGGTGGATGGGGAGGAAGAGCAAGGGACGAGCGCGGGCAGATATATGAGCAAACGCGGCAAGCAGGCAAAGCGTGGTGGAGGGTGGCGGCAAGCTAATAATAACCGCAGGGTGCAGGGCTTGGGTAGCTGGGGCGGCCGGCGAGCCCACCAGGGCGCTTAATCGCAGCAGGGTTGCAGATGTGGTGATGTGCAGGAGCGGGGAATGGGAGGGTGGTCAGGGTGCAGGAGGCGTGCGTTGTGGGTGGGTGGGTGGCTTGACCGGGGATGGCGAATGGTCAACCGTCAGCTCCTCTCTTTCGGACGTTTTTCTTTTTTCTTCTTTTTTCAGAGCCGTCCGGTTACAGGAAAAGCAACGTTGGCGTGCAGGGAGAGAATGGAACGGGTGTGAAAAAAAAAAAAAGCTTGTCCGAGGACGAGGGAACACTTGACTTTTTGGGGGGAAGGTTTGGTAATTTTGTTTATATATACGTCCATTTCACTAGATGCTATACACGAAACAGGCCGCCCCCCTGCTCTGAGATAAACAGCGACAGAGGCCAACCGCAGAGCTAAGCCCGTCAAGCAGAGTAAGCCTTGGCCCGCGCGCGGCCGACTTGAATAATACACACTATTAGCAACAACCACTTAGTAGGTGCACCCTCTCTGGTCGAGAGAAGAAAAAAAAAAAGCACGGGACTGGCTCGAGCAAGCTAGGAAATGCATGGTCCTAGCTGGAGAGGAGAAAACAAGGATACTACTGTACATGACAAGACATGCCCGACAACCCTGCGCACCCGAGAAGGCCAAGACTCCGCAAACGAACAGCAGGAAACAAAAGGAAGCCAAGAATGAGCCAGGGTGACGCAGTGGAGATGGGGGAGGGAGGGGGGGAGGCTGGCTGGAAACTTCCCGGATAGCTTGCGAAAGAGAACACATGGTAGTCTAGGTGTGCAGCAAACGAACGACCCTTGACCTTGGGACCTGGCCGCCTAGACTGAGACCCTAGCGCGATGGGGAATTGTTTTTTCCCTTCCTCTCGACCTGTGACGGGCGAGGGATGGAAGACCAGTCTTGACTCGATTGAGAAAGCTGGAGCGTGCGAAAGGGTGGTCCGCTTTGGCCACCGTTCAACAGACCGACCGGGTTCGCTTTACATGTCCGTGGGCGTGTGCGACTGACTTACTATCCAGAAAAGAGGCCGGGCGCGAAAAAGAGGCACAAGAACAAGGCAGAAAATAGAGTCGGGGTCGAGTGATCACGCTGCACATGGTCGGCGGGTAAAAGGCCGCGAGAAGCGGGCTAGTCGCCGCCGCTGAAGTCGTCATTCGTTCCAGCTCAGCGGGGAGAGAAGACACGAAAGAGAGAGAGAGAGAGAGAGAGGACGAGGAGTGTGAGAGAGGAGGGGAGGGGCGGGAGAACAGGCAGGTGAGTGAGATTGGAGGAGTTTGCAGCCTGTTTCCTTTTTCCTCACCTCGTACCTTTACTTTTTTTCCCTCCCCCATGTGGTTTATGCATCCGAGGCACTGTACGAGGGTGGGTATTTCTGTCATGTAGGCGTGTGCTGGCTCTTTTCCCATGTCTTGGTCTGATGCAATCGAGCAGCTGAGTAAGACAAGAGAGCCAGGGCGAAAGTTACCGTCGACGAGGATGAAGCATGTAAAAATAAAATAAAAATTAAAAAAACAGTAATAAATTTTTTTGGCTGCACGGCGCGCGCGCGCACACACGCACGAGAGGGAAAACGCTGCTACCATATTCTCATCTCACGCACACCCACCCCTCTCTCTCTCTCCCCCAACACACGCAGTGGGTGTGTGCGGTTGCTTGAACAGCTGGCGCAGCACGCATGCGGCCCCGGAGACATGCTGATCCGAGCGGTGCATGGCGATGTTTAATTTAAAATACAGAGAGGCGGAAGCAAAACAAAAAAAAATGACATAAATGCTGAGCTGACAGGCAGGCCGCTGAGAAATCCCACCTTCTATTGCCACCCACCAGCACTTGTTGGGTGGGAGGGGAGGGGATGGAGGGCAAGGTGTCAGTCAGACTTCTAAATCTAGCTTCCAATTCTGTAGAGATTGCCGCTCGCCCAGCTACCTCATTTTTCTCGATACCTGCTGCTGTGCTACCCTCCATTCGCTTGTTGCTTTGTGGGGAGGGGAAGGGCCAAGACAAACAAAAGGACGAAATGGAACGTGTAAAAAAAACCTCCAAAAAAGGAATCAGGTCAAAACGGGGAGCCGATCTTCCGCGCGCCGCGAAAGTGTAAAGCCGAAAAACCCAGGCCAGTCCAAGGGAGAAAAAAAAATGCCAAGAGGCTCGGCATCTCGATTGTCTATTCCTGATTCCTTCCACTTTTGCGGGCATTTGACAAAAGCCAGGGTTGTGATTTGCAAAGGGCCCGCGTGCGCCGCTCCCGAGCTAGGCCAAGACTAGCAAGAGAGCGACGGGGTTAAACGGGCGGAAGGACGGGCAACAAACGGCCTTGCTCTCTTTTCGCTGTCCCATCTACTTCCTCTTCCCGGCCACCTGCCTGGCTCACCGTACTAGGGAACCAGGGGGATACCCCTCCCCATGACGCCCAGGCCCGTTCGACGACTCGGAAACGTTGCGGACGGGATCCAGAGGGTTCCACAAGGCCAGATGATGGCATGGCTCCTCCGGCTCACTGTGAAAGAGGCGAGGGGCCAGGGTAGCTAGCGCAAGGGAAGATGGTCTAGGCGGGAGAGAGACGGCAGGTCAGGAAAGGCCCCTCTCTGCCCAGAAAAATTCACCAGTCGGGATGCTTGCGCACGCGCCAGCCAGATGGAAAGAGGCTGAAAGGAAAAAAAGAAGCCGACAAAGAGGGCTGAAGGGGGAAAAAGAGGCTAGAGAGTGACGACGGAAGATCACAGGCCTAAAGTGGCGCGGTGGCGTCGTCCTCTAGTCCAGGCGTCCTGCAGTCGCGAAACAAACTGCTCCCCCGTTCAATCTGATATCCATGCTGCGCGTGGGAGAGAAGTGCCAATTTCCCGCCAAGAAAAAGCAACGCAAGCAATTCCCATTCATGAATTTTTTACTCGTTTCTCCGTCTGTTTCTCTCGGTACCAAGGAAAGAAACACTCCGGCATTAGCTGCAGCGACGACTCTTTAGGAAATTAATTGCGCATTGCGTGTGCATGTCGCATATGTACGTGGTATTCTGTACTGTACTATACTGTATGCACACCTGTAGATGATAAATGTCCGGGGGCGTGGGTTGACCAGGGATAGCAGCTTGAAAGAGAGAAAAAAGCATCTCCCCCAAGAGCGCGCCTGCAAATGGGCTACAAGTGCACAAAAAAACAGCTCGAAGGACCAGAAAGCCGACATGGGTATTGGGCTCTCTGCGTGGGAGCGGAATGGGCGTCCGCCGTCGGCGCTGGTGCGGCACGGGAGCGACCGGGGGGGAGGCCCACGTCGCTGAGTGGCGGGCTAGGCGGAGGAAGAGCCAAAGTTTTTAGTCGGACGGATAGAACGGGCGTCTATGGTAGCGTTGGGGCTAGGAAGGAAGACCCTTTTTGCTTCTAAATTTGGGTTAAATTGGGATAAGTTGGGATAAATTAGGCCGAATTACCCTCTGGACCCCTCGCTTCTAGTCCTCTCCACACCACACCGCGCGCCATAACCAGCCTGCTCGTGACCGATGATGATGGGGGTTATTGTGGGCTAATTAGTCCCCCCCCCTCCCCTCCCGCCCTTCCCTGGTCTCATGCACGTCCTCCCGTCTTGGTCTAGTCGCCGTCCAGAGGAGAAGCGTGGTAGCGAACGGTGAGCGTCACGGAGCCGGTGAAGGTCGTCGTCCTCGTCGTCGTCTTCGCTTTTATGGCTCATACCATGCACAGCAGACAGACCACGCGCGGGAGCGGTATCAATTGCCCGCCTGCCGCTCCCGGTTCATGACCCTGCCCATCGGCCAATCGGCAAATGATGGCTCATCACCCACCACCCATGACACGCCGCGGCGCGCGCGCGCGCGCCCATTACTTCTCACTCAGGATTCCCCACGTGCTGCTGCTCTCGGTCCCCGATGAGACCTGCGTTGCACTCTCCTGCTAATACCCGAATGCGATGGGTCTTCGGTTGTGTTACCAGTCGTGCAATGCCTTTCCCCGCTCCTCAACCCCCTCGGCTGCGGACATGGTCTAAAAGAGAATGTGTAAGCTACGGTTACGTTGCCAACCAGCTAGTGCGGAATTGGGTGTTGCTGTTGTGGTTGTTGAGTCTAATGGAAAAAAGAGAGAGACTACTACCCCAGCCCGTAAGAATTCAACAACCAAAAGAAGCAATGGTGACGCTGCAAAGGAGACGCATTGCATCCCGCTCCGACTCCGACATGTTGGTTGCTGGGCCGTCACGGCTGCGCTGTCTGGCCTCGCCTCTGCATGTCTCGCAAGGCATATTCCCAGCGCCTTGGGACGCAAATGGGGCGTGGCCACGAGGGCGATCCCCCCCAGGGGGGGAGGGTGGGTTGTTGGTTTGGGTCGCCATATCAAGCAACAGGAGAGTTGATCATCCTCTTCTGGAAAACCTCGAGTCGGCTCAACCAACCGACCATGCCGGGCTTGTTTTTTAAGCGCCCGCGATGCGGCGGTGGCGGGCTTTGCTGTTAGTTTGTTAGTTTGCCTTGAAAAAAACTCGGCGCCGCGGCCGTCATTGTGCATTGTGCAGCCAACAGCAGCAAACACGTCAAAAAGCCAAGACGAGCTGACAGGCGGCCCAAAAGAGCGGCCCCAAAAGCAACGAAATCGAATCATGTATTGATTGGATTCTTATGCTCTGCGCTGCGGGCTGCGTTGTCCCTCCTCCCCGAGCTGCTGCTTGATCGTCAAAGCTCCGCGCATGCATACAGCCCGCTTCTACCTGCTGCTGGTGCTGCTGCCGCCGCTCTGCTCCGTTGGTCCCCGCGACGAAAACGCGCGTTCGGCTTCTGGCTCTCTCCCAAATGCGCACCCCACAGCGAAGCGTCCGCTCACTGCAGTATGGTGGTCAGTTCTGACGTAGGTGCGGAGGGGCGCCATTTCCACTTCAATCTAGTTTGCGTATCTTTGCGTAATCTGCGCTTTCGCAACTGCCCGGCGTTGTTTCGAGAGTCTGAGGAGTTGCCGGAGCTTACACCCACCTCCAAGCGGTTGTTGGCAGGTTGGTCTGGCAGATGCGTGAATATTCCCGCGCCACCTCCTGCACATCCCCCGGCGCTCTCTCATCCTTCGAGGGGAAATTGACCATCGAGGTTGTTGGTTCATATTTGATACTAGCAGAGGATACATAGCCACATCCTCAACTTTTCGTCTGGTCCTTAATTTCATGTCGTGACTGTTGTTGGTTCCTGGATTCCAATCTATAGGATTTCACAGCCACGAGCGATGCAGGATCTAGTACCACGAACCGAAATCCTTTTGGTGTTAAACTCGAGGCGATGCATTGTGGAACTGAATTTGCGCCTCGCACTTGTTTGACACAGGGGGAACGCCAACGAAACAAGGCTAACACTGAACTTGCAACTTGTATCCTGGAAACGCCTTGCCCACCATTATCCACTCCAACTTCGAATCTTAACTCAAGAATTAAATCCTTAGCATCAGAAAGGAAGAAAAGAGCCTGGCATGTTGGTGTGTTGTACTATCTTCTGTGCGTCGTAATACTGTCGCTTTCTGTGCCTTGCCTACCCTACACTCGACATATCGCTGGTCACCCGGTTTCATTTTCTTGCAAAGTACAGGGTGAAGAATTCTAGCGGTAGTTTTATTATAGCTGATTTGTTATATTCGGTGAGTCTTAGGCTATCTCCATGTCTCTCTTGCAAAGAGAATCCGGTTCTGGCTCGTCGTTTCTATGGATGGTTGTTCGTTATCGAAATGATCATGATACAATGGCTGGATCGGTTGACCACAGCAACGGTTGACCCTGGAATAATTGTCTCGGAGGTTATATATTCTATAAGAAATCAGTGTATTTTCTCGCCATCTTTGAAAATCCACTCGGCATGGCTATCTGTACCATATCCACTTTAAAAAAAAAACCAATTAACGCATCGCGATTCTACCTCGTGCCCTTTTCTGAGACCATTTCCAAGTCTACGACAGCGAAACCCGTGCGGAGGTGCGAGTGATCAATGAGGCTGAACTGAAGTGTCCGTGGGGCTTCATGAAACTTAAAGTATATGTGCCGAGGAATACTTGTTCTCAGATCCCACACATAAATTCGCAAGCGTCTGGAAGCCGCCAACCACAAGCCAACGAGAGCCATTGCTTTTGACTTTAACAAGAAAGCATTACCCGTGATTATTTAGTGCATTTTGCCTGTTTTTAGATCTCACACCTTGGTTCCCCTTCTTGAAACGGCGGCAAGCCACTGGCCATCGTTGGATAGCGTGGCATGATCCATTGGGTGGTCTTTTTTCAGGACTTCAGTGCAACCCTGAGAAATATTCCATGTGGCCAATCTTTCGCCACTCGATACAGCAAGAGTTTGGCTATTGGGCGAGAATCTCAATCCATGGACCTGAGTCGCCGAGCTTAGTCATATTCGGGTTTGTGTCCCTAGACCCCATGCGATAATGGAGCCGTCATGAGTGGCGCAGGTCAGCATCTGACTGTCTGATGAGAACGCCGCGTAATAGAAATTTTGAAAAACATCGATTTTTGCACCCTTGGCTATTTTAAAAAGCTTCTCCATTGATCGTATTCACTAGATCTAAGCCACTGGCCATCTGGAGAAGAACACATCGAGGCTTAGGAAACTCGAGTGTATACATGCAAGTTCCGTCAAAGGGAGCCTGGAGTTTTATTGACTGGCCATCCGAAGATATGAGCTTTATACCCTCGTCGAGAAACTTGGCTTCATTAGCAAAGGCAATATTATCTTCAGATGGTGGACATAGGAAATTATTTTTAGACTCTAGATCTTGATGGAGCCATCCCAAAAACCTGATGCAAGAAGCTGCCGTTCCGCAAGATACGCCAGCGCTGTCACTGGCCTTGTATTTCCTCGAAGGGCTCAGACACAACCCCCCTCAATACACCAAACTTTAATCATGCCATCTTGTGAACCCGATACAAGTACCTGCTCATTTCCTAGAAAGGCCATTGACTAGACATGGCTGGAATGGCCCTCAAATGTTTTGAGGCAAGTCCCCATCCTGAGGTCCCTTATCTTAATTGTACCTCTGTCTGAGGCGGAGGCTAACAAATTTCCTGTTGAGAAAGCAAGCGCATGTAATCTCTGATCGTGGGGCCCTCGTTCCTAGAGGCGCTTTCTAGTGGTAGTCCCCATTACCCGAACCATCCCGTCAAGTCCGCTCTATGCCTGGTGGTCACCTGCTGAAAGGCATGATATCATTGTATAGTGGCCACTATGAAAGCTTCTATAGTTTGCCGTAACAAGATCCTAGATTTCGATTGAAGAAATATCCTTGGCACATGTCATCCATCTTCCATTGGGTGAGAGGATGACGTGGTAAGTCTCCAGACCAGAGTTCGGTTCAATTGATGTGCATGAGTTCCGTTATACATTCCACTGTAAAACGCCGCAATTGATAAGCAAACCTTGAGCTTTTGACCATCCTCTGCAAAGCTAACTCCCAAGTCGCAGCATCAACTCCTGCTTTTTCAAAATGGCCGGTCTAGTAAACGCAAGAATACTCCAGGCAAGATAATGGATCAAGCATGGGATGTGTGACCTTGTTGATGAGGATTCGTGGGGAATTTAATCCGTAGATATCACACCTGAGAGTTTTGAGTGAGTCCGAAGACTGTCGAAAAATGAGGCTGTGTTGACCAGGTCGAAGAAAAGATATCCGCGCTAGCTTTGCGAACAAGTCCTAGGCCGATCGATGTACAAAGTAAATGGTACCTTCAAAAACAGTTAAAAATGAGACACAGCTCTCAATTAGATTTTTCAGATCGTTGTTGCTCAAGGGTTTGGTCTTTGCCACCAAGATTTGTAACTCAACTAGTGTAATCAGACAGAATGTAACGCAAGTAGTGGCTAGAATTTCCCCACAGATATCTGCGTCGATTGAGGTTGTTGTGTAATTCACTATGCGTTGATACGTGCCTTCAAGGCCTTTTGGAATTGATTTTAGCCTGTCTCTGTCTGAGTGCCATCAAGAGTGTCGACAATAAAGACGGCTTCTGTCAAGCAGGGGTCTATGAGCATCTTGTCGAATATTACATCTGGGGATTCCAACGCCGGTTGATCTTGGAAGAGACCTTTCCCTTGGATGTCAAAGCTCTCTCGAATGTATGAAGTGAGTGTTAGATTCGTCTTGCACAGAAGTCATAACCATCCTCGGATCACCGATGTCGTAATTTTGAGCCTGGAGATCGGAATTGGCAAGAGCGTTCTACAATGAATACATGCTGTCAAATACGATACCCGACTTGCTTGAAAGTGATGCCATGTTCAATCAGAAATAATCTCAGTCCAGCAGAAAGGCAGGCAGGCTTATAAAAATGAATAGGAAAAGAAAAAACCAATGTGCATGCCCTATCAGGTCGGCATAGACATAAGAATAAAATAGAGCTCAACGACTTTTATCTTTTCAGTACGATTTGCTTAATATATAGTTTTTATCGCCAGAAATCTCCGAGGTTCATAAACTCAGCTTTTCAAACAATAGCAGTACTACTTTTGCTCAGTGTGTGATTTGAGCAGGCCTATTAGGTTTTCCCACTCTAGGAAGCTTAGTTTAGATACATGCCGAATTAGCGAAACACAAGACTTGTAACTGACGGAGACATAATTATAATAGATAGCATTAAATTGAAAAATTAGTCCTTTTTAATTATATGAAATGAAAACGATCATAGCTGGTGATACAATGCGCATGCAGGTGGGCGGCAACCTACACTCAGCTACGGGAAGGTGCATGATTGATATCAGGAAAGAAGACAACAAAGAATTGAGAGATAAAAAAAAAAAAATTAGAGCATGCAATTTTGTCAACAGAATTACAAAGATCAGGATTTGGATAGATTCATCGTCAGTGGTGTGCAGTTGACTACCTGTACTAACAGCCGATACCATGGGACAGGGACCAAGCCAGGGTGACGGCCCCACCAGCTATGGCCATGTCTCTGAAGACGACTCAACGTCACTCGACGAGCTCTCACCTCCAAAACTGCCCTCCAGCTCCGAACCCTCCAAACGGCCGCCCAACATGTCGCGCCGCGCGCCGAGGGGCGAATACATTGAGACGGTGAGCTCTGCTGCAATGCCCCTCTACCATTGCCCCACCAGTGAAGCACTCGCAAGCTAACGACGGCGCGTTCCAACCGCCCAGGACACGGGCAACAAGGTCTCCCGCAAGGCCATCCTCGTCGGCACGCAGAACATTGTGCTGGGCGGCAAGACGGTGATCCAGCCCGAGGTCATGATCCGCGGCGACCTCGGCCGCACCGTCGCCTCCTCTTCGTCGTCGGGCGGCGCGCCCCCCAACACCACCGCCGTGTCCATCGGCCGATACTGCTTCCTCGCCAGGGGCGCCCTGCTGCGTCCCCCGGGCCGAATCTACAAGGGCGCATACACCTTCATGCCGCTGCGCATGGGCGACCACGTCTTTGTCGGCCAGGGCACCATCGTCCAGGCCGGCAGCATAGGCAACCACGTGTACATTGGCAAGGGATGCACCGTGGGAGAGTTCGCCCTCATCAAGGACTATGTCAAGATCCTCGACGGCTCCGTCGTGCCCCCGGGCATGGTGGTGCCCAGCTTCTCCATCGTGGCGGGCCAGCCGGCGAGGGTCGTGGGCGAGATTCCCGAGGGGGGGCACGATGAGTTTGAGCTGCGCGATCTCTACAAGTCGGTCGGCAACAACCCTCAGCCCCCGGCTGCGTGAGTGATGCACAGGACCGGATGGCTGGGTGGGGTGGTAGACAAACGACAAACCAAGAGCCTGTTGTCCTCGGCAATAGATTATTTGGTCCATCCAATGAGACATGCCTTACGAATGCTCTCCAAATTGCAGCAACCCAGAAGTGGTCACGGGTCGACGTTTGGTGGAATTGGCATGATAGGCATGTGCAAACGTTTGCAATCAACGCTGTCTGAATTCGGGTGCTTTCAGTTGCAACTTTTCTAAGCACGCTGGTGGCACACAAGCAAGCGCAAAATCTACGACTAGGTCAGGTTTACCTAGTACACAAGATGGGGAGGAAAATGTCGCCCGAATCTGAGCTCGCATGTGAAGGGATGGCGGTGGCCTCGTTTGTCAAGCATTTTATGGAGTTTTGAATGATACCCTTTTTCACCCATCCCTTGATATCTCAAACGCATAGCCGTTGGCTATTTGACTTTTGTTTCAACACGAAGTATTGCATCCGTTCGCATCATCGAGTATTCGCCCTGGGTGAACAAACAGACTTGAATCGGGTCTCAAAGCGCCAACTGAGCCCATTGTGATGATGCCTCACGTTGTGATATCTTCTCACGTTTACAACTCAGATTCAAATTTTGGCTTTCTGGTAAATATATAAAGGGCTTCTTCTCCGTCCCAAATCATAACTTGGGCTTGCCTTCATCATCAACCTTCCCAGGTGCTCTCCACCCCGCACCACCTGGAGTATCAAGTTACCAAACCCACCAATCCCCTCATCGTTGTTCAAGCTCCTACCATGCCGCGTCCGGATGACCTCCCCCTCGCGCACATCACCCCAATCCCCCCGTGGTCATTCGTCCCGGACTCCAACCCGGAGTGGTCGGAGCCGTGCGAGCCCATGATGCTCACCGTCGAGCACGTTCGCAGCCATGAAAACGCCCTCTACGATGCCGTTCGCCACTTCTCGCGCCTCAACGGCCAGGGCATCCGCGATGCCATCCTCCCCATCTGCCGCGAGATCTACCTCGCCTACCGCGATGAGCCGGCCGAGGCCCGGATCCACAACATCCCGGCCTACCTGGTCCGCAAGTTCGGCGAACTTGGCATCCGAGTTCTCTTCCGAGTGTGGGACCTTCACGTTGCCTATTGCTCCACTCCCGTCGTCCCCGACGCGTTTGGCGATCCGTTTGCCGGCGATGGCCTCCTTTCTCTTGTTCGGGACCTTGTACTTCGCCGCTTCTACCTCCGTGAGTGCCGTCTCAAAGTCCATCACGCGGTCATGACCTAGCATGCCAATGACGCTGCGGCCGCGAACCCTGAGCCGGGAACCCCTCACGAGACTCTCGTTCTCAAGTACGAGCGCCTCGACCGCAAGGAGCTCGATGACAAGGCTCACCGCATCCTCAACCGGCTCGTCGTCAACATTATCAACACCAACGTCACCTACATGCCTGAGGAGAAGCAAGCACCCCTCCGCCAGTCCCCTCACAGTGCCCTCAACCGCTGCATCGAGACGGTCCGCGCCCTGTACAGTCACCACGGCTGGCCTGAGCCCCACGGCGCTGTCATGCGCCACTCCTACCTTCTCTGGCACATCATTGCTGAGGCCGCAGGTGACTGGGAGAGACCCTACTTTAACACGCTGGGCATCATGCGAGCCATGTATCTCGCCGACTTTTGCGATGAGCTCATCGAGTCGGCTACCGGAGAGCTCCCTGGCACCCTTGGCGGTCTACACTTGTGGTAAGGGGTCGTCGGTATATGATGACCATTAAGAAAGATGATGGCTCGGTGGGGGACGACAAGAATGTTTATGCAGGAGTCATCATCTTCAAGGGCGGGCGGGAGTGCATGAAGTCTGGTTGAAAGGGACAAAGGACAAGGGAAAGGGGGGGTCATTGTGTCACGTCTTTGACGAACGAGGATCAATTTGGAACCCCCCAGCAAATCAATCATCAGATGGTTTAGTTATTTTCAGAGATGCACCCGAGCCCAAGTAGTATGCAGAAACATGGAAATCTGAGTTGCGATTTCACCCGTGTTAGTCGGCTATGTACCGTCATGAACTTTGAGTCCCTCTCACCGCAGAATACCACCCACCCTCCCCAAAAATAACAAAAACAGACCCCGAGTCATCACCGCCAACACACCGAACCCAAACTCACACCAATTGATGCGCCTCCCCCTCTCCATGGAAGCACCCGCGCCCCCCCCAAGCGGCAACTCTAGCGCTATACCACCCTCCTTGTATAGTAGTACTTGCTGTACAGAGCCGGCTTCAGAAACTCGGTCTACCCGA
Organism: Calonectria crousiana; assembly: GCA_013406985.1. Taxonomy (NCBI): domain Eukaryota; kingdom Fungi; phylum Ascomycota; class Sordariomycetes; order Hypocreales; family Nectriaceae; genus Calonectria; species Calonectria crousiana. The sequence goes on along the minus strand of VTGD01000051.1, from coordinate 126,366 downwards.
CTACAACCCGGCTTTTTTTTTTCTCTTCACCAGCCACACATGAGCTACGCGCTTTGTCCAGGTCGCCGACCATCTGGCGCGCCCCACAAGCCATGCATTTGGGGGGGGTTTGCTGTCTCTTTTTTTGTTTCGTTCTCCTCTGCCCTTTTTTTTTCTCCGCATTATGTGGGCCAGCCGAGAGCCCCCCCTTCTCTGGGGAGGACAAGGGGGGGGCACACGACAGCTGCGAGCCTGTGCGGCGGGCACATCACTGGCATGGATGACATGGAACGCCGCCCCATCTCAAGGGCAAGGTCCAGAGCCTTATGCAAAACGAAATGACTTGTTCAGGCGAGATTGAGTCATAACCGCTTCTACCTTAGCACCTTTCGTCATTGCTTTTGTTTTTCACAGCCAAGCAAGCATGTGAAAATCCCACCTTCCAAGGAGGGGCAGACAGACCGCTTCCACCCCCCGCCATAGTCTCCCTTGACAGCTAGAAGCTACATTCCGTATCAATGATGCACGCGACAGGTTTCTGACAGATCACTAAGCAAAAAAAGACACCAAGAAGAGAAAAGAGGTTGAGCAATGTTGTCTCTTCGTCTTGATTGAACAACTCTATAAATGGTAAATCTATCCATAAAAGCCCGTTCTAGGCACGTAGGGCCTGGGAACATATTCCCCCAGGGAGGCCCAGTTGGCTTGTAGACTGTCTAATAGACCGGGGTATAAAACCGAAAACTCCTCATAAATGAATAGTCAAGAAATCAAACCGATGAGGTCTTGGGTATAAACACAAGACATCATCCTTCCCCGTCTTTGCAACTCCAAAAGTCTTGTGATAAAGGGAAAAATGAAATCGAAAGAAAAAGCAAAAAAAAGAAAAAAAAGAAAAAAGGTCTTTTGAGTCCCCTAAAACGCCGTGGCCAGTGTAAATGCTTCAAAATGCAAGGCTCATGTCCTGCTAACCCCGTTTTTGTTTTCGTCCCATTGTACAAAAATCCGGTTTTTTTAGTTTGTCATCGTCGTCAAGTAGTTTCAGCGTAATAGTTGCAAAACAGTGATAGTGGAGATGGGTCGGTGTGCGAGCGAATCCTGCTGGCGCCGTTCCAGGTGAGGAAGCGGCGGTCTGCGGAGTCCTGCGCTAGTCGCCAGAGATAAGGCCTTTTTTTTGGGCTGGAGTGAGTGGGGGAGGGAAAGCTAGGGCGAGATTCACATCACCACCTGCTGGCGCTGGCGCTCCCTCTCCTCGGCGAAGACCTTGCGGCTCATCTCGAGAACGCGCTCGAAACCCTCGCGGCCCTTGATGGCGTTCTCCTTGAAGCGGTGAACCAGCGTGTCCTCGATGCTGTTCTTGATGCGTTGCCAACCGCCGCAGAGGGCTGTGATGTTGGCAGTCTGGATGAACTGCGTCTGGTGGTCGCCCATGGGCTTGTAGATGACCTCCTCCTGCACCTTGACGAGGTTGCTCCAGGTAAGGTTCTGGCTGACCATGGTCACGGTCTGGTTGACGGGGTCCACGTAGCTCGCCTCGTAGACCTGGCTGGCCTCGATTCCGTTGCCCATGATGGTCTTCATCCAGTCGGGTGCCGTTTGTTTGCAGGTGATGAGGCGCTCGGTGCGAAGGATACCGGTCTCGGCGTCGACCTCCCGCGAGATTGTGTCGACGGCAATGACGTGCTCAGACTTGTTGTTCCAGGGGCCGTACTTGCGCCAGTTGGCCGTGGACACCTCATCCCACGAGTAGTTGAAGGTGACGCTGTTGGAGAAGACCTTCATTGTGACGGCAGACGACGATGAGGATCGAGGTTTGAGGGAGGATTCGGAGGGTGCTCGTCGTGGGAAGGACGGCGCTTCGGTGAAGGGGTGAAGGAGGCGGGTTGAAAGTGCTCTCCGGGCGGGAGTCAGACTTTTTTTTTTTTCTTAGGTTCCAAGTAGCCGAGCGTCCCTTGTGAGACACGGCGGGTCAAGTCAATGATAAGCAGCGGCGACGAGAAAAAAAGAGAGGAATAAAAAACCCACTTCCGACGACGGCAATGGACAATGGCAATGGGGAGGATCGACAATGTAGGAGGATGAGAGGATGCATGTGCGCCTTTTTACCTGTTCCCGGCACGGTCGTGCTGAATAAATTTGCCCTGGTACCTTGGCTGCGGTACCTCGCCGCATGTGAAGTAAAGTCGCTATCTCCGGTGTGCGTGCCCCTTCGGCGACCATCGGCTTCTTGGTCCGAGCGCGTGAACCAGGCCGCTAGTCCTGCCTTGGTCATGCGCTAGCCCAGAGAGGTATGGCGCGCCAGCCGTCGCGAGAAAGCCTCGGAATATGCAGAGTTGGCGCCTCCCTGATTGGCCCGGCCCGCAGGATCCTCCCCTTCCTGCACCATCTTCCCGGTTTCGCTTTTGGACAGGCAGAGCCGGACGGTGAGGAGGAGAGCAAACTAAGCCACCAGCCACAGGGTGGCGAGTGTGTGAGCCAGCACGACGCACCCCTCCACCCTCTGGAAAAAGCCGGGAGCACAAGTGCCAGCCTGAATAATGCTGTGGAAATGATCATCATTTACAGCCGAAGCCATAGGGGAGGACCGTCGTTCAAAGGAGAAACGACGGGAAGGCGGGGATGATCGGAATTTGCCTTGACTCGCTGAGATCCCCCCCCCGATCCAAACTTCAGGGTTCGTCCTGGAAAGCCGGGGAAACCGTTACACTCAACAAAGGAAAAATCCCCATTCGTGGTTAGCCACAACGTTCGGATCGATCGAGGATCTCGCAGCCAAATGGGCAGATTTTTTTTTTGCCCACCCACCCATCACAATTGAATCTTTGTTGCAATTCGCCTAGCCCAGGGTCGCAGCGGCCGTGTAACCCTTTTCATGATGGGTAAGCTAAGACAAGGCAATTGTTGAATGCTCATTCATCTGTATTGTGGGGTTGGGTGAAAACATGGCGCAAACTGCAAACTATCATCACGACCATGTCATGACAAGACCTAGAGCAATCCATAGCTCAATCGGTCGAGCCTACTGTAGATTTTGAGATGGAAAATTAATTGTGGGTTGATCATTCTCGTACTTTTTTTATGATTCATATTTGTCGACATGCCATACTTTGTTCTGTTTCCGATGCCCCAGTCATTAGATTCATATACAACGCCGTTGTCACAGTCACATTCCAGTCAATTTTAGGTACACACTAGCCATACATTCACCCCAATAATCCGTTAGTAACGTAGAACTAATATATTTTTTTTTTCATTCTTACTCTGCTGATACCATTGCAACATCACACAGAGCATCATTTCCCCCCCAGGTTACCCTATAGATCAAGAAGAGAGTCGTTTTTCAGAGTCCATCTCGTAAATAGCCACCTTCCACTGCGCCGCCTGCGCGGCTTAGTAGTCGTCTCCACGGCTGATGACCTCCTTTACGGTGGGTCGAATCAGGATAGTCTGGTAGTGGTCGTTAGCTCGTAGGCCAGGCTTGATGCTGATTCAGATTTTGACTTACATGCTCAAACTGAGCGGTGTACGAGCCCTTCTTGTCACACAAGGGCGGGTACGCCTCGACGACGCCAGCGTTGACTAGGCTGTTAAGCTGTTCAAAGTGTTAGCTGGGCCGGGAGAGTAAAAGATGCCGTGTCATCTCACCCCGAGAAGATACTTGTCCTGGCCAAGGCGGTCCAGGTATCGGCGGCAGAATGGCAGGGTTCCAAAGTTCTTGTTGATGACGTTGAGCAGCGACTTGGCAGAGCCTAAGCGCAGGTCGACGTGCTGGACGTCCTTGTTCTTTGCGTAGTGCGACGTCTCCATATCGTCCCGGACGTATCCGTTGCCAGTGCTGCCGAAGGTCTCAATGGCGAAGACATCGCCCTCCTCCATCTTGGTCTGGTCGTTGCTCTTGACAATAGGCACGGCCTTGGTTCCGTGGATGCTGTAGGGCAGGATGTTGTGGCCCGTCAGGTTGCGGATACTCTTGACGGGGTAGGTGGTGCCGTCAATCTCAACCTCGAAACTCTCCATGGTCTCCTGGATAATGCCGCCAATCTCGCCCACGCGGGCGTCGATGCCGGCCTCGCGGATACCGGCGTTGGTGGCCTCCTTGACGGCCTTGAGCAGGTTGTCGTACTTGTCGTCAAAGGACAGGGTGAAGGCCGAGTCGACGATGCGGCCGTTGACGTGGACACCGAAATCCACCTTCATGACATCCTCCTGCTGGAGGACCATCTTGTTGCCGGCATTGGGGGTGTAGTGGGCGGCGCAGTGGTTTAGACTGAGACCGCAGGGGAAACCCATACCGGCAATCTTTGCGTCGCCCTCGGTCAGGCCCGAGTGGCCCGTAAGAGCACGAACGCCATTCTCAATGCCCTCGGCGATCTCGGTAAGGGTCTGGCCGGGCTTGATGCTCTTTTGCGCCCACTTGCGGACCTGACGGTGGACCTCTGCGGCCTCGCGGTAGTCGGCGAGGAAGTCGCTGTTGAGGTTGTCAAGGTGGCGCTTCTCCTCGTCGGTGGTGCGGTAGCTGTTCTCCTCCCTGTACTCGACCTCTTCGCCCTTGGGATACGTCTTGTTAGGGAAGAGCTGGCTGATCATGACGGTTGGGGGCTCGGTTTGGCTGGTGGGGTTCTTCTTCTTCTTTCTGGGCTTTCTCTTCTTCTTCTTCTTGGCGGCGCCCGTGGCGGCAGCGCCGTTGGCCTCTGCTTCGTCTTCCGAGTCATCGCCGTCGTGCTCATCGCCGCCGGCTGCGTCGTTGGATTGGCCAGCAGCGCCAGGGTTGGAGGCTTCGGCCACTGCGGGGGATAGCGATGTTAGTACTTTTTTTTATTTTTATCTTTGCTGCTTGGTGTGGCGGAGGCGCTTAGACCGTTGAGGATGAAGACAAGGATGGCGGATGGGGGAGAGACTCACCGTTGAGCTCCTTGAGAGCTTCGGTGGGGACTTGGGCTGCCATCTTGGCTAAGCTGCGCTGAGGGTTGACGCAAGCGAGCTTATTGCTTTGGAGTGAAGCAAAAGAAATCGGTGCGCGAGAGTTGTGCCTGCGAGTGATGTGTTACCCCACCAAGCGGATTTGTCCGCAGTGGACAAAATGGTTGCGACAGCCTCTGCGCTAATTTTGCTGGAGCATATTTATTTTCAGCAGCTGAGGTGCGCAACCCCACCGCAGATTTTTTGACATGACGGAAGTGGGTGGTGGCTACGCGATCCATCATGGTAATCGGAGTTTGATCATTTACCAGCGCTTTGCGGGGAACGCTCTTGTTTGAGACTGGCTCCCTTGCGCCAAGCCCAGCGCAGCGGCGACTGGGCAGTGGGAAATGGCCGAGTGCATACAAGGCCCGTCAATATGCACTCGGCGGTTTGGGACTTGTCGCATCACGGCCTGCGTCACTCGCATGTTTCGGGTTTTTGAGGCTAGCTTCCTTCTGCGAACGTGCCCTCTGATGGCCTCTGACCTGACTATCAAAGCTCAGCGGTGCCTGGAGTAATGAGTCAGGAGCGGCGGAATCGTTTCGAGAAAAAGCAAATATTCAACGTTTTGTGCCTCTGACCTGAAGAATTTACAGCGCAAGGTGCGGGTTTCAACCACAGTGCCGGCCTGAGAAGCACTGATGAATAACACGGATACCACCTGCCAACCGGTGACATGACCACACCGTGATATTGTTTACGGTGTTTATTCATCGTTTTCCCTTGTTCCTCGCTTCCCACGCCATGTACAGTATCCCACGGCCATTTCAAAGGCAAATGGCGGGGAACTAGACAAGGGGTGTTGCGCACACGTACACACGTCGGGCTAATTCCACAAGAGGCCCAATGAGGGAAAAAAAGGCTGCTAGAAAGGCGCTAGATGCACCGCGAAGCTTATCTGATAGGCAGAGTCATGGTCTGTACCAGCTTTCCGGCTTTGGCTTGGCATGGTACGTGGTGGAGGTTAGTTGAGACGGCCAGCACCAGAGCCAATGCACCTCGACCCTATCAGGGCTGGCAAGGCGAGGCTTCGAGTTAGCTCGGAGAGTTCGTCCCGTGTATGGCGCCTCAACGCATAACGCACTTGCGGTAGCAGCAGTAGTGGTGGATGGGCTTCACCGATTCACTGCCGCGGCACGCTGCTGGGCATGTCATGACTGTTGTTTTTGGTTCCCTCTTTCAGTCCCTTCTCTTTTCCTGCCCTGCCCGCGACTGAGGCAGATGTTCTTCATCCGCCACTGGTGCAACCGCCACTGGTGCATCCCCCACAACCTACTTCTGAAACCCACATGCAAAGGCACCACCGCCCACTGACTGCAACCATCCATGCCGAAGTATCGCTCCCTCGCGTGTCGTCGGTAGGGGCGGTTTGCATGGTGCCGCCACGCCACGCCCGCTAGGCCCGCTGACGGGTTTGACCGTTGGCGTCAACATTGGGCGGCTGACCAGGGACCGCTCCCAAACCTGGGCTCGTCTCGGCCAAAGCAGCAGCAAATGCTCTCCCAACGCTGATCAGTGCTACCCCAGGGCCCAGGGCCCAGGGCCATGTGCCATGTGCTCATGCTGGCTCGCCCCGGTCGGTCATGGCCGCTCCGGGACCTTCTGGACGGATGGACCCTTTTCCCCTTCGCGCCCGTCACACATTGACAATTGTGTTCTCCTCTCCTCTCCCTCTCACCTTCTCCGCCGTGCAACTGTCCCGGGGCACCATGAACTCCCGGAGCCTCGCTGCAGGCCGGTACAACTGATGTGCCCTCGCGGCCCTTTCCTGGTACCGACAAGCCCTCACAGGTACCACCGGCCATGCGCCTCCTCAACACCGAGTCTCTGTGCCTTGAGTCCTTTGCCGGGCCGGCCCCACGATACGCCATTCTGTCGCATCGGTGGGGTCATGACGAGCTGCTCTTCCACCACATCGCCGACAACAATGCCTGGGCCGACAGTATTTCATCACCCGGCGCCGAAAAGGTCAAGAAGGCCTGCGCCCAGGCGGCCGCCGACGGTTTCGCATACATCTGGGTCGACACATGCTGCATCGACAAGACGAGCAGCGCCGAGCTGTCCGAGGCCATCAACTCCATGTTCCTCTGGTACCACGAATCCGCCCTGTGCTACGTCTACCTCGCCGATGTCGACAAAGACGACCGGTACGGCCTGGCCCTCAGCCAGTGGTTTAAGCGTGGCTGGACGCTGCAGGAGCTCATCGCACCGGAGCTTGTGTCGTTTTACGACTGTAACTGGGAGCACATAGGTGACAGAAGCTTGATGGCCCGCCGCATCTCCGAAATCACAGGTATTCATGAGGCTGTACTCGCCCGGAAGCAGCTCGCCGCCCCAAGCCCCCACGATTCGAAGCGCCATTCCCGTCGGGATTACCGTCTCCGCTCCATCCTTCGGTCTTACAGCGTTGCAACACGCCTTTCGTGGGCTGCCAACCGGCAAACCACCAGGGACGAAGACGTTGCATACAGCCTCCTGGGCCTCTTCGACATCAATCTCACCCTCGTGTACGGCGAAGGAGACAAGGCTTTCCAGCGTCTGCTGCAAGAGATCATACGAGAGACGGGCGATCCTTCCGTTCTGGTTTCGTGGGGCAGCAGCCCGCCATTTCGACAGAGTCCCGCACACTATGGGCACGGCGGGAATGTGAGATGGCTGGAGGCACAGGGCGTAGCATCTTCAAAAGTTGCAATCGAGAACCCCAAGACTCTAACCATCGACGCTTTGACGTGTCCCTGCACTGTTTATTCGGCAGGCGACATAGTGACGGACGAGGGTTTTCATGTTGCAATAATCGACTGCATATTGGAAAGCAGTCAATCAAAGAGGATTGGCATTATTTTACGGAAGCGCGCAAACGAACAGATTTATGAGCAATACCACGAACTGCCCTTTGTCCAACTGGAACCTCACCCACAGGGCAAGGTTGTTGGGTCCATGTCGAGTTTGTCCATTACTAAGAGTGAGTTGATTGGCGCCAAGACATGCAGATGGTTCTACAGCCGCTAACCTCGTTTTCCGCAGTTGCATTTACAGAGAAGGATGCAAAGCCAGGGAGTCTTCAGGTGGCATTAACAGAAACTTATCCAGCGGTTCGGCGGAACCCAAGGGTCTTTGTGACGCCCTTGGTTCAGCCACCGACATTGCACTATACATTAGGAACATCAGAGCTCGTCTCTGACGAGGCGTATATAATGGAGGGCGACGTCGGGGTGTTCGTTGTGGAGAATGAATTATCACGGGGTTTTTTCTTGATATGGGGTTACGGACAGATGGACGACGACGACGACGACGAAGACGATGATACGGCGCGGAAGACGAGGGCGGAGGCCTCAAGGCAGGCCAAGCCGTGGTGCCGCGTCCTCCCATGGAAGGGAACCACGCCCAGGGCATCACGGACCGAGGTGCATCTGCAAGGGGAGCCCGACATTTTTGTGCTGGACCGTGATCCGGTGGAGCTGTTTTCGGCGCGGGAGACGTTTGTGGAGATGATGAATCGGTTCCGGACGAAGCGCAGCGACGGGCGCCCAGTGGACCTGGGCGATGTTGTGGTCAGGGCGACGTTCCGGCCGAATACGTTCTTGGGCTATACGCAGTTCGGTCTCGTGGTTGAAATTGAGCCGGCACGGGCGTTGGGCAAGTCGCCGGTCATGGCTCACATTGAGCCGCCGTGGAAGAGGAAGCGGACATGGTGGGACCGATTCAGCCCGCCGCATCTGATCATCATGGCCAAGAAGAAGGCTGTCGAGTGGTGCTGAGGTTCTGCGCCGCAGAGGGCCTGAGCGTTTTCCCTAATACTTTATGGCGGACGGGGCCTTTCGCAATCGCGGTGGCTTGGCCCGAGGCGAGGAATTTGGTTGCGGAGCGGCGGCGGAGGCGAGCATTGGGAATAACGTCTTGTCGGACTCCCGACATGGTAATAAGTTAGAGAGATCGTGTTATAATTTTAGCATACGACGCTAGGATACCCCATCGGCTTGTTTTGAACCCCGAAGACAATTACGGGAATTTTCTTTTTTGCATAACGGACTCTCGGTGTGCCCTAGATGGCGAATGTTCCGGTCTTTTTTTTCTCTTTTCTTTTTCGTGCTTGGAATTGAGCAGAACCATTTAGCCTTGGAAGGCATTGGCTCAATTACGTAGGTGGTTTTGTCCCCCCCCCCCCCAATGCTCTCGCCCCTGACGCCTATGACCTCACTGAAACTTTAGCGACACTGACCACTGGGGACCGCTGGAGGGTTTTGCTTGGGAGCGCACTGGAACGAGACAGGGCGCCAAGGTAGCTGCAGCTTTCAGCTCTCAAGCCACGGACCAAGCACGTTCTTTCGGGCAAACCAACAGCCACGGGGTCCGCTTCAGTAATTGGCAGGATTGCCAAGTTCCTGTCTCTCCTGTTGTGTCATGGCTTTTGCCCACCTCGGCGCCTCGCATGGCGGGCTTGGGCAAGCCACCTCGTCGTCTCATGATTGCGTGGCGTGGCGTCGTCGTCTCCCAAAGCTCCTCCTCCTCCTCCAGTCTGCCCAGCGCTGGGACAACGAACGGGGCAGCATGGGCGACGACGACGACGGACAGCCAAGCAGACGCAAGACAGCCTCCCCCGCCCTTCTTCTTCTCCCCTTCTCCCCACCCTCATTGGGGCCTCAGCTAACTCGTTCGTATACCTTATGGATGGATCAGAGGTCCCGGCGGCCGAGGACTCCTCTTTTGCTTCCCCAGGCCAGTTAACGTTGAGCTAAGCCTCCCAACCTACCAGGTAGTGGAGTTTTTTTTTTAGCGGCGCCGTCACCGCGCCCTTCCCCCCGGGCCGTCCGTTTGGAAGGCAAAAAAACAAGCACCCCTCCGTACGGGCTTGGTCCTGAAACTTCGAAGCCAACCGGCGCTTAAGCTGTCAGCTATATTTGTTTATTCCTTCTTTCGTCATTCATCTTTCAACTGCCTCCTTTCCCATTCTTCTTTTTTTCATCCCATCTTAGTCTTACTCTCTCACATAAGTTTCTCCCCTCCCCCCCCCTCTCCCCCTCTCTCCTCCCTCCCTCTTATTAGCAGTCATGGGAGATACGGCCCCCCATCAGCCCAACTATGCTCCCCCCTCGCCCCCGGACCAGGCCGCTCCGCCTCTGCCCGCCCGTCCACCGCCGCCGTACGTCTTGAACGCCGCCGACGACGTCAACCACGATCGTCGGAGCAACAGGAGCAACAACAGCTCTAGCGAGCGCCTCCCAGTTTCCCAGCAGCCCAGCTTCAGGATCCCCCGCAAGGCCGTGCCCAATGCCAGCTACGCCCCCGTCCAGGTCCAGCAGCTGGAGATCAACACGTCGCAGCCCGAGGACTTTGACGGCGAAATCGACACCAACAACGAGCTGCCGTCGCGGGAGACGATCCGCAAGATCCAAAACTACATCGTGCTGGACCGCGATGGCAAGACGCATCCCTTCAAGAGCCTCTACTCGGGCAGCAACGTCGCTCGCCGTGTCCTCATCATCTTTGTCCGCCACTTCTTCTGTGGGGTGAGTTTCGTGAAACGGCTGCGCCTCGCACCGTTTGTTCCTGCAAAAAAAAAAAAAAAAGAAGAAGAAGAAGGATTCCCGCAACCGAGACTAACACGATCCTTTGTCGTATAGAACTGCCAGGAGTTTCTCCGCTCCCTGTCCGAGGCCGTGTCCTCCGACTCCCTCCTCCGGCTGCCCGTGAGCACCTTTATCGCGGTAATTGGGTGCGGCGATCCGTCCCTAATCGACATGTACGTCACCGAGACCAACTGTCCGTTCCCCGTCTACACGGACCCGACCCGGTCCCTGTTCCAGGCCCTCGGCATGACCTCGACCCAAGACGTCGGATCCCGGCCCGCCTACATGCGCAAGAGCATGACGCGCGCCCTCATGGACAGCGTGGGCCAGGCCATCAAGCAGATTCCCAACGGCAACTTTCTCAAGTTCGGCGACCAACGCCAGGTCGGTGGAGAGTTCCTATTTGAGCCGCAGGACATCAGCACCCCTGTCGCCACGCCCACCGAGGAGATGCCAAACCCTCTGGGGGCCTTTGAGGAGCACCCCGAGGAGCATCTGCCCCGGTACGGCAAGACCAACCACCCCCGCGGCGACGAGCAGAAGATGGTGACGTGGTGCCACCGCATGAAGACGACCCGCGACCACGCCGAGGTGTCAGAGCTCATGGAGGTGCTCGGCTTCGAACCCAGCAAGGTTGCCCGCCAGATCCAGCGCCAGGGCTCCGGGAGCAGCCAGGGCATCTCAGTGAGGAAGGGAAGAGGTCAAAGCATGGCCGATCAGATGCGCAAGCTGAGCGCTGATCACAGCAGCCCAACGTCACGAACAACCCAATCATGAAACCAAAAAGCAAAGAACAAAAAGAAAAGAAGGAAAAAAGAATGAAAAATAGGGCAACGAGTTTGATGGATGTATGATTTATTTAGGACACAGCGTCGGAGTAGGGACAATTCTTTTTCTCTTTTTTCTTTTTTCTCTCCAAGGGTCATTTCTCTGCACCCAAAGAAATACTGATGCGCTACTGGCCACTTTCTACTACGATCTGGCTTTGCACATTTAGATGATGTTTTAGATGTGATATCCCACCAAATATGGTAAGCAGATAAATAAAAAAAACCATGAAAATATGGTTAAAAAAATAAAAAATAAAAGGAAGTCCAGTGTCTACTCGTGAACCCAGCTGCCGTCTTCCCTGCTGTGGATGACCTCGTCCAGCTTGAGACGGAACTTGAGAATCTCGTCTCCGTTGACCAGGTCGTTCTCCACGGCCCTCCGGTCCCCCTCCTCGAGGTCCTTGACGATGCCGGCCCGCACGTGCCTCTCGCGCAGCCTCGCCCTCGCGACCTCGTAGTCGACCTCGACGAACCACAGCTCGTCCAGCAGGGCGGCGGCGTCGCGCCACACGTCGCGGTCGAGAGCGAGGTAGTTGCCCTCGAGTACCACGACGCGGTGGTGCGGCAGCACCGCAATGTCGTCGTCCCTGGGGTCCTTGGCGGCGTGGTCGAACGAGGGCGCGAGCACGGGGGCGAGCGAGGCGGGCCCGAGGGACCGGACCAGCGCCAGGAACTTGGGCGCGTCAAAGGTGAAGGCGGCCCCGCGCCGGAAGTGCGCCGTCGCCGGGTCCGGCATGGCCGACAGCGCCGCCCGCGTCAGGTGGAAGCCGTCCATGGGCACAAAGGTGGCCGGGGCCGGGGCCGAGGCGTCGACGGTCCGGGCGTGCTCGTTGATGCGGTCCGTGATGATTTGCGAGAGCGTCGTCTTGCCTGGAGTGGGGGAGGGCAAAAAATTGTTAGCATCAAGCTTGAGCGAGAATCCCGTATCTGGGGAGGAAGGAGGACGGTACCTGAACCTGGAATTCCGGCAATTCCAATCACTACGGAGCCATGTGGGTTAGCATGAATTCTCCAAGATCAAAACACGTTTTTGAAACCGTCTCTCATGTCTTTTTTTTGATGACACATGTGTCATGACACCCTCATGTCAAGGTCTCAGGTCGAACCAAAAGCCCCGAGGGAGAAGGGGGGGGCAGGCTGGCCCAACTTACACAGCCGCCGATCTTTTGGCGTCTCCTCGTATCTCTTCCACGCCTTGTCGACGAGCCTCTTGACCTGGTCTTCCATCTCGCAAGCACAGTTCTGTCTATACCGGCATGAGCCTCAAGGTGGGGGAAGTTGTCGAGCGTGCCAGATCGGGACCTTGGCTCGTGTGCCCCGCGTTATTTGGGGACCCGTTTGCTGTGCCCCACGTCGTCGCTCCCCCCCCCCACACTCCGGCCGATATATCCTTGCCAGCTTGGTCATGTCAGTATGGGGACCGGCCATGAGGCGACATGACGTTTAAAAGCATATTCAGCCCTGCGGGGCTCCTGCATCATGCTCATGGGATCTTGGTTTCGTTGCTTTGCCCCTGGATGGGGTGAAGTACTATTTTCCATGTGTGTGTGGGCCGTCTGGAGAAGAAATACCAAGCGAGACGAAGAATAACGCCCAGCAATCAGCTCCAACCCGGCTCGATATCAATTTGATGTTGATCCTCCATATTTTCTTCAACTTATTTGGTGACTGCCTTCTCAGTGTCCATCGATTCATCAAGTATTCTGCCGCCTGCTTGCTTGCTGGTGGTGCGGATCCGACGCACCGCTTGGTGTTTAAATGGAATGCCAAAACGCCCATGCCCGCTAGCAACCTAGTAATGTGAAAAAATTTGAGAAAAGCCTATTTTAAAGCATAAATATCCTGTTGCAAGAATGCATTGTCCCAATTAACCTTTGGGTGGCGGCAGATCGCGTTGGCAACCTCTTCGATCCCTGAGCCTAACTTGAGCGGCCACAAACTAGTGGGGCTGCCGCCAAAATCTCAAACCTAGGCTGAGTCAAACAAAAAACTCAACCCACAACCTCTCAGATATTTCTGAATCAGCAAAGCCCTTCGGCCATGGATGACGAAGAAAACGACCTCTTCAATATTCAAGTCTCGGACGACTCTTCCGATGAACGGGAAGCCAAACAGGCTCGCCGGACCGGCCAATCCGAGGAGGCCTGGAAGGCTGTCCAGCGCGAGTACAAGCCCAAGGTTGAGAATGGCAATGTCGGTAGTTGGAGTGCCTGCTTGGTCCACAAGAGATGGTGCTGACTTTTCAAAAGATTTACAAGGCTATAAAGCTTCCCATAAGCCCTGGTGCTTCCAAGCAGGATCTGCAAGAGGCCATCCACGCTGTAGAGGAGTTGTACTTCTTTCGCCAGTATGAGCATGCAACTCAGCTTGTCGACCAAGCGCTAGGCAGCGATGGCATCGATGATGAAACACGGCAAACACTATTGGCATATAAAGACAAATGCATTTTACGACAGAAAAAACAAACCTAAGTCACATCATCATCATTGACTATCCCTAATCTACCTGAATGCCTTTTGATGTTGTTTTCTGTCTCCAACCGGATAGTCGTAATCAAACTACACTCACTCTGGGCCTGTAAAGTTCCCGTAGAATGGTGTCATCTTAGTCGCGTATCGCGACGAGCTCAGTCCTTGAACGCCCGTTCCCAAGTTTGACGACGCACTTGGGGTGCGAGTCGCAGATGCTGTTGGGTTCTTGCTGTTGCCACCCATGCCCCAGGCCGACGAGGCGTTTAAACTGCTGGGCGAGGATGAGCTCGGAATGTAGTGGGAAGTGGTGGGTGTATTTGCCCAGCGAGAGGCTGCCAGGCCCTTGGTTGGAGGTTGGGCTTTCGGAGTAGGCGCAACCGGAGGAGCAAGTGTAACACTGCGGTGGACATCCTCCGTATTCGCCATAATAACGTCGCCATCATTAACATACCGAATGGCCGCATCAATCTCTCTGAGTGCTGAACGCGCAACAGCCGCACCGGAAATCGGGAGACCTTGTGCTGCGCCCCAATCAGATGGGACAGAGGCGTTGGTCTTGAGGTTTTCCATGTCCTCTGGGGAGTACTGAACGCGGCCAAGTTGTGGAACTACGGGAGTACCTCCAATCGTCGGAACGGAGGGCTCGGGAATCTGCTCGTAAGGGTTATCATCTGACTCTTTGCTCTTGCCTTTGATAATCTGTCGAAGATGCATTTTGACTGTGATTTGCACCATGTTGCGGAGTACGGCAATCAAGTTATCCTTGATTTCATCATCGTAGTCACGCATGAAGCCATGTTGAACCCAATACTCAATGGCGCCCTCCTCGATGCCTTCTCTAACGCTTTCGATGAGCTGCTCATTAATGTTGTACTGGGCTACGACCTTGTCAATGAGACGAATGATGTGCCCGGCAGCGTTTTGCAAATTGGGGACTTCGGTATTCTCCACCTTATGGAAGCCATCGAGTTCAATGAGAGTACCCTCTGTAGGTGCAATAGAGGGAGTGGGAGTAGTGACTGTGGCATCAAAAGCGAGAGCATCGAGTGGAGAAGCATCAGGTGTAAGAGTATCAGGTGCAGGAGCTTCAACCACAGGAACTTCAACCACAAGAGCGTCAACTGCAAGAGTATCAACTGGGAATACATCAACTGCGGGAGCACCAAGCGTCGGTGCATTAAGCGTAGGCATATCGGCTGCAGGACTGGGGGATGGGGTAGAAGGAGGAGCAGGAGGATCACTGGTGGAGGATGCGTTGACAGTGGCAGTGTTGTTTTGTGTCATCGTAACTCCATTTGTTCCATTCGCTTGGTGGATAGCCATGGATTGCTGAAGACCAAGAAAAATCCTCTGAAATGTTTTCGTTTCTGCATTGCTCGAGAGCCTCAGATAGTAATGCATTTTGCCATCGAGGGATATCAACCTGCAGATGTTTCCGTCCATCTTCGGATTCTCAAATTCAGAAACTTTGTGGAATCGAGAAGCTTTCCCGATAGCTGCAAAGGTCACACTGGCTTCACTTTTGTCCATGTGTAATACCAGCTTGAAATCTGCCTTGAATAGGCTAGATTCGCAGCCGCCTGGAAGCATCTCACAAACACCATCTCCCACCAAGAAGTCCGGCGAGCCAGTAGCGTCTTTTGCCTGGGTGAGTCGTAATCCGACGGGAGCCAGAGCTAGTTTCAGAGGCGCCGCGTTTCTTGGGGTTTGTGCCATTAGGTTTCGCTGCACATTCGAAACCTGGCTTTGGGCAACTAGACTTTTTGAACTCTGGCTTTGCGGGGCCGGAACTCGAAATACAGGGTTTATCGGGAAGGAAGTTGACGCCACAGATCGTTGGACAGGAGCACGGAGTTGGGCAGCCTGTTGTGTGAGAGCTTCTCGGGCTATTTTGGCACCCCAAGGGCGAGCATTATCGATACGAAGACCTTCCGTATTGCGGGATTCCTCGTCGTCAATGCTAACTAAGCCTCGAGTTAGTATGGGTAAGAAGCAAAATGATGGGTTAACTTGCCTGTCCATTTGCTGTTGAGTCCCTGTTTGTAGTCAGTGCTGTAGTGGGACGTCCCGTTTCTGCCGTGAGGGGCAAAAGAAGGGCCTTTTCTCGGGATGTCGCTCAGAGGTAGTTCCTCTTGCCGAATACGACTCAGGTCGTTCTTTGGAGATGTTAGCACAGCTTATCAAAGGGTGGTACGAGGGTAGGAGGGCGAAGCTGCTGTTTGAACTCTTGCAAGTCAAGTTTTCTGCATGTCGGGGAGCAAGCTCATCCTTTTCCCACAGAGAGTTTTGGGCTATTTGGAAGGAAAGGATATATGTGCCATCTGTGCGGGAGGGAAGGGGGCTTTGAGAAGCAGAATGCAGAGGAAACGTACCATGCAGGCTGCCTCGACCACCGCTGGGTCGATAGCGGATTCTCCCATGGCGATCTGATAGATGCGTGGATACTGAGTGACGATGCTAATAATTGAAGAACTCTTGGAGTAAAGTTGTAGGGAAGATCCAAGAAGTGACAATGTGTGATGTTTTTGAATGCGAAGGAAGAAAGAGGTGTGACCGAAGGCACCGTCGTTGCTGCAGGCGAAAAGAGAAGCTGACAGCTGCTGCCAATGAAATAAATTGCACAAGTCGGTCTTTGTTTGGAGCAAACCAATTGGTAGATAAACCTTCAGGGCAGGAGCCTTGTCTGAAAGATGGGTTTCCTCACGCAGGTGCCGTGTTTGGAGGACGAAGTCTGGTTTGGTGTTCTCAGTAGAGAAAGATTGTTTGTTTGCCGGCTTGATGGAAGGTGTTGTTGCTGTGTGTGAAATAAAAAATATTTAACCTGTTGTTAGAATTTCGGGCGTTGCCTCTTGGCTTGAGGCTTGCTGTTCAGTAGGAGGCGATGGCTGCAACCCGCAAACACACCACCTCTTTTTTGGACTTCGGGCTGTGGTAAACCAGGCAATTTGGAGGCATTATTTGAACATTCGTGCTTTTAATATTCTACTCAAGACTAAATATTTTAGTGTTCAGTCTCCTTAGTGTTGCACACATGCGGGCTCCCGACGTGCCCCCCTTCCAACCCTTCTGGCGGACAGTTTGCCGTCAAATGCTTGACACCCCGCTGAACAATGGTGCAGAAATTGCCTTCACAACAATGACCTTCCACATCGACACCCGGGCTTCCAATATTTGTCAACACCTAGATGGCGTATCCCCCCCCTTGCTACTGGGGGAGGATGTTTGCACGCCCTTACCCCTGGATGCTTGAACGTGTTCACTGATGCCTTAGCTACTTCTGGAATCCTTTGTACGACTGAGAAAGTTCCACAAGATCAGGTTTGACACCCTTGCTTATTTCATGCAAAACGGTCAACATTATGCTGACGAATTGGACTCAATCTAGATAAACACTGCTGAAGATACAGGCCACACGATCCAGCTCTGAACCAGAGCCCAGACCTCTCCGCAAGACAATCATTAAGCAACAAGGTATTTAGCGACAAACCCCTCTAGCGAGATCAATTTAGCCTTTTCGCCTGACTCACCCTTTGCTGCAGCAGCCCTAGCTTTCAGATCACCGGCCGCGGCTACGTTGTTAGGCACGCCATAGTACAACCCGCCCGAGTACTGGCAGAAGCGAAACATGTACTTCACCGTTTCGAAGGCACCGATACCATAAGTCTCCAAATCATTCCAATTCTCGATGGGCACGAATCGCGACTTCTTTCCAGTGACTGCATGGCCGTTAGTTTTCTCGTCAGGGGTCAAGGGGTTTTTCGAATACCTTTTTGGAAGTCTGAGACGAGCTGCCCAGCAGTTGCACTGGAGCTGATACCTTGGACCAGGCGGCCGTTGTACTTTTCCGGGGCAAGGAAGACGCCATGAATAAGGTCTCCATAATCTTCGCTGATGGAGATGAAAGGGATCTCCTCGTTGCCGCCCCAGTTGGGGATTCTCAGAGTGAGGTAGCCCTCGTCATCAGGGATGAAGGGGAAGCCTCCAACTAGGGGGGCAACCTCCTCGCTGAGGTGGTTTTCTGCGTACCAACCTGGGCTAACAATGTTGACAGTCTCGAACACACCCTTGGCTTTGGCATACTCGCCAACTTCGTATTTATCTGTCATGGTCAGAAGTGAACGGACCAAAAGCTCAGCAAAAACATACCCTCGAATGCCTTGTTGGGCACAACTCCGTTGGTGATTTTGGAGGCGGATTCCATCCCGCTGTAAACGAAGTGGCGCACCCCAGCTTCAGCAGCTGCATCGACGAGAATCTTACCAATGTCGGTCTCGCTTGGACCACCAGGCTGATTGATATTCTGTGAATTCTATTAGAATTTGAATTATGCTGAACTGAATTTCTGTTGCTCACGGGGTCATCCGAGTTGGTGTTGACAAACACTCCCCAGCTTCCCCTGAAGGCCTTCAGGACTTGCTCCTTTACGAGGCCGTCGGCCTTGACAACCTCCACCCCCTGGGACGCGAGGGCCTTGGCTTTCTCAGAGTCGGGGTTTCTGGTGATGCCACGGAGAGTAAATTCTTTGGCTTTGTTTTGAAGAAGCGAGGCGACTACGCTACCACCCTGGGCACCGGTAGAGCCATAGACTGTGATGACCTTGGAGATAGACATTGTGTGAATAATGTGATTGCACTGTAGTTGAAAGAATTTATGAGAGAGAACAGCCTTGAAAGGATGTATTGCTGGTGATTCTGTGTTTGCTGATACCTTTACAACCGGGCCGCTTCTATCATTATATACTCCGCCCATGGAGTTTTCACAAACCAGTCACGAACACAACTCCGCATCTTGTCGCAATGCCTCAATGCATACGAGGCGCGCAAACAATTCTAATCATTACTCTGAAAGCCAGCTTGCCGCATCGACAGCGGTTTCAGCCCGAAATGCCAAGAATCCAACTCCGCGACCTATGATTTTCTCTCCTGCCCGTATGGGTCATCCAAGGCCTGAAGTTCCCCCGACCCTCCGTCCAGCATGATGCTCAAGCCACCGCATAACCGGACCAACTGTGCCAACCGTGCACCAATGGGCGATTTTGTAATCAATTCGTGTCCACGTAGGCGGCAGACGAATCCAGCAACTGTGGCTTGCGTGCCAAGACATTTCGTTGAATGGGGTGCGCGGAGGCCGAGCAGGGATTATTAATTCACGAGATCTACCGCTAAGCTTTCACGGCGACCCAGCTGTCGGACCATCCTTCGCAAGTATGGATCCAGGTTGGCGGAGGAGCGGACTTTGGCGAAGAGTGGGATCTTGCTGATGCTTGCAAGCGACATTGCTTCCAAGCGATTTCTCTGGGGATTTCCCATGCTAAGAATATGAAGGCGTGAGACGAAGACCCCGCACGCACGGCGTACTAGTGCTCGGCTAAGACTACTACCGCCCTGTCCATAAGTCTGCAATCAAAATTGGTACTGCCAGAACACCATGCGGTGTCTGCGACATGGTTGTCAGATTTCAGCTCAGCAAGGAACATTCATAAGCCTCTTCTGAGTTACCCCCATCATCAAGCACCACATCACGTGATGCTTTCACAGGAAGCTCGCTGAGCTTGACTGGTCTGGTGGTCTAGTGGTATGATTCTCGCTTAGGGAAAACCCTATAGCATAGTTTGCGAGAGGTCCCGGGTTCAATCCCCGGCCAGACCCTTCTTTTTGCCAGTTTCTGTTGTTTGTTTTTATTGGTACCTGTCCATCACTCAGCTGGTCGTGTTTCTGAGACATCACCTGCCATGCTACTACTGGTCTATCATACCCAACCAAGCAAGACATGCATAAGTGGAAAATCTCTGCCAGTAGAACCCAACATATTGTTTCACAGCCGAATGTTCTGGGTATTTATTTATTACCTCATCGTCTTACTCGGCCAGTCTCGTCTTTTTCAACCTGTCATCCTAAATGAACTCTTCTTGTCTTGTCTGCCTGCCTACCTACATACACAGACAGCTTTTTCGCCTAAAGTTTCTCTGCAATCCGCTGCGATGGCTTTATCATTGGACTCACTGCCTCCCGAGCTTCTCGCTCTCGTCTTGAAAGCAACTATTTCCCCTCAGCAGCTTTATCGGCTCATCTCAGCATCACCTGCCTGCCTTCGGGTGTTTGCCAGTGCACCTCAGCGCTTCCTTGCCTCCACCATCAGTAACTCCCTTGCTCCCGAGACTATTTCGCGAATGGTGGCTATTCTCCGCATCCCGGAGGTCGCTCCGCAGATGGAGAGAATTCCACAGCTGAAATTAGTTCTCGATCCCTATTTTGGAAACCTTTCTTCCTTTACCTTGCCTACTGAGAAATCTGACCTGGTGCAAATTTGTCAGCTTAATACATGTATTTCCGACTTGATAGATGGCTACTTTGCCAAGGTAAAACACCGGGCCAAGAACATCGATCCGGTCGAGTACATTCCCAATCAATTCTCGACTCAACCCCCTCAAGTGCAAACATCAAATCCATTGTCAGCTTCGGAAGAAATAAGATTGCAAAGAGCCTTCTTGAGATTCGAGCTCTACACTCGGGTTTTCCCCCCCGAGAGCGAAGAGGTCAGCCTGGGTTCCTATCGCTCCCTGACGCAAAGTAGGCTGTTCTTGTCTCGCCTTCCTCAGTGGGAAATTGAGGAAATGCAATGCCTGCAGCAGTATTTCTCATCCACCGTCGATGGCTTCATAGGCGAGATGGAGGAGGACATTCTTGCCGCTGTCTTTCAAGCTCCAGGTGTCCAAGTGCACGATGTCGAATCACCAACTGAGAGTGGAGACGGCAATGAAATGCGATCATTCGACTTCTTGCACTTGACGGATTTGGCCATGTTCGGTCAATTAAACCGGCGAGAATACAACGTCACCTACATCACTTCCCTTGGTCTTCGACGTATTCACCAACTTTTCCATGCGAACAGACGAGATCGCATGGAATTTATTAAAAAGAATAGCCCGAGAAGGCGCGAATTTCTGCCAGAGGCCATGGCATTTGTCCGCGAACGCGACAGCGGACAGCTTCAGCCCGGACACGACGACGATCCATCGCATGCAAATTATGCCTATTTCAAGTTTGGGCCACCTTCTATTGCTCATTCTATATTGAGCTTCACTCCCCAGTATTCGCTATTCTTGGCACGGGATCTGGGATATGTTTTCTGGGATTCTTGGAGAACTCCATACCCCCCAACCGTCGAGAAGCCTGACAAGGCAACGATGCTTCGTTCTTTCACTAGTAACAGGTTCTCTGACCAAAATAGAAAATTCTCTGTAGAAGAGAAGCTGAAGGGTGTTACTCTGCCCAAGAGCGAGTTTAAACGGCTAGAGAAAGAATTCGGCTCAACATATCTAAGAGGGGGAGGGATCCGCTATTGATTTCGTTGAATACTTTGTAGGAATGATGACATCTCCTGTTGCTGTTGATGGTGACGAGTTATAATTGTATCGAGATGATCGTGGGCGCCGCAAGCGGCTGATCAACCATTCAGCCAAGAAGAGCTTACGTTTTTGGCTGTTATTTCTTTCATAGGTATTTTTCCTATCCTGTCTGCTTGTCGCGTTCGTTCTGGCTTTAAATGAAAACACTTGTGTGTATGAAGAGCGTGTGTATCCACCATACTAATGATTGTCTCAATCCTATCCCACCCAATCCGACTTGGTTTAACCATCTCCAAATCAACCATTAAATAAAACGAATCGTCTTCATTTCAGCTTGGAAAGTTTCAACTGGATCACATAGGCGCACAGGATCCTGACCTCCTCGCCCATCAATTTTCCAAACTTGCAATTGCAGGACCCCGATTCGTCTCACACCTTCACTCGTTCGCTCAAACACCAAGGCGATGCGACTGTCATCTAAAGAATATGGCGAGATTGCTTCAAACTTGCCTTGGGACACATCTCCCCTTGCATTGACCCCGAGATCTGGAAAGAAGGTGAGATGGCTGCCTGGGCCCATTGATTCCAGATCGAGGCTGAATATGTTTACTGTTCCCAACTTTCTCTCGCAAAACGGGCCAACTTTGAAGCACCAGCCACGAATATGCAGCGCGGCAATATCCGCGCCAAGGACAGAGAGCATCTTACCAGAGTTGACGTACTGGTCAAAACTAGCTGTCGTCCCGTCCTGCAGCTCAACACTCGCCGTTCCATCAACGCTTGCTTGGGCTGACTTTGCTGAATGGGGGTACAGTAAATCGCTTCTCATGAGCTCGACACTCCCACGAATGTTCACCCACGACCAACTTGGAAACCCTGCGCGCCTGGAGCCTCCTCGAATGGCCCCGGCGCTTAGAACCCAACCCAAACCCTCCCAAAAAGCCAGAAAAAGCGACACGGGCGTCTGAAGCTCGGGGCCAGGTAACAGAACGGGGGCCCCCATTACATGAGTTTGAGTGGTGCTGGAGGCACTCCATGCTTTAAGCACTCCAGCAATGGCGTTCAGACCATCCGTGTCATTTGTCAATTGACGTCTGGAATATTCACGCACTAGGCTCTTGATTCCATCTGGCGAGTGAAGACGGGTATGGTCGCTGGATTGGCGCAAACCATCCTGGATGCTGACCGGGTGGCTAAATTGCTCGATGCACTCCATGCCAAGACACTGAAACGAGACTCTGTAATCCGTAAAAAGGAGCACGCGTGTCGATAGAGTCCATTCCTGATACGTCCAGCCCCGGGTAAACCATTTCGATCTCTCCAATTTGCCTCTTTGCTCGCGATATCCAAAATCAGCAATCAGGGTCTTATCTCCGATCTGAGTTGTTATTTGAGGCATATGACTTCTGCCTCCACCTACTCCTGGTAGGCCGTAACTAGGATCGTTGCCAGCAGCTGCAACGATAGTGACTAGAGCATCTCCGTAGATCTGATCCATACTATTGATCTGGCCCATTTTGTGAACGGTATCCTGTTGCCATATGCAGTACCTATCAACCCACAGATATGGAATTTCAAGCCGTTTCGTGACCGTCAATGCATCTTCAATCACGTGTGGCAAGTCGTCAGATAAAGAAGGATAGACGTAATTACCTGGTGGCCCTCTGCCCCAGACATAACTTAGGGCGACATATGTCATCCCAGGTTGTGCCTTGACAATAGTTCGCGACTTACAGTCAATTAGCTTCATTCCAGGGACAGGGGGCCTTGGATTCCCCTTGCACGCAGAATGAGATTCCTTGCACAAGTTAATCCAGGACTTGATCTGCTCGTAGTCCAACCTATGCTGCTTTGCAATGCGGTATTGGATCGGTGAAGACCCTGTGCAGACTTCATCTGTGGCAAGTGATATCAGAGACCCTCTGTCCTTTGCCCAGTGAACCGTCATGTCAATAACGTTTCTTGTTGGTCGCCGCAGCCCAGCAACGGCCTCCGCAGCAAGTCGCTCAAAGGTGTGTTCTCCTCGAATAACGACCAGAAACACGGTTGCGGGACGGCTGTTTTCGACACTTGTTTCTCCCGGCTCGGGGGCCCGGTAGACTAGGTGCGCAGGAACCGACGCCAAAACAAAGTCGTTGCCATCAGCGATCGCTGGCGTCGACGATGAAATCATCGATTCATGCGCCCGCGGAATGCTGAAATGCTGTACTCTCACGACTATTTTACGGAGCATGGCACACAAAGAGCAAAAGCGTCCACCATCAGCGATAGAGTCCAGACTAAACTGACGGAGGACGTGGAGATAGCAACCCCACGGCGCGGCATCTTTCGAGTCATATGGTGGTAGGTTGTCGAAATGCGCGGGGTTGAAAACTTGATCGAGATTTATGTGCTCGCATATGCCGCAAAGTTGATCAGTTTCGCCAAGGAGCTCCATTGCGAGTAGAATAACAACCGGTTTCTAATAGATAGGAGAGTAATACACCTTGGTTGGAGTGTCCGTCCAGTTTCGATAAACTCACAACTTAAATTGATGGTGGGATCGACCAGCTTACCTGCGCCACAATAGTGCAGCGCTGATGCAGCATCTGGGCTGCACTGCGATCTTAGGCTGCAGCGCCTGGATTCAGGTCAGCTGATGGGGTAGTACGCTTTGTCGAAAACTTCAGGAACCAACACCCGCAACCAATAAATCCAACCCAGCATGCCTTGTTAGCGTAGGTTCAGCATCCTGATTGAATAGACAGAAGGAGACATTTCGCAACATTTCCCATGAAATACCATTTGCAATGACCTCTACCTTTAATACGAATGAATGGGAGAATAATATAGGACAGAGAAATCGAGAATCACATGGTTCAAACCACGACGGATAACAAAATCTAGGAAACATTGTATTTTGGCAACCCGAGTCCATCCAAAGAAATACGCTGCAAACCCTAAACTAAAACTAAAAAGTGGGTATAAGAATAGAATGAAAGATATCAATAGACATGACAACACCCAACACATACTTTCGTTATCTTCGCGAATTATCTGGCAACTCCCATCGCTGAGCTGGCTGCTGATGCTGTGCGTACCGAGGAGGAGGAGTTTGTACATGCCCAGGCAGCTCGGATGGCCTCTCTCCTCCAGACATCTCCACGTATGGGTTTCGAGCCTGCCCATGCATCTCTGGGCGCACAGCGGTTTGTGCATGCCC
Organism: Calonectria crousiana; assembly: GCA_013406985.1. Lineage (NCBI taxonomy): Eukaryota > Fungi > Ascomycota > Sordariomycetes > Hypocreales > Nectriaceae > Calonectria > Calonectria crousiana. The sequence goes on along the minus strand of VTGD01000051.1, from coordinate 102,007 downwards.
AGACAGCTCAGGCGGCCTTGCTTCCCCAGACATCTCCATGTATGGGTTTCGACTCTGTCCATGCATATCCGGGCGCATAGCGGTTTCTCCGTTGATCTCGTAGCGCCCTGGGAATTGGACAGGAGGACTTGGTGTTACAAAAGGTCGAACTTGTTGGCCGCTAACCTCGGCCTTGACGCCTTCGCCGGAGAGTTCATTGGTGCTGGAAGTGACGGGGGAAATGGTCACGGAAACAGGAGAGACGTTTGAGCTTGCCACCGGTTTTCCGGCCACGGCTGTGGCACTCATCGGAGGTGCAGTGAATGTGTTACCTGTGCCAACCTCAACCGATGGTTGCGCACCCTGTGCGCTGCGGCGCTTCCTCCTGAAAAACCAGATCAGACCAAGAGCTAGAACGGCCACGGCGGCAACTCCGATGCCGACACCAATCTTGATTGGGGTGTTGTCACTGGAGCTGGCGCCCGCGGGAGATCCGTCCGGGTTGACGACGAGGGTCGAGGTTGCGTGCACGATTACTGTAACAGTGATTGATTAGCACGAGAAACAAAACATGAGCGGGTTCAAGGCACAGTACCTGAAGCATGAGCAAAGGCACTGCTGCCATGAGCAGCAGCAACTTACCCTGCGTCCTGGTGACAACCGAGCCTCCCTCAGCCGTTTGGGTGATGACTGTAACCTCGGTTGTGGTTGCTGCAGCGCCAGAGTTTGCTGTCTTGCTCGGCTCGGCATCACTGCTGCTCCTGTCACTGCTGCTGCTGCTGCTGCTGCTGCTGACCTGCGCAGACGCCTCCTCGGTTGGCTCAGCGGGATTGTACCACTTTGTGGCACCGGGCTGGGTGAAACCAGCCCCCATGCAGTATGAGCCGTAGTAGGATTGTATGGTGCTAAGGTCGCGAGTGTAGTCTCCCTTTCCACATAGAGATGAGGCACACTTGCTCATCCAGCCATCTGCCACAGAGACGGAAGCAGTTGCAGTTGCACAAAAACAGGCGTCATCATATGGGGTCCCGCAGCCCATAACGCGGCCTAGATCGGTGGCGAAGACGTATGGCTGCCAAAGACATGATGAGATGCACGCGTGGTCATTGTTGCCCAAGGAGCTCTTGATGCTCACGGTCTCTGCTGCGGAGAGGCGGAGGAGGACGAGACAGGTATAAAAGAAGGGTAGTAGGCGCGCCATTTTGGCCAAAAATCGCACTTTACACTGCTGTCGAGCAAGAAATTTATTCAACGAAGGGTTTTAAGATGAATACAAAAGCTGTACCAGAAGACGGGAGCATACTACGGAGGGGGGATACGGGGGTTTAAGAAGGCGTGAGGGCCGTCCCGTCTCTCTCGTCCCTGAACGATCATTGCCGCATTTCTCTTCTTGACTATCTATAGATACTAGACTTTTCTGCACTTGAAATGAGGATGCAAGCAGACCAGGCGATAGAAGTTGACCCAGGATGGATAAGCTTAAGCAGTTTCCAGGGCCGCTGGCACCTGATTGGCCTGTTGGGGTCATACAATGGCTCGGATGGTTTGAAGTGCATGAGCTGAATCGTTTTTTTGCCAGGGCAAAGAAACTAATCAATCATCTCAAACACCTAAGTATGCAGGTCCCGGCTGGCGGACGATTGACTCTCCAGTCGAGAGGCAGGGAGATCTATGCCAAGAGGCTATCGCGGGCGATCAGAGCACCGAAAGAGCTTGGCTTTCGGGAAGAGGCATCCACAGAGCGGAATTGCCCACAGCAGGCCCAAGCCCCGGCGGCTACATGTGAGTTGATTTCGTGGGGAGGGATGGGGGGTTTAAAATCATCTTTGAGACCAGGTAAACCACGTGGCCAGCAAACACGCTGTTGCGTTGTTGTGCTGTTGTGTGTCTGAGAATATGCATAATACAGGTTATATCGAAAGCGCAGTCCTATCGACGTAAACGGACAGTTGAGGTTGAAGACGACCAGACTCCAGTTCTTTGCTTGATTGTCAATTTGGCCCATGGCCGTACCAAGGAAATTTCATGGCTTGAGGATTGGACGGGCAAGCGCCAGACTTTTTGAGGCTGGAAGGGACTGCATCCTCGAGTGGGCCAGGACGTCCTTCCAATTGCTCCTGTACGTGGTTAGTGTCTTGGCACAGGGCCTGAACCTGCTCGACCAGCCGGCGTCGGTGTGCGGCTGGGTCGCGTGAGGAGCACCTCTGCCAGCTGGTAAGGCTCTGGAAGCGCCCATCGCAGAATCAAGTCAATGGTTTGAAGCAGTCATCTTGGGCGCAGACGGGGCAAGGCAGCATTGAGAACCCCGGCCGAATAAGATTTAAAGCTGAGATGGCTCCGGCAACTAAGGAGAAGCTTAAAGGCGGCTGTGAGGCGTGGCGGCGAGCCGTGATCAGTGGTTGGCGAGAGACGGTCCACTCTGCAGGAGCGAGAACGGGCCAGAACAAGCACGTGAGGGCGACGGGCATTGTTGTGCTGACGAAAGTGGTTATGAATGTGGGCAGCAAGCAGGATTGTTCTAAACGGAGGGCTCGTGTTCCGGTCGCATTGCAGCGGAAATAAGAGACACTGCAACGGTCCATGTCAGGACGGAACACCAGTGTGCTCATTCCCATTCGCGGCTGGTGTTTTTGCCGGAGCGACGATTGGACACGGTGGGGTCTCAGGTTGGAATTGCAGGCGGCCCTAAGACATCAGCGGCATTGAAAATGACTGCGCACATGTGACGGCATTATTCGGACCCGGAGCAGCAAGCGAGAGGCGGAGTCTCCCCCCGCCTGTAGAGACATGCACGTATAACCGGAGCACCAAGTGGTCGGATGTGCGGGCGATACGGTTACGAGACTTGTTCGGGGTTAAAATCATGTTACAGCACGCAACGGTGCCTGTTTATTGATAGTATATTTTGGAGTTCCATGTATGGATGCCTTGCCCGCTCAGAAGGTGTTAAGTCGCGGGAGGGTTTGCAGGTACAAAGCCTGTGCGGGCTGTACTATGTATGGCTGCATGCTCTCCCAACCATGTGGCGAAGTGCAGACCCGAACCCGATAGCCCATTGTTGACTGTGGCGGGATCTATTGATTATTTTTGGATTATTTTTGGATCGCGGCGATTACTCTGGCTTGGAGGGCGACATGCTGCGTATTACGTACCACGGCATGCTTAGTTTGCACCGCCCACGACAGGGGAATCGCACAGAGGTGACCACCACGACTTGACACGGCGCACACAACAGGTAAATCAAGACGACAATCAAGGGCGAACTTGGCCTCGCTCCCCAGCGGTTCACATCAACCAAACCAGGGCCCGTCCCTCCTCTGGCCCTCAGCCTGGCTGCAAGTCCGACGGCTGCCACCCTCACGAGGACGGCCCCAAGACATCCCCACAAGGCGATTGGCGAACTGCCAAAACGCCTTGCCTGACTTGAAGCTGGCGACTATGGCTTGGCCGGACCCTGCTAGGGTAGAACTCTGGCGGGGGGGCGAGCGGGGCTCGGCCTGAGCTGGAGCCTACCGAGTAAGGCTTGCAGGCACAGAGGCACAGACTATCGCAGCATCAGGGCCATGGCTTGCGTTGGGCTGATGACTGCTTATGGCTGAGGCTCATTAGTTTGTGAGCTTGGGGGAAAAGGAAGAAAAAGGAAGGGCGACAGCATGCAATATTACTAGGCCTCATGGTCTCGTGCAGCTTCCTGCGACCCTTTTCCTTCCTCCTCCCCTCTCCTCCTCTCCGCTTCATTTCCCAACGACTCCTCCAGACAACAGCTGCAGTGACGCTCCGGCTGTTGATTGCAGGGAACGCCGCCCCGTCACAGCAGATCAGCCCTCCCCCACGGCGCCGAGGCTCCGAGTCGACCCCCCCCCAGACGACGGCGACGTCACTCGGTCACCCGCCAACGGCAAGCAGGCTAATCGCAGTAGCGGACTTCGCTCGTCTGTCGCATTGTCTGCCAGGTCGTCTTTGCGCGTCCTCAACCGGAAACAAGGGGTGTTGATCATCGTTTGAAACACGACGTCTGTGCTGCCAAGACAAAGACAGTGCGCCATCCCTTGGAATTAATTGCTGCTGCCACCCACCCGCGAAGCACCCGACGAGCATCAGCCGTCAGTTGCCCAGCTCCCAGTCCGGCTCCCACACTCTCTGCACTCGGTCCCCACAAGCGCTGAGCCACTCAGCTGGTGCGACGCCCACTCCTCCCGGCCAACCAGCGCTGCATCCTGGCCGCCTGTGACATTTTCATCAGCTTGAAACTGCATCCTCTCCTCGTCCTGCAAGCCGCTTCTCGTCTTCCTCCCTCAGTCACCGCATCCTCGCCGTTCTCTGCTCCGGCCCAGAGTTCACTTGAAACACGCGGCCACCGTTGCGTATTCAATCTGCCTCTGCCGTTCCTATTTCTGAACACCGCGCCGTGCGCTGTCACTCTTCTCCGCCGCTTGCTTGGCCGTCTGCTCCGCCGCAACGTCAACAAGTCCCCAGTACGACGCTACTGGCCCCTTGCTCCTGGCAACCACCGAGCGCCCACAGCTCCAGCAGCTCCGCCGCCAGCTTCAGATCCTCTGAACATCGCCAACGCTCGCCGTCGGGAACACGCCAACACAACCACCTCTTTGAGCGCGCGCTTTGGGTGCGCATAAACCTTAGCAACAATGTCGTACGAACGCTTAGGCAAGTCATATCCCGCCCAAGACCCTCCTGCGTGACCCCATCGTCCCTCTGCCCACCCCCTTTCTCATTATCTGCCAAAACATGAAACCCCTCCACTTTAGCATCGCACGCCCCCTGGCTCTGTTTCCATGAGATTGCGATTTTCCCACCCGTCGTCTACCAGCGGCGCAGTGCGACTAACTACTCTTCACCCGCCTCTCTGTCCCTCTGCCTCAGTTTTCCTCTTCTCAAACCCACGTTACTGTCGCAGGTTCGACTTGACTTGTTTGTGAGGCGCAAGAGCAACACGAATTATCGTGGCGGAGCCTTTGAACTTTGGAAACATTTCTACCGCCTCCACCGTCATCCACAAACATCCGCTCTACCACGTCAAATTTAATTCTAACCTCTTGTCCCAATAGACGACGACTACTATAACAATCAACAAATGGATCCCCGTCGGGGCCAGCACAGAACACCCTCGCCAGGGCAACATGGCTACCATATGGATGATTCGTATGGCTGGCAAGGCCAGCAGCAGCAGCAATATTCGCAGTCGCATCTCAACATGCCCTCTGCTGACATGCACCGAATGGGCACTCCCAGCGACCACCTGACCCTCAACCCCGCTGTAAGTGCTCTACCGATCTTGCGCCCCGGACCGGAGCATCGCGCCATCTCAATGGATTGTGCTAACAAGGCGCGCGCAGTACTCCGACATTGGCCACCATGACGATTATTCTGTCAACCCAGAGATGCATCACGATGCTTATGGCAACCAGCCTTACGAACCCCACCCCCAAGAGGGCTACCAGGATGATTATTATGACGATAACCGACCCATGTTGGCGCACCAGAAATCCAACTTGTCTGACTACAAGGATCCCGAGCACATGGTGGGAGGCGGAGGAGGAGGGCTTTCGCGATCAAAGACTGTCAGAAAGAAGATCGAGCTGTACCGAGGCAATCTTGTTCTAGATTGCCCAGTTGCTCCAGCTTTGCTCAACCAGAACCCCCACGGCGAGCGAGATGAGTTCACCCACATGCGATACACCGCAGCCACCTGTGATCCCACAAAATTTTACGATGAGAACTACACGCTGCGACAAAAGCTCTTCAGCAAGCCCCGACACACGGAGCTGTTCATTGTTGTGACCATGTACAATGAGGACGATATTCTGTTCGCTCGAACAATGGTGGGTGTGTTCAAGAACATCGAATACATGTGCAACCGACCCAACAGCAAGACGTGGGGTGCCGACGCCTGGAAGAAGATTGTGGTGTGCGTTGTCAGCGACGGTCGTGCAAAGATCAACCCTCGAACTCGAGCCTTGTTGGCCGGTATGGGTGTGTACCAGGAGGGTATTGCGCAGCAGAAGGTCAACGAGGATCCTGTCACTGCTCACATCTACGAATACACCACCCAGACTCACTTGCAACTCAAGAACGATGTCGTCTCGCTCGTTCACAGGCGACAGCCCGTGCAGATGCTGTTCTGCCTGAAGGAAAACAACGCCAAGAAGATTAATTCGCACAGATGGTTCTTCTCGGCGTTTGGCCGCGTTCTTGACCCCAACATTTGCGTTCTTATCGATGCCGGTACCCGACCTGGCGGTAACTCGCTTTACCATCTCTGGAAGGCTTTCGACCTGGAGCCCATGTGCGCCGGCTCTTGTGGTGAGATCAAGGCCATGTTGGGTAAGGGTGGAAAGTACCTGCTCAACCCGCTCGTTGCTGCGCAGAACTTCGAGTACAAGATGAGTAACATTCTCGACAAGCCCCTCGAGTCTGCCTTTGGATTTATTTCTGTGTTGCCCGGTGCCTTCTCCGCCTACCGATACGTGGCTTTGCAGAACGATAAGAACGGCGAAGGACCGCTCCAGAAGTATTTCCTCGGTGAGACGCTGCATGGTGGAGGTGATGCTGGTCTGTTCGAATCCAACATGTACTTGGCTGAAGATCGTATTCTCTGCTTCGAGCTGGTCACCAAGCGAAACTGCCACTGGATCCTTCAGTATGTCAAATCCGCCACTGGTGAGACTGATGTGCCCGACACCGTCACCGAGCTGGTTCTCCAGCGACGACGATGGTTGAACGGTTCCTTCTTTGCTGCCATCTACGCCATCGCCCATTTCCACGACTTCTTCCGCTCAGATCACTCTGCCTTTCGCAAGTTCGCCTTTTTCATCGAATTCGTCTTCAACACCATCAACATGATCTTCGCCTGGTTTGCTATCGGTAACTTCTTCCTGGTTTTCAAGATTCTCACGACAAGTCTGGGCTCGGACGATCTTCTCGGTAAAACGGGAGAGATTCTCGGTGTTATTTTCACATGGCTTTATGGTGTCTGTCTGATTACATGCTTTGTCCTCTCGCTTGGAAACCGCCCTGCTGGATCTGGAAAGCTTTATGGCACCATGGTGTGGTTCTGGGCTGGTTTGATGATGTGAGTTCCCGGACGTTTTTGATTGCAAGTTTGTTGTGCTAACCATTTGCAGCTATCTTCTGTTTGCTGCCATCTTCATTTCCGTCAAGGCCATTATCGCCGATGTGAACGACGGGAATGGCTTCAGCATTGATCAACTGTTTAAGAACCAGGTCTTTTACACGCTCATCATTTCCGTCATGTCAACTTATGGAATCTGGCTCATCGCCTCTCTCCTCATGTTTGATCCCTGGCACATGGTTACCTCTCTCGTCCAGTACATGCTCTTGACCCCATCCTTCACCAATGTTCTCAACGTGTACGCCTTTTGCAACACGCACGATGTTTCATGGGGAACCAAGGGTGACGACAAGCCTGCCAAGATTGGTGAGGCTAAGGTGGAGAACGGTGAAATCAAGGCCGACTTGCCTTCAGAAGACAGTCTCGATTCGCAGTACCAGCGAGAGGTGGCGGCGTTCAGCACAAAGTTCGTCGAGGTGAAGAAGGACCCCACACCTTCGCAGAAGGAGGAGAAGAAGATGGACTACTACAGAGGTGTTCGAACCGGTGTCGTTCTCATCTGGATGGTGACCAACTTTGCGCTCTCGGCTCTCGTGTTGAGCTCGGCGGGCCTGGAGAAGATTACACCTGGAAAGTCGAGCGAGGATTCCCAGAATGCTCGTTCCAACCTTTACATGACCATTGTTCTGTGGAGTGTGGCAGGACTAAGCGCCTTCAAGTTCATCGGAGCCATGTGGTTCCTGGTGGTGCGCATGTTCCGTGGTGTCTAAAACCGGCATCCCTGACGGGCTGGTAGGTGCTTGGCTACACTGGCAACTTTGGTTTGTATTTCTTTCAGCATATACCCCGTTTATGAATCTTGCTCCGGGTTTTGGTCTTGGAGTAGCGTGCTGTGGAATCAGCGTGTACGTGTATTTGGCTGCGGTAGTTTTAGCTCATGTTTATCCGGTCACATTTGGACATAGTTCTCCTTGCAGAGGAAATGGAACGGTGTTTGGTTTAACGAAGGGATTGATCCTTTAGAAGATATACGTTTAGATGAGGAATAAAATGAAGCTGGTCCTGGCCGGATGTTTGTATGTGATTTACATCATGAGCTCTGCATTGTTACTTTTTTTTTTCATTATCTCGTTACGCTGTGATGCCTCACAGATCCGTCTCTCTCACGCTGTAATTAAACATTTCGTTTGACTCTGTCGAGTTCTTCTCTCGCATCTTCAATGCTGTCTCCACCCCGGCCACTGGGACACGATACTCAAACTGCTTTCCTGCCGCGGCGACGCGGCCGTCTGGCAGCGGGTAGGGGAACGGCAGGTACTCTGGCAAAAGACCCAGCTGCCGGAGGACGCTGCCCTGGTCCCAGGCGATGTGCTCGTGGTACAGGCGATCTCCGCGGATGTTGACGACGGCCGTGAACGGGACCTCGGCATACTTTCCTGTGGGGGGGATTCCGGGAACCCTGTGCAGAGGGATGTCAGCTTTGAGACCAATAATAGGTTTTTCTTTCTTTCTTTTTTTTGTTTTGCAACAGAAGCTTCAACTTACATCCAGTCACAGGGCTTGTCGTGGGTGAACTTGTAAATGAACTCGTCAATGACCCTGTCAATGCCGACTGTGCGGCTGACGAGCTCCAGCTCGGTGTCGTCGGCGTTTTGGAAGATGAAATGGTGCGTGTAGAAGCTTGTTAGGCGGTCGCGGCCAATGCCACCGGTCATCTGAGGAACTGGAGTTAGATGGAACTCAAGGTGAGAGAGAGAGAGAGAGAGAGAGAGAGAGAGAGAACTTACCGTGGGGATGTGGTTCACGTAGGGCTCCTGGACCATGGTGGCCATTGTGTGCTCGACGGAGCGGTCAGCAAACTCATAGTGGGTGTGCTCGTCCCAGATGGCCTCGAGGTCAAAGTTGGGGCCCCCGACGAGGGGCTTGAGGAAGGAGAGGTTGCGGGTGTGGGACACGGCCTCGGACGAGTAGCTGAACTCGGCGGCGAAGGGCGTGGCGAAGCGGAAGGACGAGAGGGCGGGATAGAGGTACTCGGTGAAGCTGGGGGTGCGGGTTGGCAGGCTCTCAGACTTGCCGGCCAGGTGGGCGAGGAGCGGAACCGAGACGTCCGCACGCTTGGGGTCGTCGCCTTGGTTGGCGTACAGGATGGCGCCCGCGATCTGAGGCACGGACGGGAGAGCCGGGATGATTTGGTACCACAGCTCGGGATCGTAGGCTGAGGTGAGGTTGTGTCAGCGGCGGGGAAAACAGGGCATGAAATTTGGGCGTCGTTGAATAATCCCGTCAACACAACTCACCAACAATGCCCATCTTGTCAGTGCCGTCGCACCTGTCGCACTCCTTGAGGGCGCTGAGGGCCGTAGCCAGCAGGTCTCCTCCTCCTCCCGCCGCAAAAGCCTTGGCCTGGATCTCTACAACAGCGAAACCCTCCTCGGCCCATTTCACAGAGGGCGCGGGCACACCGTTCTGAATGCTGACGACCTCATCTGAGTCGTTGGTGAGCAGCACTATGCCGGGTCCGTGGCCGCGGCGCGAGAGCGGGGCAAGCAGGGTCACTCCGGGCTGGATCTGCTTCAACTGCGTCTCCGGGAGCGCTCTGGGAGGCTGCGAGCTGGGCGGATACATGATGAGAAGGAAGTGAATTGAAGTGAATTGGATTCTTAAAAATAAAAAAAGATTGAAAATTTTTACAAGATAGATTGAAACGTTGCTTATGAATGAAATTGAGCCTAAAAAGAAAAGTAGTCGTCCTTTGACTGCGTGCGTGCTTCTCATCTCATTGGCATGCGGATTGACTTGTGTATAAAAACGTTTCCCCCAGTGGTCGGTGGTCGGATATGAATTGTCCAATCCAGACAAGCGCAATTCCCTCCTACTCCGGATTTCCTTTTGGTCGGTCGGCCTGACTGACGGACCCATGACGACCCAAATGAGATCCGGCCGCCGCCTTATCGACTTCTGTTTTCTCTTCTTTCTCTCTCTTTTCTTTTTTCTCACTGCCCGTTAAAATTTACCCTTATAGGTGCGTCAGCCGCCCACCCCTTCGTCCCCACTACACGGCCACGTCGGATAATGCACCCAACCTGGGAGGGCTGTAAGGGGGTGCGATAAGGACGGTGCACTGTGCATGGGGGCTTGCGTTGGCGATAGGCATATTCCGCATCCCTGAGGGCGATCCTGGCCATTGCCGCACACCCAAAGCAGCGCCATCGGATACGGGGCGCTTTTGACTAGACCCGTTACCCGATTCCCGCGTGCGCGTGGGCGGTGGCGGACGGAGGAAGAAGCACTTGCTTGGAGGAAGAAGATGGCGTGAATCATCACGTAAAATATGATTTAAGGGGGAAAAAAAAGGGATCTAAAAAGATCATGTGAGTCGTTCGAGTTTCTATACTGCCAATTGAATTCAATTGTGAGAAAAAAAGACGAGGTTCTTTTTTTTCAGGGCGCAAGTGATACTCAATCGTACCATGGCTTCTAATCCTCCTGCACAGTGCTGCGCAACAGGCATCCTCCACGAGTAAGTCGGATGCTGGGTATTGAAATCAACGCAGCCCTTTTTTTTTCCCTTTATCTTTTATCGGGATGCCTGCTAACACACCCACTCACACAGAGGCAACCCGGTTGGAAAGACGCTCACCATTGAGAATGGCATCCAGGCCTACCTCGCCACTCCGGCCTCGTCCAAGGCCCACGACGGCGTCGGCATCCTGTACGTGCCAGACATTGTGGGCATCTGGCAGAACAGCATGCTGACGGCCGACGCCTTCGCGGCCGAGGGATACACGTGCCTGGTTCTGGACCTGTTCAACGGCGATCCCGCGCCGCTCAACCTCGAGGGCTTCGACGTCATGGGCTGGCTGACCAAGGGGTCCAGCGGCGACAACCCGCACACCAAGGAGTTTATCGATCCCATTGTCGTTTCCGGTATCAAGCATCTACAGAGCATTGGCATGAAGCGAATTGGAGCTGCAGGGTACTGTTTTGGCGCCAAGGTTAGTTAAAAAGAAGTAGCAACCCCAGTCGCGTGCGGCGCAGACTTACACGCTTCTCAGTTTGTCATTCGCCACTACAAGGACGGCATCGAGGCCGGCTTCATCGCCCACCCCTCGTTCGTCGAATCAGAGGAGCTCGCGGCAATCACGGGACCCCTGTCCGTGGCCGCCGCAGAGACGGACGACATCTTCCCCGCAGAGAAGCGGCACGAGTCGGAAAGGATCCTCACCGGGACCCAGCAGCCCTTCCAGATCAACCTCTATTCAGGCGTCGAGCACGGCTTCGCTGTCCGAGGAGACCCCGGCGTCAAGGTGCAGCGGTTTGCGAAGGAGCAGGCTTTCAGGCAGGCAGTTGCTTGGTTCGAGAACCATCTTGTAAATTAGAGTCACGACACCAAGCTGTCGATGAGCTGAGGAATTGTGGACTGGGTCTCTACACGAAAATAGTTCTTTAATGTTGGTTAATTGAAACTCGCCTGGAAGCTACGTTTAGATGTGAGATCAAACTTGAATGATGTGGCCAATATCTGTCTGGTTTGACTGTTCCGTGCAAGTAACTGCCGTCGGCTTTCGCACTCGGTTTCGTTGAGTAGAAAATGAACATGGTTGATTACAAATATTCAACTCGCTTTCAATCGATTCTTTTCAATTGAAACTAAGCTAACGCTCTAGAATGGAGTCTTGCGCCAATGGCTTGACTTGGAGTTGTGTATCCAACACATGTTCCTCCTCCTCACACGCCCCCCCTTCAACGTCAAGGTTTACGAAATGGTGCCCGAGTTATCAGCACAGTTGAAAACCTTGGTGATTAATCCATCTGCGTAAGCCTGCTTGATAGAGATGGCGACTCCGTATCTAAAGCAAAAAAAAAAAAAAAGGTCAGCTGAAAAGCTTCAAAACAGATAAGTGACACACAACTCCCAAGGTGACTCACGTTCCGCCAATGACCATGAAAAGGCCTATCAAGACAATAAGGACGTGGAGACTATACTTTGTCTTTTCAATGCCGGTTCCGGTCCTGTAGGACTTGAAGTCATACATCCACAGCATGGCGGGGAAGATGAGACTAAAGGGAGCGAAGCAGATGGCGCCCGCAAGGCCCAGCAGGTAGTTGAGGATGGGGACCGCCTCCGCAATGATGAAGCCGAGAACTCCCAAAAGCAGGTTAGAGCCGAGCCATGTGGTCCAGTGAGCGGCCGTGTTCTCCTGCAGGTGGCGCGAGTCCCTCAGGATGCGCACAAACATGTACTTGGCGGCGACGTGCTGGTAGATGCCGACGCCGATAACGAGGCCCGGCAGGGCCACACCGTACGAGATCTTCTTGAACAGGGATCCGGCGCTGCCAAATGCGGGCGTCGTGAGCCAGACGCCGCACCAGCGGTAAATGACGAGCGAAAAGGCGAGGTACATGGCGCCGACGAGGACGCCGGTGACGAGGGCGGCCTTGCGGTAGTCGTGCGGACGTTTCATCTCCGAAATGACGGGCAGGTACATGGAGGACCCGCTGCCGCTGATGAAGATGTTGGCGCTAGCCGTGATCCCTGCCGCGAAGCCCGGCGACGCCACGGCGGCCCAGCCCAGCTCATAGTCGCCGGCCTGGGGCGCCGCGGCCGGGCGGTCCTGCTGCGTGACGGCGACGACGAAGATGAGGACGGCGGCGAAGAAGGTGATGAAGCCAAACCACGTCAGCCACCCGAGGCGCGAAAAGGTCCTCACGGACGAGAAGCCCGTGATGATGACGGCCGACACGAAGCTGAAGACGACGGTGCACGCCCCGTGCTCCGAGAGCGCGTTGAGCGCCGTCGAGCACGACACGATGCCCGCCGCCGTGATGAGCACCTGCGCAACGAGGATCTGGATGCCCACTAGCTCCTTGCCGACCCTCCCCCAGAGCAGCCCGCACATGTCGGCGAGAGCTAGCGAGTCGTCAGCGGCTGATTCATTAGCGTCCGTGTCAAGTGGCCGAGGGACGTACTGTGGCATTCGGGATGGCGGTTGCGGAAATCTCCAAGGATAATGGCAGTATCTGGCACCAAAATTAGGGTTAACGCGATTCTTTTTTTCTTCTTACTCGTTATCAGGGACTATAGACATGACGACCTGCATGAACAAAATAATAAAAATAATAATAAAATAAAAAATAAAAAATAAAAGAGTCAACTGACAAGTGTTTAGGACCTCCCAACCGACAATGGACAGGGCTCCGCCAACCGCTCCAAGAGTGGCCAGGGAGCCCGGGACGCTCAGGATGCTCATGGCGAACTGGATCTTGAGGAAGATGATGGTGGCGCGCTGCCAGCTGACGGTGCGGAAGTTGACACCGTCGGCCGAGTCCTTGAAGACTTCGTGAGTTTCGTACATTTCTGCCTTTTCGCTGGGAGCGTCGTTGCTCAGGACCAAGTGGGGTTCAATTGCGTCCGAGGCAATCCCAGCCCCGGCCTTGTTCTCAGGAACGCCCATGTTTCTTTTTTTTTTCTTTTTTGGGTGGCTAGTATTGGAGTGTTGATGGAATTGATGAAGGCGTCACAGAAACAACCAGAAAAAAAGAGAAAAAAAGTTGCAAGACTTCACTGGCGCGAATTGCAATTGCAGCTCAGAAACAGGGTTGCACGGAGAACGGGGCCATTGCGCAAAGATATAGACACGATCGTTATCGCTAAAAGTGCAAGAGTTGCAGGAAATTTGCCTGGTGTCGCCAAAGGATCAAAGACCACGGCCGCTGATAGCCCATATCCGGCCGGCAGAGTGGTATCGCCAAGTTCGCGACCAGATACAGGATTGTGTACATGCGGTAACTACCCTCTCTCTCTCTCTCTCTCTCTCTCTCTCTCTCGCCCACTCGGGCGCATCCCGTTCAGCCACCAAAACCAAACAACAGCGGTAGGCCAGGTGAGCAACTGCCAGAGCTATTCTCCTTATAAGTCATGCTCCGGGGGGCTAACTGATAAAAAAAAAGAAAAGGCTGCACTTACGGATGCCGGGTGGCAGGTCTGCGTCAGAAATGGCTGCGGTCCCGCACAGTGCTTTCGGGCACCGTCCTGGCACGACTCGAGATAGGCCGGGCGAACCGGGGGCCTGGACGAGATATGACATCCGTTCTAGCCCCGATGCGGAATGATCCACCGTCCGAGGCTGTGGGGTAAAGAAAGATACGGGGTAGCATCATTCTGCAGGACGGCCCAGATACGCGAGTGGGCCGGCGAGGCACTCACAAGAGCTCGGCTCTCGAGCACCTTGCTAACATGCAAAAGGCATGTACCTGCTTCTTGCGCCGGCGACGTCGTGCTGGGATCCTCTCCCTTTTCCCACTCTCCCTCCTCCTCTGAGAGACACAAAAATAAAGAAGAAAAGAAAAAAGAAGCACCATCGGGAGAAATCGCAATGCCGCGTCCCAAAGTCCATCCCAGCCAGCGCCAGAGAGCCGCCGAGGCGTGCAACTTCTGTCGCACGTCCAAGAAGCGGTGCAGCGCAACGGTGCCCTGCACTGCCTGCATAAAGCGAGGCATCGAGTCCTCCTGCTACCTCACCCACAAGCCATGGGGGACGCGCCGAACGAGGGAGGTCATTAGCAGCCCGCGCCAGAACGCACCCGCAACAGCTCCGGCGGCATCGTCGTCGACGGCTTCAGATGGATCCAGCTGCGCAAAGGGCCGTCGACCCATCCGGAGCGCTCCACCAGCCGCCGACGAGCCGGACCGGGAACAGCGACACGCTTCGTTGCCCCCAGCAGTCACCCCGTTGTGGAGCCCGAGATCCATGAGGAATGAAGCCTCGGACGACTACCGGCCTCTGTCTCCGTCGACATCGAGGGTGGATAGCCCAGATGCCGCCCAGAGCACCGCCGCTTCGAGCAATACCACAACCTCCAGCAACATCACCGCATCAAGCTCAAACACAAACTCCAATGGGCGCAAGCTCTCCTTCAGTCATGATCCTCATGCGCGGATGCTTCTCAACCTTCGCGGCAACAGAGGTACGTTCAAATACGGTTCCGGATCTCCTTTTCAATGGTCATCATGACATCGCCCCCTTTTTACATGAGACATGCTGACAAACGAAACTCAGTCTTCATTGGAGAAGCCGCATCAATATCCTTTCTTCAGTTCTTGCGGGATACAGTAGAAGAGCAGATTGGCCCTTCACAATTCACTCGCAATGACAAGAGCCAAAACATGCTCGAGTCGGCGCCGACAGTGTCCGACACAACCGCCTCCGATCCCGACCCCGAAGGTCTAATAAAGGAGGACGTGCTGGCATATTACAACGTCTACCGCGCAGCCGTAAGTCAACCCGCGTCCCACCCTCGCTTTACACCTGCTCACAAGCTGTTAGACCGGTGGCTTCCTGGACGTTTTGACGCCACTCGAGGTAAACACCCTGCTTGACTCGTCAAATACCCCATTACCGACGAGCACAGATGGAAACCTTACAATATGGGATCTTGTCATTGCCATTGGCGCGCAGTGCAGATCGCCCGGACCGGACCAAGAAATCGGCCACCACTATTTCCGCCGAGCCCAGCGGCGCGGCTTTGTAACCATGCTCGAGGACCCAGACATTGACATGGTCAGAGCATTTATTCTCATGACGTTTTACATGCTGGGCCACTGCCGCCGCAACACGGCGTTTCTGTACTTGGGGATTGCGACGAGAGCGGCCGTCGCTTTGGGCTTGCACCGCCGCGACTCTTACACGGACATCAGCAGCGAGGAGGACAAGCTAAGGTATGTGTCTGATGAGAAGAAGCCCCTCCACGAATTATGCCTCCATCTCTCTGACACTCACATCAGATTACGAGTCTGGCTCAGCCTCTGCATCTTGGACATGGTGGTCAGCTCCATCCTGGGGCGGCCGCCGGCCACGCTCTCGCTGCGCTTCGACCTGGACCCCGAGCTGGCCGAGTCGCCCGGCGTCGTCTCCGACACGGACGTGGTCTGCCTCGTCGCCGCCTACAGGATCAGCGCCATCATCAACACGGCCGCGCACGAGCTGTACGGCAAGGAGGCCGTGGCCCACGCCGCCGCCGAGCGCCTCCTCGAGGACATTGACAAGTGGAGCCGGTCGCTCCCCGAGTACCTGAGGACAGAGCCCAGCGGCACCGGCGGCACGCGGACCCAGGGGGAGACGATACGGAACGTTCACATTTCCTGCTTGTACTATTTTGCTGTAACCCTAGTCACGCGTCCCATCCTGATTTCGACCCTGAGCTCCCGGCCAGGGCTGGAAACGTCTGCGTCGTCGCAGATGGCATCAGCGTGCTTGGATGCTGCCCTCTACCTCATTCAGACGTGCATGGATGTGCACAGAATGGGGCTTTTGCTCGGAAACATGGCCATCATGAAGTAAGTGTACCCTAAAAAGGGAATTCCTCCACGACTTGAGAGCTGACATGGGGTGCGCGCTCGACAGAGCATTGCTTTTTGCCACCGGGCTGATTCTCGGATTCGTCATGGTCTTTGAGCGCAACGCAGACTACGAGGTGGAAAAGGCGTTCCGCAGCGCAAAGGAGCTGCTGGAGACGCTGGCGATGCAGAGCCCGCAGGCGGCGCACTACTCGGAGATTCTGGGGTTCCTGCTGGTGGCCATCGAGACCCCGAGAGGGAGGCTGTCGTCGCGCGGCGGCAACAAGTACGTGGGCAGGCTCTTCAGCCTCGACAAGCAGGCGGAAATCCACCCGGCGCTCACCAGCATCTCGGAAAGCGCCGCGAACCCTCTGGGCAAGGACGCCATGGGCCTGGCGGCCGACGAGAGCAATGTCTGGATCGGGTTCCCGCAGCAGCCGCTCACCGAGCTGGACGGCAACTTTTTGTCGGGCTGGGACAGCTTGGACCTCTCGCAGTGGGATAATTTTCCTTTTCTGGGTCCAAGAAGTTTTGACGTAGATTGAATGAATGAATGAATGAATGATGAAGCTGATGACAATGGATGAAGCGGGCTGGTTGAGTGGTCGTGGCGATATCGCCTTTCTAAAAAGTTGTGTTGACGTATTGGTTCTAGCGGGTGCAAGGAAGGAGATCAAGATTAGTTGTTTTGTAATAGGTTAAATGACCCTCTCATTGGTTAAATAACCCATGCCCAGACATTGCTTCTGTTGAGGAAGTCGCGTGAACTCTCTAGGGTAGGCAGGTCAGAAAGCATGAATCAAGGAAATGCTTTTGCTGAGTTTCACATGGTAATGCCGGTCCTTGTGTTTGAGACTTATACAGTAGAGTATTTAGATTTTCATTCTAGTCATTGTAAGAAGGTAAAGTGCATTCTGATGAATGGTGGAAACTTGAGCATGAAACTGCTTGTACCAAAATGTTATCAATTCGATAGGCGAGGGTATGTGGGGAATCAACATCTTATTACGATGTGCATATTTTTTATCAGGAAACTTGATTAAAACACAAATATTGGCTCACAATGCTGGCTCCAAACTAGGAGTCATTTTCGCGGTGTCTACTCAGCCCCAGCCACGCCTTGTTGACCACCAAGTGTATTAAATCGATCGTAACCAACCAGACATTAAAGTGATGGCTCACAGAGAGATGTCCAGTTTTTATATAAAGGCAGATAAAATCTCAATGTATCTTTGTTCGCCTTTCAGATGTTCAATTCCTGGGAGGTTTCCTTTTGACCGTGCTTGGGATTTTTGCTGATTGCATTGATTCTCCCAAACTTGCAGCACTCTAATTATTATCCACGCTGCCTTGAAAATTTATTGGCAGGTGCTCGCGTGACCTGTCACTTATTCTTTTTGGTGTCTTCCCATTTCACCCCAGTTTGGACGCCGTTGAAAAGACACGAACCCATCTGATCTGCAGATAATACTCTGTCGTATATGATTGAAACAGTTATTCCATACTATGACAGATGGATGTGCTGAAGGATACCTTGAGATTTCGGATGGGCTTCTGCGGCTGGGGAATAGTCCCCGCCAAAGAGCTGCCGTCATTTCTTGTATGCCAGCGAGTTTGATGAGTACCCCGGATTTGACCACAACAGAAACGCGGACAGTCAGCATTGGCGTAAACTTACTTGCCGGATTTACCCCAAGGTTTGGTAGTGATCTCGGCGGCGGTGGATCCATGTATTTGGCCAAGACAGGAAAAGACGTGTCTTGTTTGATCATCAATGCATAACACCCTATTCCTTGTTGGACCCTTAACCCCAGTCGGGTAATGCCCCAGTATATGCTGTGGCTTCTTTCTATCTGCAATGGTCGGTTAACTCACAGGCCGTGTTGGGAGACTGGCTACCGGCCCTTGGGAACGAGCACTACGGACAGTGAACAAACATCACTGTTCGCCGCCCGAGGAGATGGCACGGCCCTCGCGACCAAGTTTCTACTGAGATGCATCCGTTGATTTCCGGTCTAGTATACGTGATTGCTGACAAAGAGGACGGATGGCTGTCAAATTCGCATCTTCTGATCGGTTATCTGATTGCTATGGACAATGGGTGCCTTAGCCGCTCGAGGCATTGGAGCAGACTTTTCAATGACATCTGTTTCCACATATTTCATGGTATTATAAAGCTTGTTAGAGCTGGCTTCCTGCGCAACGGGCGGCTCTCGAGAGGAAAAGGCAATTGCCGGAGTCGGCAGCATGGCGACATTGGCGGTGCGCTGCATACGTTTCAATTTCAGAGGAATTTCGCAAATGAAGATGAACTACTGGCACATATTAACTACAAAAATTGCAAAATCCATTCAACGCCAGCCGGCTAAAGATAACAGTTCTGCTAAAGAAGACCTTTCTGGCACGGGACCCTGACAGAGAGTTAGGATTGTATCTTCAAAACACCCAATTGAATCAGTATAGATGAAATAAAGAAACAGAAACTTATTGCTTGATCGAGATGTTCAAGATGCCACCAAGGTTTGCTGTGTGCAAATCTTGGTTAGATTCTGGATGACTTTTCTGAAAACGCGGATGTTCGGAACTAGGTATGTCACACTTCAATTTTTGTTCCGGGGACGCGAGCCAATCAAATCGCTCAAGAAATGCAAGCAGAATAAAGCCTCGCCAGCCATTGGCTCGAATCCCTGGATCGATCATGTTCGTGTCAACAATGCATGCCAGTAACTGGCCCCGCCAGCCTGATTTTTGATACAAATGTTATCTGTCTCCTCGAAAGCAGTTGATAATAGTTGTTGCAATGTGTTGCCGCTTGCCCCGCTGGAGAGATTTTGACCAGGTATGCATCACTTCCGGAACTCGGTTCCAAGATAATGATGATGTTGTATCGCCACCCGTTTCCGCCCGCAAGAAGCGTACCATGAGGCATTCGCCCCAGTGATGCTCTCTTCGGTAAAGCTGTCATATGTGATTTGCAAAGGGCGTAATTCCCTTTGAAAAGTAGAATACCCGCCCGCATGGCCCATTTGCTCGGCAACGCGATCACGTGGAACCCAATTGGGATTCCAGCCGCCACCTCGCAGCACTGCTTTCTCGAATTAACGAGATCGCAAAACCTCCAAATGCATCAATCTGAGGCTTGAACCAGGCTTTATTCTGGTTTCTACAAGATCAATTCTGTTAGCGTGATAGGAATGCGCCTAATTCCCACATCCGAAGTTCCGTATTCTGCTTCCGAGTTATCTGCGGGTAACGCACTCCCTTATCCGACCATCCGCTCCACCAACATTTCGCTATCAGACTAGGGATCGGACCGTGATCTCATTCGTCAATTTCCAGCCACTTGCGCATCTAACGCTTGTAAGCCGCGGATACTGACGGCATGTGGCATCGTGATGGTGTCGAGGATTAACATAGATAAGTTTGGACAAGGAAATATTAAAGAAGTTTCCGTTTCCATCATCTCGAACACAATATCATCATCAATCCAACAACACACTCTCACACAACACAACAACAACAAGAAGCGCAACAGCAGCGAAAAGCGATTCCCATTTTCAGCCTTTTAGCTCTTGAACACACAAACACAACCGAACACCATGGGTTCTCTCGATGAGTCTGGCTGGCGTCAGCTGAGCGTCGCTGTTGTCGGTGGCGGTATTGGTGGAATGTCAGTAGCCATTGCTCTGCGCCGCGCCGGTCACATCGTTACCATCTACGAGAGGCACGACTTTGCCGGCGAGGTTGGCGCCTCCGTGTCCTGCGCTGCCAACGGCACCCGCTGGCTGCACGAGTGGGACGTTGACGTCGCCAAGGGTGACCCCGTGGTCCTCAAGAAGCTCATCAACCGCGACTGGAAGACTGGCGAGCCCGTGAGCGTGTACGACTTGGACGACTACGAGGAGCGCTGGGGATACGTCTACAACATGTTCCACCGCCAATACATGCACGCCATGCTCAAGGACAGCGCCCTCGGTGAGGGTGAGGGCACCCCCGCAACGCTAGTTGTCAACCACAAGGTGAGTTCCCGAAACATTCCAACCCAGGGGGGTTCCCACTTTACTGACCCTGCGATAGTGCCAAGATATTGATCTGGAGAGCGGTCTCATCACCTTCGAGAACGGAGTCACTGCCAAGCACGAGCTCATCATTGGTGCCGACGGCATCGGCTCCGTCGTCCGTGGCATTCTCGGCATCCACCCCGCAAAGACCCCCTCCGAGTCTAGCTGCCTCCACGCCAACGTCCTGACCGAGGACGCCGTCAAGCTCGGATTGGTCGACTACTCAAAGGACGCCGCCCTCGAGTACTGGGGTGGCCAGGAGGGCAAGTGGGACAAGATCGTCCTGTCCCCCTGCAACGGCGGCAAGCTCCTTTCGTACTACTGCTTCTTCCCCCGCGCCGTTGGCGACTACACAACCCAGGCCTGGGGTTCCGAGGACCGACCCGTGGACGAGCTTCTTGCCCCCTACCCCGGCCTTGACGCTCAGGTTCGCGAGCACCTGAAGATTGGAAAGGAGATCCAGCCCTGGAGACTCTGGGTCCAGTAAGTGTACCCGATAATTGCTGTGCGAAGCAGACCGCTGACTCGACGCCTACAGCCAGCCTTACCCCTACGTTCAGAAGTCCATGGTCTGCCTTCTGGGAGATGCCGGTCACCCCGTAAGTACACCACGATGCACAACACCATGCAGCGGCTAACAACCCGTAGATGATGCCTCACCAGAGCCAGGGTGCCTGCATGGCCATTGAGGATGCCGCCGCTCTTGGCATCATTTTCCGAAAGGGCTACTTCAAGGGAGACATCTCCGAGTCTCTGGGCGTGTACAACGATGTCCGACTTCCCCGGGCCACCCGAGTCCAGTCCGCCGCTGCCAAGGCTGCTTACAACATCAACGAGCGAATTGGCTTCTCAAACAACAAGGAGACAGCAACCTACCAGGTTGAGGATGAGACGAAGAAGCTGACTATTGAGGAGATGAACGCGTTAGTACACCCTCCTCCTCCCGGTATTCTTTCCAAACACGAGTGAGCTAACCTGAGCCAATAGTTATGACATGTACGAGGATGTCAAGGAGAAGCTTGCTGCCCGAAGAGGCGTTGCTTACGAAGGAAAGTATGCCACAGGTCTTCCCTTTGGCCTAGAGCTACCAAGCGGTATTGTCGGTTCTTCTTAAAAAAAGAAATATTATTGTATATAGCCCCCCTGTATTTAGCAATGTGTCAAGACTGAATCAAAATTGGATATAATTTGTTAACAATGATGAATTTCAACTGCTCGAGCCTTTGTAAAGTGAAAATAAGAAATAGACGTCCAATCATGAACAGAATTACAGGGTCTTTCAAATAGGAAATAATCTTGTCGAATTTCGTCATGTGCCTTTATCAGAATGCAATGCAACCTGTTGTGCATGTATCGCTGTCGCGATCTGTTTCGGTTCCCTGCTGAGCGAGTGGGTGGGGCAAAATCTTTTTGATCGTTCGGGCCTGATGCATGATGCAAATTTGAACAAAACAGGCGACTGACCACCAAGACCGCCCCTTGATCGGGCTTTTCCCTAATCGCCATGTCCCGCACGGCATCCTTGTTCAATTGCCTCATCCGAACGCATCACATCACGTCGCGCAAAAAGGTTCAGCGCGTGCGCCGCGCCGCCAGCCAGCTCGGCGTCGACTGGGTCCTCATCCGCAGCGGCGGCTCGCCCGGCATCATGTTTGGCGAGTCCAGGGACGAGGCCGGGCTGGCGGAGTGGGTGGCGGCGGTGCAGGCGCTGCGGTACAAGGACTTCAAGTGCGTTATCCGCCCGGGGCCGGCGCCCGAGATGTCGGCGGCCGGAGGGAAGGGTGGAGCAAAGGGCAAGGGAGGAGGGAGCGGTGCTCTGCTCAGGGCCGCTGGGTTCGACGAGACAGAGTCAGTGGCGGAATTTTCAAAGGAGATGGAGCTGAGGGGGCTAGGAGAGTGGTGGAAGAAGGGAATGGGATATGGGACACATGAATGATCTACCAACATCTCCATGCAACCTTGGAAGCCTTTCGAGTTGCTTTATACAACGCTCATCTTGGCAAAGAAGCGGTGTGGTCACGAATGGCTTCAATCGCGCTCCAGTGTACTACACACTACGAAGAGACAACTGCACAAGCTCATGGCACCTTTTGATCTCTTAAAAATCATACACGACCAGAAATATCCTAAATCGCTTATTTCGACTTGGCGTTTTCGGGAATAGACACATGATGATATTCCGAGGTGTTTGAGGCATAATAGCTATTCACGTTGAAAATAGAAGTGGTGAGATGCCTTGTGCAGGTGACTGATGCTATTGACATTATGAAAAATTTGCGAGCATCTAAGCCCACAGTGCTTTAAATTGAACAAAGATGACTCCTTTACACCTTGATTGAGGACCACACCGTCATATTGCTGAGAAATCGGCATCTAAACACTCTATCATGTAACGAACTCCCTGCCTAATCTAGAAGCATCCATATCCCCCGCCCCATTTTAGTTTCGAAATTTTCTGTTTGATACAACTCTTACTCCTTGCTCAGGTCCTTTGTGACCTGCTCGAGGCATCCGGCAGCGGCGGCGAAAAAGCCCAGGAACTAAATCAAATATCAATACAAAGATCCCTCAAAAATGGAGGTGTGCATTAACTTACCGACTTGCTTGGAGACAAAACGCGGCTCAGGTACTCAGGGTGGAACTGAACAGCAACGAACCAGGGGTGGTCCTTGATCTCGATAATCTCCATACGCTCGCCCTTGATGTCCTTGCCGACAAAGGTGAGACCGGCCTGCTCGAGCTGATCAACCATGGTGGGGTTGACCTCATATCGGTGTCGGTGTCGCTCGCCAATTTGGGGCACCGATCCGTACAAAGCTCGCAGCTTCGACCACTCGGTGCCTGGCTGGAAAACACAGGGGTGTTTGCCCAATCGCATGGTGCCGCCGAGCTTGGCCTTGTCAACCTAGTAATACTTTATTAGTGATAAGCTTCAAAGATAAGATCTGCAAACTTACATCAGGCATGTAGATGATGGCGTGGTTCTTGGCATCAGGGTGGAGCTCCTCGCTTCCCACATCCTCGATGTTGGCCACATTGCGGGCAAACTCGATGACGGCGAGCTGCATGCCCAGGCAAACTCCGAGGAAAGGCTTTTTGTTTTCACGTGCCCAAGTAATAGCCTTGATCATTCCGGTAGTGCCTCGGTCACCAAAGGCACCAGGAACAAGTACACCGTCGGCTGTGCAGAGGGCGTGCCAAGCCTTGTGGTATTCAGCAGGAGAGGTCTCATCCTCAAGGTGGGATGAGTTGATCCAGACAAGCTCGAGCTTCTTGTGGCAGTGCATGGCTGCGTGTTCAAGCGCCTTGGAAACACTGATGTAGGCGTCATGGAGCGAGGTGTATTTGCCGACCAGCGCGATCTTGACGGACTCCTGCAGGTGGTCCTGGCCTCGGGCAAGGCGGACCCAGTCGTTCCACATGCGGCTGCCCTGGTCAATACGCTCAGCCGGTCTTTGGATGGATTGGAGGTCGAGGAGAGTGCTGATGGTATCCACGAGCTTCTGCTTTTCGAGAAGCAGAGGAACATGGTAAGTGGTTGTCACATTGTGGACAGCCACGACCTGCTTCTGTTCCACTTGACACATGTTGGCGATTTTGGCGATGGTGCCAGCAGACAAGGGCTGCTCGCAACGGCAGGCAATCTTTGGGCGCATCCTAATCAGAAAACACTCCTACAGCACCAGCAAGACAGGGACATACCAAGTCGGGGTTCAGGCCAGCGCTTCGAGTGTCGCTCACAGCCCTCTGGGTGGGCTTTGTCTTTTGCTCACCATCAGGTCCTGGCCTGTATTGGTGTCAGTTTGAAAATATCTTCCTTCACATCAAGGACGAGCTTACGGGATAACAGGCACATAGGACACATGGATCTGGATGAAATTGCCCTTTCCAGCACGTCTTTGGAGCTGGCTCATAGCGTGGATGAACGGAGCGCTCTCAATGTCACCGACGGTACCACCTTTATCAATTAGCAATCACATTTTATCGAGTTCAAGGTCTTCAAAGCTGCCACTCACCAAGCTCAACGATGCAAACATCGGGCTCGGCGCCCGACTCATCGACGGGCAACTTGGCAACTCGCTCAATCCAATCCTGGATACCGTCGGTGACGTGAGGCACGCTGCTCGACGTCAGAATCATGCCAACTTTTACAGCTTTACAACACCTACACTTGAACAGTCTTGCCAAGATAGTGGCCGATTCGCTCCCTCTCAATGACGTGCTGGTAGATTTTGCCAGTGGTGATATTGTGATCCCTGGTCAATGTGGTGAGGAGATATCTCTCGTAGTTTCCAAGGTCCAGGTCCATTTCTGACAGGTCTTAGTGCGCTGAATCTATTCCCTTCAGGGCTGGTACCTACCACCACCATCATCTGTGACGTAGACTTCACCGTGCCTGAGCGCGAGACATGTCAGCAGACAGCTTGACAAAGGTCAAGTGGGGGGATTACTCAATGGGGCTCATTGTGCCGGCATCGATGTTGAGGTACGGATCTATCTAATCACACGTCTTCAGCATATCGCCTTATCTCGGCGAAAGTGGTTCATACTTTGATGCTGGTGACGGTGAGACCGATGGTCTTGAGGAGCAGACCGGTGCTGGAGGCAATGATGCCCTTTCCCACACCGGAAATCACACCTGCAATTGCGTCAGGGTTAGCATTTCAATTGAGCAACTTGAAATAACTGACCTCCGGAAACCAGAATGTACTTCATCTTGACGCTTGAGGAGTTGTCGTTTGCAGAAGAAAATGCGATGCGACGAACCGTGAAAAAAACTAGCTAGCATGGCTAAGCTGCAGTGTGGGGCTCCCACGTGACGTGGCATGGTTCAGGAAGCCGATTGCAAGCGTCTTAGTGGCCCACTTTCAAGGCTAAACGAGGTGCCATGAGTCCGTCAAGAGCCACATCTTTGTCATGAAGGGTATCGATAATTTGATTCACTGTCTGACAAAAGCTTGCTGATTTCTGATAATAAATTACCAATTATGCTCTCTGTGTGTAGGCCCATTTTTATAAAAAGAGGCGGTTATCCTGTTGCTTAGCTGGACTGCCAAGCAAATCCTGTGCTAAGTTCTCTAGTAACTGTGCATGCTGCGGGAA
This sequence comes from Calonectria crousiana, assembly GCA_013406985.1. Taxonomy (NCBI): domain Eukaryota; kingdom Fungi; phylum Ascomycota; class Sordariomycetes; order Hypocreales; family Nectriaceae; genus Calonectria; species Calonectria crousiana. The sequence goes on along the minus strand of VTGD01000051.1, from coordinate 76,437 downwards.
TGCAGCCATGACACACAGCAACCGTTAACTATCAGCAGAAGCGAATTAAAGGCTTTTGATCATTGGGAGCTAACATTTAAAATTCAGCCAATCATTTGCTCCAGGAGACAAGCTCCATGAGAGCGATAAATATTTTGTGGAGACGAGTTTGCCAATTGGCTGAGTGCCCTCTTGTTGTATGGTTGCTCCCTCGCTCACAGCCATTGTCTTTTTAATTAATTCACCATACGTCATACTAGCACTGGACTTCAATTTTCTAGCATGCAACCATGGTGGTTCCGGTGAAAATGCGTCCGCCGGCAGGCGACCACTCCGCAATAATCAGAGGTCCTCATACCTGATATTCAAGCATGGACCTGCTCCATGCGATGGTCATTCCCATAGATTTCCGTCAATGCAAGGCTATTGTACCTATTCCAATGAAAAACCATGCTGACCTCGCTTACTGTGGCGTGATGGTTCACCCACCATACACAGGAACATGGTTCTAGTTAGGACAGTTGAGGCAAACACCGATGGTCTATCCGCAAGTAATAGTTGGGGTTTCAAAGTGCTGACACTTGTAAAACTTGAGGCAGAGGGTGTTAGAAATTTCGGCATCCTAAACCCTGTCTAGTGTCTCGTCGTTGGGGTCCTTTATTATCAAAGCGGAACAGGTCATAAGGTTAACAGCTACAGTATCAACCATCTGAGGGATATGATGATGGTGGGTTAAACAAATGAATGAAAAATAATGGATCAAGAAAATAAGTCAAGATGTTCATAAAGTTTTATACTTCTCTGATAGTCATGGAATTCGCATCTTATCAATTGCGGACCTTCATTCTCGCTGCAAATATCGATACCAAACCGAAACTGAAGACTAGAAAATAGCCGTTTCTACTAAGCCGCCAATGGAATATGGAACTTTTGATACGAAAATACTACCACTTGTTGGAGCGTCTTCTATCATAGTTTATTTTGTGTTGTTCAAAGCTCGTTCTCTGATGGCTGTTATCGGACAAAGGCCTTGTGACATTGTAGATTGGGACGACATCATCAAGGTCTCCTTTATCCAGGATGTCAAATACAGTGTTGACGGAGCTTTTAAAGACTCGGATACGGGATTCTCCAGGCGTGTCATGGCATCCAACAGTGCTGCGACCGCCAAGGATGCTCTCGACTACGCCCTCACAAATGTTGGTCATATTCTTCCCAAAGCAGATCCAAATTAGGTCATCAAATTTCGCAATGAGGTTGTTGTTTCCTGCTGGGTATCCAAAGCCTCACTGCAAAATCAAAACATTCCAGGTTTTGGAGAAGACCAAGTCCACCTTCTTTCGGCTTTGACCATGATGGACTTGGGCTCCAACCATTTGATCCAGAGGATTACATCAAGATGATTTTAGATGCGCAGGATGGGAAGCTAGAGGCATTTGTGGAACGGGTGGTGACTACACAGCTTGAGATAGATTATATTTACTTTTGCCACTTACTAATGTGTGAGAATATAAGGGGGGTCTACCAGTCCACAAAGGGACAGTCGTCTTTTTCGACAACTATCAAGTCGCCAGACTCGGGAGCAGAAACACTAATATCACTTATCTGCGGCTCTTCCAAATTATCTCCCCTCCTTTAAATTCCCCAGGGTTTGTATTATCTCGATGTCTCCTTTTGAAGAAGCTCTCAGCTCATGTACCCAAAAGTCTACCCTATGATAGGGTAGGCAATCGGATGCTGGTGCCATTTCCCCCCACCAAAGTGATTTTGGCACCTTGATACTGTCACTGTTTCATCGGTAATTACAGAGTAATACAAGGTTTACCACTGACCTGGGTAAGGGCCTTACCGTAAGGCATACAGCACAAGCCTTGAATGATTGTTAGTTCGAGAATTGATGCATGGGGGTCCTTGCAGAAAGACTATCGACTTCAGCATTTTGAGTTAAAATAAACAAAATAGTACCAAGATGATTGTATTCATCTAAAGATCATCTGTTAGGCTCTTTTTTAGGATTATTTTTGCTTTGGAAATTGTAGCTATCTTGACTGGGCGTACTTGTACGGTGGCAGTAGGGGAAGTATCTCTGTTGCAATCGTTCAAGGGTGGTTTGATTGTGTATTCAGACAGAGCCCACATTTTGCCGGTCCGACGATAAAGTTTTCGCTTGTCCCTGCATGCCGCGGCTGGACGTGCTTCCCCGTTGCGCGTTCCGTCCATCCTGTCGGAGCATGCGAGGACTCAGCCTCTGCTCACGGTCGCTGGGTGAACTGAGCCCTGGCGTTGTCCGAAGTGGGCCTGCGCGGCGTTTGAGGCCTCACGGTTTGTTTCTTGGGCTCTGGAATACCCACACGCTGGTCTTGAAGATGCGGTATACAAAAAAGGGTGGCTCATCAATATCCTGATCTTCGGCATGCCAGACTCTGCTTATTCTGCTGTTCAATACTCCGTATTGTAAACCAGATGAACATGGACCGTGGCAAGTGAGGCAAATCGGCATGTGGAGAAGCACTAAAACCTGGGCGACGTTGATGAATTTTTGATGGCCACGACAGTCAAATGGATCGTCTCAGGGGCTGTGGCCAATGAGAAAAGATCGAGCCGGTGGTTGATGCGGAAAACAAGGGGAGGCCCTTGCAGCCTTCTCCACACACCAGTACGCGTCCGCCGGCGTCGTCGTCTCGTATTGGTCCCCACTAATGGCTTCATCCGCGGTCCACGGCCACCGAGAGCTACACACTCAGGGACTGGCCGCGTACTCCCGTATGCGTGTCTAGCTGCGCCCGACCTGAGCCTTGTCTCGGGATTTTCCTGCCATGGTTCAAATGCTTCTCAAATACCAGACACAATCCACTGTTTCATAAATCATCCCAATCCTCCAAGCAATTTCATCTCAGTCGTTTCAACGCAATCACTAACCATCGCATTCGCTCAAGACCGACACCTGCAACACTCCATCGTTCATATAAACAGTCGCTTCTGTTTCCCGTGCCTTTTATTTTCCATCTTTACTTGCCCAGCGCCATCCGCTTTTACACCCCAGCAAAAATGTTCAAGCAGGTTTCCCTCGCCCTGGTGGCGTCCGCTTTGATGACAGGGGTCACTGCTCAGACCAGCAGCAGCTGCAACCCCCTTACCAACAGTAAGTAAATCAATTGAACAATGTGTATTCGGACATTCGATACTAACATTTTTTAAGCCTCCTGCTCCGCCGATACTGCCCTCAGCTCTGCCTATTCGTACTCCTTCACTGATGGTGAAGACTCGGATAACTGGTCCTCTGTTGGCTCTGGAGACGTCAGCTACACATCCAGTGGAGCTGAGTTCATCCTCAGCGCGAAGGGTGACGCTCCTACCATTGCCTCAGAATGGTACATCTTTTTCGGTCGTGTTGAAGTGCACATGAAGGCTGCCAACGGCACTGGTATCGTGTCGTCCGTTGTCCTTTTGTCTGACGATCTTGATGAGATCGACTGGGAGTGGCTCGGTGGCGAGGATGACAACGTCCAAACCAACTACTTCTACCAGGGCAACTCATCCAGCACTGCTGGTGAGAGTGACACCACCGTTAGCGACACTCAGACAACCAGCCACAACTACACTATCGACTGGACCAAGGAATCCTGTATCTGGTACATTGACGGCACCGCTATCCGAACCCTGGCCTACAGCGACGATGACTACCCCCAGACTCCCATGCGAGTCAAGCTTGGCATCTGGGCCGGCGGTGACAGCGACAACTCCGAGGGAACCATCGAGTGGGCCGGTGGCGAGACTGATTACGACGATGCCCCTTTCACCATGGTCGTCGAGAGCATCAAGGTCACCAACTACAACCCCGGCGCGAGCTACACCTACAGCGACCAGACTGGTTCCTATGACAGCATCACCATTAACGAGTCGGACTCCTCCTCCAACTCCTCCTCTTCCTCTTCTGTGAGCACCACCACTACTACCACCGTCAAGAACGACAGCACCACGGCGACTACCCCGGCCGCCTATGCTACTGTCTCCTCTACCTTTGTCACCACTAACACCACCTATTACAAGGCCTCTTCCACTGCTGTTGCCCTTGCGGACACTACTAGCGGCTCCAGCGCTAGCTCTACTGCTACCACCACCTCCGTCACCACTTCCTCTGGTTCTGGCATCTCCCCCAGCGTCTGGTTCACTTTTGCTGCTATGGCTTCTGTCTTCTTCGGACAGCTTTAAACGAAAACTTTCATTTGTTTATTTAGATAGATGCAGATATGCATGCAGCGCAGTACATACTTGCACAAAGTAGTTACGAACAATAAGCGTTGGGAGTTTTCTGATACTTTGATTATCATGACATTTTTGGATAGATACCCGATACACACGCGTAGATAGATACACGAAAAACGAGACATTAGCAATCAAATTGTTTTTTTTTAGCATCATTCAAGTCAGACGCGTAATCCTCTTTCTCTGTGCCGTTTCTTTGATGCCCACAACGGTAACCGGCATCTTACAAATACGAGCCCAACGTACCACTATCTGTGCAAATCCTAACTCTTCTAGCCTCCTTACATTTTAGTCTGAGTAAGAAATCCGGCTATCGGCATTGCTAAATCTGTATCATCCACTGGGGTTCTTGTTGCTAGGACAGGGGATGACGTATACTCGGGACCCGCTAGCTTGGATCCTCACTGCGAATGACAGATGCTTCCTACACAAGGGGTCGATTTTCAGGGTGGGGTGGCACGATCTGGTTAATCCGTGTGACGAGAGAAAAATAAGAGAGACACAAGAACGACTATGCCCACTAGAACAGTTGATATAGCCAGGCAACTTTCAAATATCACAATAGACACAATAATGGGAATGAATACTAACCTTCGGGGACAGAAAGACCACCAACTATGGAAACTGACCGTATAGCGCTCTTGTATTGCTCAGGCTTGCTTGAACGCTGTTTAATTGCCGAGTCTAGTCCAGTGACGGTTAGCTCAAGGTAGCATTTGCGTGGTCCCAGCATGAGAACGGAATGCAAGATCCCGGAACCTGGGTCGCACTGATCGATACCAACAGCAGGAGAAAAGTTACAATATCACGTTTGAATTATTTCCAGTCCAATTCTTTGCGACATGGAGCCATTTCTAAAAGATGGAATGTCTTCGTAATTTGAGCTTGAATAAATAAATAAAAAACCTTGCTCTCCCGCTCTGGGTGCGTCTAGGGGGGTTACCATCAATCTTCCGACAGCCAGAAACAGGCTACATGAAGTTGCAGGAGGTAAATGCCGAGTTGAATTGCCTGGTATAGCTTTCACCGTCGCCTGCACTCGCCAATCGGCCAAGATCGAAAACAATCACCTAAACCCGAGTGGAAGTATGGTCATCGACAACTTTCTAACATCCGGCTTTCTAAGGAATCCCAACCTTCTGTGGCTCACGCCTGGCGACCCGGTAAATCCTGCATTTCCCCACAAGTGTCCAAGACAATGGAGTTGCACAAGTTTGTATTGCAAGAAAACTAACTCAAATGTTCCATTGGTCAGAGTGAAAAGATTTTCACGATCAAACCTATTGCTGAACACTATTTGTATGCCACTTATGTGGCCTGTTTCCTGACCACCTGTTGAACCTAACGCTAGTCCCTTTTACTAGAAGCAAACAAGGTTGCACTGGGGGTTGAGACCTGATACTTGAGGTCGTGCTCCCAGCCTTGTTTGTTTTATTCTACGCTCCCATGATGATACGCGACACGCACCGCAGCCACAATTACGTTAAATAACCAACGTAGATCGAACCAATTTGCCCCTAAATGGCTCTCCTGAACTGTGGCAGTAGTCAGGGTACCAGGTCATCATACCCCGTATTACTCATCAAAAGATGCAAGGGATGGTTTGTTGGTTGAGGGTCACTAAGGCTTGAATATGACCTTTTGGACCTTTGACTGGTTGAAAATCTCATAGGCTTCGGTCGCACTGGATAGTGGCATGATGTTTTCGAAAAAGGGACTGAAAGATCTATTAGCATGGCACTCTGAGGTCCCTACGGGGAAGGGAGGTAAGGAAGTAGGGGACAGTTGACAACTAACCCAAATTTTTGCTGATTCTCTTCAAGTAGTTTAAGTGCTTCAGGGAAAACGCTTCTGACAGGGCACCTTCCCATTTGCAGACGGATGTTCTTACTAAACTTGAGTTAGCCTTCCATTCTATTCTGTACTTGGACAGGAGACAAACTCGTAGCCATCGGCACCGGACCAAGGGATCTGCTAACGTTAGCTTTCGTGAATTACTGAAAGTTTGCACACATACCTCAGCGTTATGCACTCCAATACTGCTGATAGCGCCGAAAAATCGAACAAGCTCGAATGCAGTCTTGAGAGCTGGCGAGAGCCCCACTACTTCGACAACAATATCAGCTCCACGGCCGTCTGTAACCTCCAAAATACGCTTCAGCATTCCCGCGCGATCTTCCAAAAAGTTCAAGGGCTCTGCCCCGAGCTTCTTAGCTTCGTTGAGCCTGCTGCTGATGCTGTCCACTGCAAAAAGATGCTTGGGTTTGCGGGCGGCTGCGGCGACGATGGCACAGAGACCAACGGGACCACAGCCGATAACCACCATTGTGGAATCTGAAATGTCAAGGTGAGGCGACATTTCTACGGCACTCTTTACGCCGAAATATCCCGTGGGGAAAATGTCGGCCATGAGGATGAGGGCTTCGTCTGGGATGGTTGTTGGGGCCTTGAACACGGTTCCATCGGCGAGAGGAACTCTGACGTACTCGGCCTGGGCGCCATCCAGACGTGCAGAGCCGAATACCATGCTCTTGTCGCATCGAGCCGTAGCGCCATTTTTGCAAAAATAGCATACACCGCTGTTGAGAAAATTAGTTTGGCGGTGAAAGAACTTTTAGGGAGAGCCTTACCATGAAACTGTAAAGGGTACAACTACTTTGTCTCCGACTTCAACAGACTGCACAGCAGAGCCTATGACAGCAACAGTGCCGGTGAACTCGTGACCCATAATAACTCCCTCGTCCGAGGTCTCAAGTCCGCGATAAGCATGTAAGTCGCTATTCGTATTAGTTGGGCTCTTTTTCTAGACAAATAGAGGACTTACGATCCGCACAATGCTGTCAAATTCACCTTGACAACGATGTCGCCAGCGTCCTGGACTTTTGTATTTTAGCTGCGAGGCCGAATTCATAAAAGATGAAGTGCATACTCTTAGGGATGGGCCGGTCCTGCACGGATACCTTGGAGACGCCACCAAAGACGACCGCCTTCATAGTGTTTTCTGAAGCACCCATCTTGAGGATAGAATGGAGCGCAATCAAGTGGATTTTTGGCGTTGACGAGACGGTGATCGGGAATTTCACGAGGGCGATAAAAATGCTAAACTGTAGAAGAAAATGCGTACAAGTAGCAGGATTGTGTTGAAGTTCTAAAGTTTACTCCCGCTGGTTTAGTTTATAAGGCCAGCCCCGTTTGCGCCCGCTGGAACGGCGCTAACATCCGCGGATCGTGGAACCTCCAGTCGAACTCCGCGACGAGCATTCATTCACAGCGTGTTTACGTAACCCGTGCTCCAATTTTAGCGCCAACGACCTGGCTCATCGAAAACTTTGTCTTTTCCGATCACGTGGAAAACTCCGAGGAGAGCAGAAAACACCGTTCACGTGTCCGGCTGTCTCGCATGCGACGGCTCGCTCTGCTGTTTGACGCAATCGCTCAAGCCACCCGGTTTCCGATGTTGCGGTGAATGATGGAGCTAGCGCAAAAGTCTCAAACTCCACGCAGTCGACAGGCCTGTGAGCCTTGTCGGTAAGTCATTGCTTAGTTTTTGACTCCCGACCCTTGCCATGCTAGCTATTCATTCAGCCGAAAGAAGTCAAAATGCACTGCAGAGAGACCAATTTGTTCATTTTGCCAGCGGTTGGATTTGCCATGTGCATATCTTCCGAGAGAAAATTCAACTTCAAATATGTCCGTAAACAAAGTTTCCAAAACGTAGGTCATTTGTGTTGTTGGAAGAGCGTGACATGCATTGACATGTGTAGGCGGTCAAAAAAAGGACGGATCCAACGACTTGAATCCCAAGTATCTGGTATTTTTGAGCTAGTTCAGTAAGATTCTGTTTTTATAGCCTTATTATTGAATGTGAATTTACAGACTTGGTAATTCAGATCATTGTCGAATAAAACGACGGCCACAATAGACGAACCTGTGGTGAACTGTCGCCGCGATTCTCTCTCAAATGCCGCATCCAGTGTTGCGCAGACAAGCCTCCACCCAACCACCACAGCACAAGAGCCATGCGTCTTTTCAGAAACGGAGTGAGCCATAATAAAGGAACACAGTAAATTCCCTAGCTAAATTCATGTTGCAGACCCATCCCCCCATCCAGTGTACTCGGCGACCTTGCTGAAGTGTACCGGAAAAAACTGCATCTGCAACCACTGCCGTTATTTGACCCAACCAGGTTACAAACGAGACTTGCTGTTTTCCCGCAATTCCTTCTCCATAGCTTTTTAGCTCTTATTTTGAAATTTTCTAACCATGAATACTTTCGTGGAAAAGAGGCTGAGGCCATTCAGTTCTATTATAAATCGGCGACAGAGACAACAATGCGGCTTGCTGCTGAAGGCATACCCAGAATTGAAGTTATCCAGTCCCTGTGCTTTCTAGCACTCAAAGACGTGGCAGGTAATGCCGAATACTTTCAATATTCTACATTGCATCACAAAATACTGACACCAAAAACAGAGCACAATCATCTGCGAGCCTGGATGTCTATTGGAACTGCTTCTCGACTGGAAGCACTCAGGAAATGCATCCAAGAAGATCCTTGTGATAATTCTCTCGTCAAGGATATCAGTAGCCGATGTTTCTGGAGCGTTTTTATCTTGGAGACTATTTTCTCCCCCCAGATATGCACCGTTCCAGAATTCGACAAGGACCGAGGCCATCCGCCTAGCACAAATCCCCCTCCATACATCCCTTCTGCTGTCAGCGAATCCAACGGGCCAGACCTGGGAAACCCCGAAGACATAACACTGGATCTTGGCATAAACGCGTATTGTGCTAGAATGATTTCAGTATGGGGCAATGTCGCCGTTTTACTGCACAAGATCCGACTGGGAAATGTCGAGGTTCCTTGGGCTCAAGACTCGACATATGTGAAACTGACCAATTTGCTCTTCGAGTACGAAGCACAGCTCCCCCACAAACATTTACTCAGAAATCTCTATCCCTCCAAAAGATCACCCGAGGAAATTCAGGATCAGCGCGAGTACTGGCACCCTTGGCTGACAACGCACCTGATACTTCACGCATCGCTGGCGCTGGTGAACCACCCATTTATCCACCTCGTCGCGATGCGACACAAACCGGACATCAATCGATCGCGCCTATTTCTTCAGCAGGTTGTCGACCAGGCCTTGTTTCACTCCGGTTGGGTCTGTTGGCTATTGAAAATGTTCGAGGATGTCTCGTTTGAGGTCAATTGTCCCCTGCTCGGCCATGCAGTCGCGGCGATAGCAACTATCCCGTGGCTTTACCAGTTTGCCAAAGATTCCAGTGTTCACCAGAAAGCGCTGTCAGATTTGAGCAAGTGTGAAAGGTTCTTGGAGCGTGTATCGCTTTCTTGGCCGCATTTATCCGGAAGGGTAAGGACCAACATGCTTGACGTGACTTAAGAATAGAGCTGGTTACAAAAAGCTTCCGCGAAGACGTGCTGACGAATATTTAGGTTGAAAGTCTACGGAAATTGCAACTGATTGTGAAGGAGAAACGAGAAGACACTGCGAACAAAAGCACAATAATAAGCATACATTCCTCGCTGCTTTGGGAACTCCTCGATCCAACCATCTGTGCAATTCAAACCGACGTCAACACATCAAATACACAGTCCAAGGACGTTCCCGATGTAAAGATGCACGTCACGACACAATTTGTTCATCCAGTGGATGAAGATCACCCTGGACCAGCCGCCATTGCCGTGGACTCGCTCGAATTGAGAGACCCGTTCTGGTCAAGTGGGCAAGATTTTCAACAAATATCCATGGATAATTATTTTCCATTTGCGCTAAACGATAGTCAATAGTCATTATCTAGCTGTAGCTATTCTATTTGAGGGTATTGGAAGCGAATGTGGGGTGATAAGTTGAAGCCGCATAAGCATGCAAACGTGCGGTGCCGGCAGTACAAGATATAATTACATAGAAAAAAGAATGAATTTAAAAATGATAGTGATAGGAAATTCGTTTCTCGTCTCGTGTACGTTCATCCGCGAGGATCTGCCAGCGGAGTCCTTTCACGCCTTCGATTCCGTGTCGCGGCTGAGGCGCTTGTCCGCGGACCTGCCCAAGGAGCGAAACCGGGCTGCAACACCAGCTGCAGCCTGCATATTATAATCGTAAAAGTCACTAAAGACAGCCTGGCAAGCATTCCAAGACGCCACGGTGTAAATCAGTGCATTCCAAAACCCCTGCAGGGGCAACACAACAGCGCTCATGAACTCCAGCACGGTGGATGATTGATCCTGGTGAATGAATGAATAAAGACGGTTTGCGCTCGAAGGGATCCATGTGATGAACATGGCAACGAAGAATAAAATGGCACAGCGGGCATAGGACCACTCGGCGTCGGTCAACGACTGGCGTTCGGTGCTCGTGAGAGTTGTGTGCGACTGCGATGTGTGCACATCTCTGCGACCGGGATGGTCGTCCCCGCCTTGGTTGGCGTTTTCAGCAGTGACGCTCACGGAATAGGTAAATGTGGCTGTGACCGGTGTTGCCGGAGCGCTATTTGGCTCGTAGTGCCCCGTCAGGATGCCCTCTGGTGGTTCTTGTCCTTGGGCGACAGTTTCGGAGACGACATAGATGTCCGTGGTTTTCACCCATACGTGGTCGTTTGCTGCTTCTTCCATTTCTTTTTGAACGAATTCTCGCCATTGCTTGCGATTTCGATAGATTTCGCCTCCAGTACGGAGGTAGATGAAGAGCGTTAATACGATGACGAGCCTGGCCAATGAGTTAGCCGGAAAGATGCCAAAAATGAGTTCAATGTGTTCTCTTACCAGATAGGAGCGTAGAAGCTCAGTATTCTCCACAGCTCCCATTTGTCGGAAATCCAGCACCAGATCTTAGCATCGCCATATACCTTGCCGCCGTCATGATCTCTAATAATCAAAAAGGTGATTGCAGAAACAGCTGGGATGCCGTAGCAGCACAGCAGGTACATGATTTCCATTCTCCGGATAGCGGCAGCATTGTAACGATGATAGAAGGTAAGGTAGACATTGATGGCCATTGCCAAGGTCCATAGTGCATCAGCGGGTAATAGCCTGCAAATCTGATGAGCAAAACATTCCTGTTGATGAGAAGGCACGATGGCTCACATTTGGATCAAAAAGGCTTGCACTTGGCAGCCAGCAGAATCTGGGGCACCAACATAGGACGTAGCCATCAACGTCGCAACGTTAGCGACGCCATTGCCGAAAGAAGCGTAAAAAGCAAGCCGGTTGATGGGCTTGTGGAACGAATTTGAGAAGATGAAAGTAGACGCAATGAAAAGAAAGCCTAAAAGAGAGAATGCGGATCCCACGCGTTCGACAACACTCAATGCATAGAGGTTTGTTGTCGGGTCTCCCGCCGCGTCTTGGGCCATTTGAATACAGGGTTTGATCGACCGCGGCCAAGGCTGTCGCGGCGAACCCTCTCACAGTGCTTGGTTCACTGCCCACCGTTAGTGATCGCCAACCAGACAGGCTAGTGCTAGAGGCCTGTACTTACAAACAGAGTGGAACCAAGGCGCTGTTTTGTCGAAAGGAATGGCGACGATGACATGAGAATCACTGTCAGGGTGGTTAGACAAAGGGAATGGACGAGCAGCTCGGAGAAAGAGGAACGGCACAGGGATAGTTTAACTATAAGCATTTTCTTGGGAAATCAACAACCCAAAGCCACAAGTGAGGGTGCTTAGATAGGGCCCAAGCTTATGGTCTGGGCAACCACTTTTGAGGAGCAGCATGGTTTTCATCTAGGGGATTCCATGCACACGCATCGCTCCCAGAGCGCACTAACCGTGCGCACGCGCCTCGGAAAATATGCCAAAAATACGGCCGCATGACGCTGGGAAATTGACAAGGCAGTGAAGTGCTCGATTTAAGATGGCGGGGCACCCACACACCAGCGACCGAATAGATTGCCTATGAAAAGAAGACGCAGCACATGCGACGGCGGAGGGATGAGAGGTGATACTCAGCGCCGACTCTGCGAGTTTGGTGCGGATGGCTCAAGCTTGCGAAAACAATCAGTGCATGCAAACGCAGCGTGGCTGGCTCACTGTACCCCAAACAAAACAGCCATCGAAATGTTTTGGGTGGCATCTGTGTCTGGTCTCAGACGCCATCTGTAACAGTCGGAATGCAGTGGTGGCGGCTGAGGTTCGAGGTTCGCGCATAGGCCAGCCAGGTGGTGTGTCGGCCAATCGAACGAAATGACGTCCTTTTCAGCCTTTTCATCTGAGGTTGCGGCAGAGCTTGGGCTGCCCAGCGGTCCCCCTGCCACTAGCATTGACAGAGTTCTTCGAGATCACGGGTGTCATCCCAGGCACCCAGGGGCTATGGCCCTCTGGCCACGGGCGCGGGGTTGCCCATTGGACGGCCTTGTCCGATCGTGCAGGGGGTCGGGGCGCGGGCTAGCGAGCGCAAGATCGATGGAAAAGGCTCCGGGGTCGATCAATCCTTTCTGCGGAGGAGACCAGAGCCATGACCCCGTGTTCCACCGCGTGTCACCTGTGTTCTGTGGAGAAGAAGAACAGAGAGCAATACATTTTTTTTAATGAGCCACCTGCTCGCTCATTTTGTCTTGAGATTCTCCCTGCTTCGATCCCGCTGCTGGTTGGATGTCGACGTTTACGAGCTGCTGCAGCAATCTGCCGATCGTGCCGTGGCCCACGAGGGTGCCTTCAGGCAATAACGTATCACCATTCGAAACGAAACAGAAATCTGCCACATTCGATGAACAGGTGACCAGAGCTGATGGGTGCCTGCAGTCCCGTTCGCAGTGAAGACTGACTGGGCCATTGTTTATTCGTACTTGGAACGAGCCGAATTAGCCGATTACCGATTGAGCGTTGCCGAGCATGGGCTTCATCCGCCAGTGATTTTGCGATGGATAGGGCAGAGATCACATCTCATCTTGTGGATGCAACTGTGAGAGTTTGATCAGCTCCGATTTAATCCGTGAGCGGATTCTGGAAAACTGCTGCAACCTACATATTTTGGATGTTGAACCAGTCCAGCAATGCAGCTCAGCATCTCCAACGAAAGTGCAACATCCTCCGCCCGCCTCAACCATTTCGGGTCACGAGAGAAGTTTTCGATGTAACTAACCATGATTCTCATGCCCTCTCTCGAAAAAAAAAACCCAAATTGAAATGAAAAAAAAAGAACAGCAATGATGAAAATAGAGATGAAAAAATAGATACACGAGATATGAACCTCGATTTCTCCTCCCGTTCTTTTTTTGCCAAATCGGCAAAGTACTCTTCCATGGAGATCAACGCCGCAACGTCTCTAGGGTGGGGAAGCCCCAGTAAGCTGCGTCGCTAGCGAGCAAAACAACCGCGCTATTCCCGTTTGCAGAGTCATATGACGGGAGGCCGGCAATAATTGACGGGAATCGTAGCAGCCCTCTGATGGAGGAATATCATTAAATGGCAATTTCGCATCGCGTGCACCTGTAAAAAATACCTCTTGAACTTCCTGAACCTCCTCATTGAGCTCTGTGGCACCCGTCCTTCCCCATCCAGAGTACACCCATTGTCAATGGTCCCATTGACGTCTTCGCAACCATGAACGGGTCAACCTCTCCAGCCACCGCTACCGAAAGGAGCGGATCGGAGACTGTAGCAACCGATACCGACGTGGAGCAGTCAACCGAACCGCGCGGTGGAAGCGCTCCCGACTCGGAATTCGTCCACGAGAAAATCCCCAAAAAGGATGGAGCAGCACCATTGGCAACATCTGAACTAGAAACTTCTTCTCCAGCAAATCCTCCAAATGTAGATCCCAGCAAAGAAACCGATGGAGGAGTGGTAGGATGGGTGCAAGTTGCTGGGTGTTTCTGTCTGTATTGGAATAGCTTGTAAGTGGTCACGACTGAACCCGCAGTTTGGTAACTTTGCTCACGCCTTCCTACGCTAGGGGCCTTATCAATACCTTTGGTGTCTTTCAGACGTTCTACGAGGACCATCTTCTGATTGACATGTCGCCATCCGCAATTTCCTGGATCGGATCCATCCAAATGTTCCTTCTCATGTCTGTCGGTCTCGTCATTGGGCCGCTCTACGACGCGGGCCACTGTCGCGCGCTGCTTGTCGTTGGCACGTTTCTCGTCGTTTTTGGCTTCATGATGACCAGCCTGTGCACTACCTACTGGCAGGTCATGCTCGCCCACGCCGTCTGCGTCGGTCTCGGCACTAGCTTCCTATCGATCCCGGGCATCGCAATCATTCCGACGTATTTCAAGGCCCGCCGCGCAAGGGCAATGAGCACCGCCACGGTCGGGAGCTGCCTCGGCGGAACCGTTTGCCCGCTCATTTTCCAGGCCCTGCAGCCGCGCGTAGGCTTTCCGTGGGCAGTCCGCGTGCTTGGCTTCATCTCCCTGGCCATGTGCTGCTTCTCCATTGCCGTTCTGCGCCCTCGGCAGCGAGCTGGCAGGCGATTTACCGGGATAAAGTCACTGGTAGATCCCACGGCTTTTGAAAGCCCGTCCTATTCGACTTACACGGTGGGAATCTTCTTCAGCAACGTGGCTTGGTTCGTACCAGTCTTTTATCTGCAGTCCTTTGCACTTAGTCACGGCATGCAAGGCCAAAGCGTGGCTTTGTATCTCGTTGCCATCCTCAATGCTGCTTCGATACCTGGCCGAATTATTCTAGCTATGCTATCCGATATATTTGGCCCTGTTAATACGTTTTTTTTCATCACTGGGTCCACCGCAATCGTCACATTTTCATGGGCGGCCGTCCAAACCGGCGCAGGGAATATCGTCTTCTCCGTCTTCTATGGATTCTTCTCTGGGAGTCTTGTGGCTGTAGCTCCGGTTGTCCTAACCTCCTTCACCAAGGATCTGAGCCTTTTGGGAACACGGCTTGGAATGGTGGCATTCCTGAAAGGAATCGGATCATTGGTTGGCTCGCCTATTGCAGGTGCCATCCTCGGGAATTCTGATCGTTACCTGGGCGTTCAGTTGTTTTCGGGGCTTTGCTTTACCCTAACCTTGATCTTCATGGTTGCCTTGCGAGTAATTCTCAATAGGAATGATTGGAAAGCAATTTTGTAATGGTGCCATTATTTTACGAGGATAGACGGGTTCAAAAGCGCTTTTGCACAAGGATGCGGAATCGAAATGGGACAAGCCATGATAGTGTTTACTTTAAAAGCTTTGATTTGCATGTTTGAGCTTCCCTTTCCGCTAATATTACGAAATTCTGTACATTCTCAGACTATAGAGGATTTCGACTGGTTTACCTCATTCTAAGAAGTAATTTACTCACTTCTGTACAGCGCAGAAAACAACCCAACAGATTCGTAGACATTCTTTGAGGCTTGTATTGGAAGAATGATTATAATCTTATCCTGCATGGCTAATTAGGGTGGGTTAGAAGGGACGTCCCTGGAGAGGACGTGTAAGCGCCATCTACGAGACCCTCTTGATCGTTGTCAGAAAAGGAAGTAGGGTTTGATTAGAATCTAGTTTCATGGTGCTGACTTGAGTGATAGTATATCGAGTTTGAAGGCCCTGTCGCACTACTTTTGTGACCTATTTGGCTGTTCACAAGTTTCCTTATTGACTATGTTGTTCGCTGAAACTTGCTTAAAATTGTCGTCCGTCGTCCATCGTCCTGGGGGTAGAATCATTCGATTCTCAGGCTTGGACGGCGTATTCTCCAGTACCGTTGATGCCGTTCCTTTGGAAGCACTGGCCTTCGAATTCGACAGTCCTTCAGAAAGCATCCGTACAAGTCAATCACACAAAAAGCTTCTTCGCATCCAATGGGTCAAAGCTAATCATCCTCCTTTTATCGGTGAGCTATTTTGAAGCTTTATGGCGGGCCGCGTTTTCGAGTGACTAGGGACGGAGCCAGAGGCTTTGTTAATCCCTAGTCGAGACACCAAAACAGTCAATTTTTCATATCTAGGGCGCCCAAATAATTAATTCACTGGTGAACTTATGGAGATCCGGGACCATGTGGTGGCTTGTTTCCGTCCTTGATTGCCTATATGGCAGGGGGCTGGAGTTGTTTGCTAGAGCAGCTGTCTTCTGTCTTCTAATATCCCTTCTCTAGAATCCAAACATATATTCACACCGATGCCACATTGGATGTCGCGCTGTGCCGTCGATTATAAAGAACCTGTTCTCTGGCCGGGATGTTTCGCTTCCGTGGATGTTTGAGAGCAATCCATAGCAAATTCGGATTTGATAAATTTCGTCTAGAAGTCCAAAATGGAAGGGAAATGTTCTTCTATTGAAATATTGATATTAATTTATGCTATCGTTTTGCGTCCCCACGGGACAGCGGATAAGCTGACCATGCGTCGCTTGCTCCATGCACCAGTAGATTATTTCGTTGTGAGCAGTTATGGTAATGTGTCTTGGATATGAATAAGCCTCTGCCACAGCCCATAACCTGGAATAAAGAGATCCTTCATGACGAATGGGCAAAGCACAAGGCGCGAGTCTGCGTGATGTCGGCGGCACTAGGCGCACCAATGCAGCCGGACGAAAAAGGACTTTACTAAGCAGACAGGAATTTGGTCTGGTGATGCATCACATGTCACAGTAAAGGAATAGCACTGTTTAATATCTTCGAGTAGCTTTGAGCCATTTTTTGACTGGCGCGATACCGAAGATTTTGGCTTGATGCTACCCGAACCGGAAAATTACCATACATCAAGATGAAACAATTGCACGACTGGTACCTGCACAAACCCAACGAACATAATGCTCTCTTGTTTCGAACGGATCCCATCTCCACCAAATAACCGTCGTGACAAGATAAATTTTTTCCGAGAAATGTTACTATTTCCAGGCAGTGATTATTTTCATCTCCAACTATTTATAGATCTTCCCACAGCCCTGCGCCATCTAGATCTTGCAGAGGAGAAACATGCCGAATCGATGGCCCAAGCGCGGTTGCAATGAAGAAGGGTATTAATTGGTCTGAGGCTCCGTCAGAATAAATACTGAGTTCAAAGTGTCGATTATAGCAATCAAAGATGATTCTATATTAGGAACATTATTTGCTCAAGTATTTCAACAACCTGCTGCGTATATACCCGTTTAATTTCTTGGTTCATTGGGGCTGGGATGAACAAAGTGTCACGATGCTCTCAGACACTCCATGTAATCGTGTTTCATATTGGACTTGACAACATTGCACGCAAGAAAAGACCACGTGCCAAGCATAAGACACTTGAAAAGAGGAGCATTTCCAAGGCGATTTAAACGCTACATGTTTTGAAGTTTAATGTGAGCGACCTCGTCGAACCTTCGAGCAGCCCAATACAGCTCCCCGAGGACAGTCTATCCAAATTTCTTTGTTATTGCGGATGCACCCGATTTTCGGAGATCAATCTGCGTGTTTCTTCTCTACCTTTTGTTTTGCATTAATACTTTGGAGTCCTCCGGTCGGGTCGGTCAGATCGCGCCATCGATCAACTTTCCTATCAACCCAACACCGTCACCGCCAGGGCGCATTGAGAGAACCTGCCATCTGGAAATTCGCAGAAACGGCTTCGGGAAAGGGAACTGTGGCGCGTTCAATAAGCACCTTCTACCCGGGGTTTTTTTTCTGCATTCTTTTTTCCTTGCTTTTTTTTGCGCCTTGCATGCGGCTGTCGTTTTGTTCAAGTATGATTGGAACCCAGTGACTATGGCGGGCATTAAAGTCAAGCCACGTTTAAGAACCCTTCCTTAACCGGATTGATGTGGCTGTGGCCGTATCTAGTGGGATAGAATTAGTTGAATGAAAGTCAGCATGAACCAATCATGAACCCTTCTTCTCCCAACAAGCGATTCTCCTGATTGAGTGCTGAGTAAAAATAGTGTCACGCATGGGATAAAGTGGTTCAAGCAAAAATACACGTGCTGATTGAGAGCGGGCCCGCCCAACCTTTGGATTAATTCTGACCTTATTCTCCCGTTCGGAAAGCTGAATTTGTCAAGTATGATGACGTCTATTTTTTGGCGTTACGTTTCTTGAGGTACCCGAGGTGCAGTGGTGAAAGTTTAATAAGATCAGTAGATCTACTGTGAAATGTGGTACCGCATGACGGCGAATACAGTAACGGTATGTTTGTTGTGCAGGTGTGCTCAGCTGCGCGCCATCGATGAGGAGGGAGACAAAAGGTCTCAGGCAGGATCCAATCAACTTCAACGAAGCAGTTGGCATATTATGCATAAGTTATGATCCACGACACATTCTTGTGTACATCTTTTCCACATCGGTCTGGGCTCAGGCATGTGGGGAATACACCAGCCTTCAATTTCGCCAGAGATCGTCGAGGGAGGCATCCTCCCACGATGGAGCGATCCGGACACTTCGTGACGTCAAAGATCGTCCCAAACCAACATGCACACAGGCAGGCATTGCCCAAGGATGCATGCACTGGCACTTGATAAAAGTCCCCATGCCCGTTTATTGATCGTCTTATGCCACCTGCTCTCTGCACCAATCATCAGCCGGTGCACTGTTGAGGAAAGGCCCGAGCATTGCACCATACCCCGCCCCCGAGATCAAGCCCCAATAACAATTCAACCGACATGCTCGGCCAGGACAAGGATAGCCCTGAGAAATTAATCAACGAGTCAGATATCAGAGGCCCTTTGAGACTTGATTGCTTACACAAGTGTTTAGGCTAGACGTTGGAGTACTACGGAACTTTTGATCCCCACTAACCCTCATGAGGCAGCTACCAAACGGGAATAGTGTGATCCCATCTGTGGTGCCGACCTTGCCGACTTTGTGGCCTAGCGACCGCGATACAACGTGATAGCTCTCGGGTTTATGGCAAAGATTCACTGAACTTTTGTCAAGTGATGTCAACTCGCATGTGGCGCAAAATACTTTGGCGTCGTTGCAAAATAATTCTTAAAAGAAGGCGAATGCCGCCGCCTTGAAGGGGCCCTTTTTTCCCCCTCGTGCCATTGCTGCCTCCTAAGCCCAAGCCAATATGCAGCTGGGATTAATTAGCCTTCTTCTCTCTTTTGGAGCCCTGTCCGAGGCGGCCTTCAACAAGGGCGCTCTCAAGGCCTTCAACCATGAACGGACTCGCCACGTTGAGCACAAGCGAGAGCCTGTTATTGAGCAACCAGCTCTAGAAAAGAGGGCGAAATCCAAATTTCTCACTAAAAAAACGGAAAAGTTTGTTGTCAATGGCACTGGTATCCCAGAGGTCGATTTTGACGTAGGCGAATCATATGCTGGCTTGCTGCCTATCTCTCAGTCACCACACGAATCTAGAGAATTGTATTTCTGGTTCTTCCCCAGCACCAACCCTGATGCCGGTGATGAGGTAGTTATCTGGTAAGGTTTATGTCCCACAACGTTGAAAAAAAAGGCAAGAGCTAATGGCTATTTGTTAGGCTCAATGGAGGACCAGGCTGCAGCTCACTTAGTGGTCTGTTGACCGAAAACGGTCCATTCCTGTGGCAACAGGGTACTCTTGCTCCCACGCCAAATTCATATAGCTGGACCAATTTGTAAGTTTTCAAATCCCTTGCGAATTATTTTACTTTATGGGCTGTTTGTTGATAAATAATACAGGACAAATGTCATTTGGGTTGAACAGCCAGTTGGTGTCGGTTACAGCCAGGGCAAGCCCAACATCACCAATGAAGTAGAGCTTGGTCTGCAGTTCATTGGCTTCTGGCGCAATTTTATTGAGACATTCGATTTGAAGGGCGCGACGACTTATATTACTGGCGAATCTTATGCAGGCTACTATGTGCCTTACATTGCAGATGCATTTATTACAGCCGATGATGACGACTACTACAAGCTTGGTGGTGTTGCCATCAACGACCCAATTCTTGGAGACGGAACTTTGCAGCAGGAAGCCGTCATTTTCCCCTTCATCGAGTACTGGCAAAACCTCTTTAACCTCAACCAGTCATACATTAATGCCCTGCGATGGACCCACGAATATTGCAATTTCTCAAGCTACTTGGACACATATGGAACTTTCCCGCCTCCAGAAGGACCATTCCCGGTCCTCCCCGATCCTTACGCGGATACTTCAGGCAACTACACTTGTGATATCTGGGATTGGGCATACGAGGCCGCTCTTGCAGCCAACCCATGCTTCAATATTTACCACATCACCGACACCTGCCCCTTCACTTATTCGCAGCTGGGTATCGTCAACACGGTAAATTTTCCTTCTCAATTGATACCGGAATTCTACTAACCGCTACAATCTTAGGGAGACTACTCTCCACCTGGCGCAGAAGTCTACTTCAATCGCACTGACGTCAAGAAGGCGCTCAATGCGCCCGATGTCACATGGTACCAGTGCACACCAAACAATGTGTTCGGAGGCGGAGACCCCGACTCCAATGCCAGCGATACATCTGCGGCTCCTGCACAAGAGGAGGTGCTCCGCCGTGTAATTGAGCACACCAACAACACCATCATTGGCGTCGGTCGCCTCGACTACATCCTGCCCCCCAACGGCACGCTCTTCGCCCTCCAGAACACCACATGGAACGGCCTTCAGGGTTTCCAGAAATACCCGCAGGACAAGGAGTTCTTTGTGCCTTACCACCCCGAGTACAACGGCGGAAGGAACAGCGAGGCCGGCATCGTCGGAAACTGGGGCTACGAGCGCGGGTTGACGTACTACGAGGTTCAGTTGGCTGGCCACGAGCTCCCGGGCTATTCTGCGGGGTCTGGCTACCGTGTGATTGAGCTCATGCTGGGACGCATCAAGAACTTGGCCGTCGTTGAGGACTTCACCACCCAGAAGGGCGATTTCCAGGGAAATGGAACCGTCGAGTTCCCTTCTCTGCTGAACTGATAGAGCAGGCGATTGGCCTTGACTCAATATAATTTAAGAATTTACGCGTCATCAACGCCCGTTGCTGCCTCCGAAGGTGGTGCTGTGCATGTGAGAATGATTGGGGATTTCCCAAATATGCATGAATCTTTGTCCATCGGCTGACTAGGTCGCGGATCAGGCATTGTGATCCCATAGGCTGTAGTTTGCTTACCCGAGCCCAGCCAGTACCTGTATTTAGACGTGCATGCCAAGACTTCTGCACTGTTCAACTAGTGTGTGTGACGATATAAGGCAGGATCAAATAATCTACAATAGTTTTTACTATTCCACAGCATCAAATGCAAATGAACAATGAGCTATCTGTGCCAATTTTTCTGGTGGGATGATTGAAAAGGCAGAGAGAGGTACCCCAGACGCTCGCATCCCAAACAAGCCGTCTTGGGGCATTCTGAACGGACCGAACAGCCGTTCATCCATCCGCAGCTTATTGGCACTATCTGCTGCTGTCTGAGATAAAACCCCCTACCAAAAAGACAATCGCGATAAGACTCCGCCATATCGCGTCAAAGCAAAGCTTCCGGGATTTGGGCGGATAATAAGTGCCGTGCGCAATACGACCTTCTCAAACAGGTCCACTCACCGGCCTCGATGAGTGCATTTCCCTCACGAGGCTCTGGTCTGTTTTCGTGCCTGCATGATTAGCCCACCAGCGGATTCAAAAGTTCGGTACCCCCTCGTACAATTGCTCTCGGCTCATGGTCGTTTCAAATATATCTTCTCCGCGGATCCGCGATCCCGATCGCGCCGTTATCTTGGCATGCGACTGGGGTATTTTGATGAGCGAGAGAATACGCGCTAACCCTGATGCTATAAAAGTCGCGGCCTAAAATCACCGCTGTGTCGTCAATCCTCCAGAATTTAGTAGAGAATGAAAGGTAACCACCACGGGACTCAGAAAACATATCCTCTAAACAAGCCCAAATGGTGCCTAGCTGATTTAGTGGATCGATTCGCGTGCCCCTCCGTCGCGTAGCGTAAACCACTGGCACGAGGTTTTTGTGCGGCGTGGTGCACTCACTGAGACAATGGCGACGCAGAGAACACCATCCAGGTTAAAAATTGCACCATTCAGTTTTGGTGCCAACCACCCGCGAATTCTCCATGACGTCTCTAGTTCCCATGTATTCTCGCGCTGTGACATTAGCATGATATTTTGAGAAGACAAACAACTCCGGCGTGCCAGAATTTGATCCGTTGTTAAGTCCATCTAATTTTTTGTGCGTTTCTTTGGTGACGGCGAGGGGGACGCTGCGTGCTATTTCGGATCCACTGTCCATTCCTAGAAAATGCCGCCCGACCATGATGACGAGCTTCCGGGTGGCGCAGATGTCCTTGATGCCGTCGAGAGCGACAACACAGCGGAGGAGGGATGTATGGGCGCCCAGAATAAACTTGCCGATACGTCAGCCAACGATACTGACACTGAGGAACTTCTCAGCCCCGAGAACGATGATAATGGTCGGGAGGATGTGAAAGGGCACCCCGTCATTCGAAATGGTAACTATCCAAAGCCAACTATTTTTTTTTCTTTTTGAATTTACTGGAACTAATTAATGTGAGGATATAGGTGCCGATGTATCCAAGTTCTTGGTGTCGACCAGGGATGACGGGGATCCGGCCTTGACGTTCCGTTCACTAGTTTTGGGCACTGTCTTTACTGCACTTTCCAGCGTAATTACGATGCTTTATATATTCAAGCCAACACAAATGCACGTCTCAGCCGTGTTTCTTCAGCGTAAGACCAACCCTCTCTGCTGGCTATCTTGGTTATAAAGCTCACGTCTGAATAGTCTTGGTATACATTTTCGGGGAAGCCTGGGCCATTGCAACCCCGCGGCCAGACCGCTTCAAGAACCCGTGGGTACAGAGCACTCTCCGTTTTCTTAATTTCGGACAACCTTTTGGTATCAAGGAGCACGTGGTTGCTTCCCTCATTGCCTCGTCCGGGAACAACGGGCTATCGGGAGTGGAAATTTACGCTGCCGAGCGATTGTTCTACGATCGCAGCGTCTCCGCGTCGACAGCCATTCTGGCCACCTTCTCCATCTCGCTCTGCGGGTTCGTCCTGGCAGGGGTTCTGCGGCCGTTGATTGTATACCCTGCAGAGATGGTGTACTGGTCGACGCTGCCGCAGGTGGTGCTCTACCAGAACCTCCATTTCGACCATCGCGCGAACCGCGATCGGCTCATCAAGTTTGGCTGCGCCCTCGCCGTCGCTGCCGTTTGGGAAGTTTTCCCAGCCTACATGGTGACGTGGTTCGGGGGTATTTCCGTCTTTTGCCTGGCATCCATGAACGCCCCCAAGCACACTCGCGCCATCTTCTCAACCGTCTTCGGAGGGGCCTCCTCCAACGAAGGGCTGGGCCTTCTCAACTTCTCGTTCGACTGGCAGTACATCCAAAGCACATACCTTTCCTTGCCCCTGAAGCAACAGTTGAATGCTTGGATTGGATATTTCTTCTGGTACATTGCCATGCTTAGCCTGTTCTACGGCAACGCATGGAATGCGAAAAGTTTCCCGTTTATGTCAACATCCCTCTTCCTCCGCAACGGCACCACATTGTCCACGGATAAAATATTAAATGAGCATGGAACAATTGACGAGGAAAAGCTAAACGCCGTTGGGCTTCCTTACATGACTTCCAGCACGGTCTGGGGCTATTTCACCATGAATTTGGCTATCGGAGCATTGATTTCCCATGTAATCATTTTCTACGGCAAAGATATGGTCCTTGCCTGGAAGCAAGCTCGTACTAGAACCCAGCCCGATCCACACTACCAGGCCATGCTCAAGTACAAGGAAGTGCCGATGTGGTGGTATCTTGTCTTGTTTGCACTTTGCTTTGTTGCCGGCATCGTTGTCACAATCAAAGGCGACACCACTCTCCCAGTGTGGGGATACATTGTTTCTCTTCTGCTGGGCGGCTTCATCGCTCCGTTTTCCTGCATTTTGTATGGGCTGTACGGCACCGGTGTCTCGACCAACCAGATCTCCAAGATGGTTGCTGGCGTCATCCACCCCGGTCGGCCGCTGGCCAATCTGTACTTTGCCAGTTGGTCGCATCAGGTAATCCTGCTGGCAGTGAACTTGGCCAATTGGCTCAAGGTTGGCCAGTACACCAAAGTGCCTCATCGCATCATGTTTGGCACACAAGTGTACGGCACGCTCCTGGGAGCGGGTTTAAACTACGCCGTCATGACCACCATCGTAAGCAACCAGCGCGAAATTCTCCTTGACCCCAAAGGAAACAACGTCTGGAGCGGCTCCACCATGCAAAGCTTCAATTCTCAGGCGATTACTTGGGCCCTGGCAAAAGAAATGTACGGCTCGAGCGGACGCTATGTGATCGTCCCCTTGGGTCTTATCATCGGCTTTACCTTCCCGATTATTCACTGGGGGTTGATAAAACTGTTTCCCCGCTTGCACAAATTGCCAATCAATACAGCAATCATCTCTTCATATGCCGGTACTACCTATTATGGAAGTACCTCATGGATTTGGTCCTCAATTGCCGTTGGTGTCTTTTCTCAATTGTGGCTACGGCGCCGACTGCCGCAGGTCTATAACAAGTACAATTATTTGATCGGGGCAGCCTTGGATGGAGGATCACAAATTGTTATATTCATACTCTCATTTGCTGTTTTCGGGGCCAGTGGGAAAGAACATCCATTTCCCACGTGGTGGGGGAATCCATCGGGGAATCCAGATCATTGCTTATAGGATCGAGTTGCATACCTCAGATACACATGACAGCAGGAATAAGGAATCCTACTAGATTAATACAGTCTGTCTCGCAATTCTTTTATGCTTTCTTCCTATATTATTGATACCGTAACAGTCTTGGCCAAGAGCTCATGTCATGTTTCCTAAGCTGCAATCGAGTTCATTACTTTCAGGTTCGATTTCCGACAATAATAGCTGATCAAGTAGCTCAACTTAACAAGTTTGTGTTAACATCTGCAGGCTCTGACGCTCATCGGTTGGCCAGCTCCTGTTCGCTTTCAAGCTCCTCGGGTGGTTCCAATCCTCGGTCACGAATAAGAACCGTGCCAATGAGGCACAAGGCAATGAGCGGGACAAGAAAAGTAAACACGGCATGGCTTCCTGCCATGTATGCATCCAGAACCTGAGGAATCTGCCCCACCTGGGATTTTGGCAGCGCATAAGTAGAATCTGCAAGATATTTGTACTGGGACGGTAGTTTAGCCTTCAGCCGAGCTTGAAGGATGGCGGCGGACATCGCTAACCCACATGCACCGCCTGCACTTCGGAAAAAGTTTCTGTTCGAGATGATCACAGCACGGCGGTACTTGGGCGAGTGAGCTTGCAGCGCCACAAGAATAGGCTGGAAAATGCTTCCAACTCCAACTCCAACAAGACTCAGGACGATGACAATCACTCCCGGACTCGTGTGTCTGTTGAGGATCAATGTGAGTCCAGCTCCCCTATTTCCAGGTCAGCATTCGTCCATAATTGGTTTGACGGTCTTACAGTGTCCATATTCCGAATCCGAAGACGATAACCTCGCCATAGCGCTTTCGGCGGGATATGTATTGACCCGACAGAATCGAAACGAGGGATTGACCTATTACCAATGGTACATACAAAATGGCCGAGGTCATGATCGAAAACTGATGGGCATTTTGCAGATAAAGCGGAACGTAGTACAGATATGATTGGTAGACGCATCCAAACAGAAAGTTTTGCGCGAGCATCACCGCAACCATATGGTTTCTAAAGATGTCAACTAAGCATATAATTAGTAGAAACACGCGTTATGTGGATCTTTGGATAATTACCGGGCATCATGGGTAGCTTCGCAAACTTCCACTCCCATGCCACAAAGCTAAGGAAGGACACAGCTCCCAGAGCAAGCATGCTGATGACCATGGGAGAGCTCCAAGAAAAGTAAGAGCCACCTAATAAATTATGCCGCGTTAGTGTCCCTGCATGTTACAGCGCGAGTAGGAGGGAGTGTTCGAAACAAACCTCCAGATATGGGGATGAGCAAAAATATGACGCCAATCGTAGATACGAGTGATCCCATCCAATCCACCTTTTTTATGCTTTCTCCAAAGTCTGCAGTTCGAGGCTTAGAAGGTAGACAAAAATACGTCATGATTCCCGTCAGAGCAGAAAGTGGTGCGAGGATCCAGAAGAAGACTCTCCAAGTCGTCCGTTGTATCAGTGCTGCGCACAAGAATGGGCCAACGACATTTCCCAAGCCTATCATTGCCCCATTTATACCTTGGTATTTTCCTCTCTGCTCCAGTGTGACAATGTCAGAGATGATGATCATGGCCAGGTTCGAAATCCCACCGCCACCAACACCAGCCATGGCCCGGAAGACGTAAAACATGACTGCATTTTGGGCCAGGCCACAGAGCAAATCTGCCACGCAAAGCAGAGCGATGGCAGCTAAGAAGATTGTCTTTCGACCGAAAATGTCTGACAGTCTCCCATAAAGCATTTGGAAGCTGGTGTTGGCGAGCAGACTCGCGATACCAGCCCAGGCAATGGTCGCCTCCGCATTCAAATCTTTGGCGATTGTAGGAAGAGCAATGGAGATCCCATTTTGATCGATAAAAACAATTAGTAATGTAATAGATAGGGTAGTGAACGTAGTTATGAGTTGGCGACGCGGCAACAGATTCGCCTGATCGTGTAGGCTGCGTTCGGCTGTGACCACTTCCTGTCGCGCCATAGCTTATTAACAACTATCTCAAATAGGGTCCCTTGCATATGAATGGGAAGATTTTTAGTGGTTTGAATCGCCAAGCACCTATTTAACACAGCAGAAGGAATGCTGATCCTGTGACTAATCTACCATCCCCGTTTACGGAGCGCTTTCGGCAGCGGTGGGGAGCCGAACCAATCGGTAATCGTCGGACCTCGTCCGCGTTGATGGTGGGGAATTGCCAAATCTGTAGTTGCTCGTTTTATTTATTGCTCGAGCCGATTAATTGTGTCCAAGTCTCAAGATGTCGTAGAAAAAAGCATCTCAAGGCTATCGACTTATTGCTCATGATTGCTATGCAAACCTCAGTGTTAGAATAACCCATTGCAAAGGTGCAGAAATGTCCACGTTCCTTCAGAACAAACTCTCCAGATTGTTTTCATGCGGCTTCCTCGGAATATATATGATATTTAATACTAATCTTATTCATTTTTCAATTCTGGCGGCCTTAATTTACGTCGCCATTCTGCACTAATCCATGGGTGAAGTCCCATTGTTATGTTCACTCCAGCCGCAAATCATTATTGGACTTAAACGTCGCAGTTAATTGGCCTTCCTACATTACCTTGAAGTCACAAAAAGGCTACAAACTTTGTCACAGCCAGCCATTACCTGTGTTTGCTTCGCCTTCACACAACTACCGTGTGCGCTGACTGGCATGGTCCCAGGGTTGAGCGCCAACCACAGTACCAACATCACAATGGCTCATCACTCCAACAACATCCCGGGCAGTTTTAGGCATCAGCTTTTGCTTTTCAATCGCATTCAAACAGAAAGGAACTTATCCCACTCAAAATTATGTGAAAAGAGCTGCCCAAGACCTCCAAGCCTTTCATTTACAGGATGTGTTGGAAGTGACCCAAAGGGTCAGCTTATGGTCAGCCAGGGTTACCTGGGACAACCATCTGCACTGCAATTTTAGTATCTATAAAGCAGAACAGGTGAGCTTTATGGGCTAGTCTCCAAACGGAACAGAGCGGAGCAGATCTTTGCACCGCAATTTTAGTCTCAACAAAGAACCGGTGGACTTAGGAGGTTTTTCTCATCTCTGCCAAGGGTCTATTGTTCTTGAACATGCAGCCATCGATTGTGCCCACCGTCTAACTCAATTATATATAGGCCTAGAAGTTCAGCACCAAAAGTATCCCAGGTACTCAAGTTATTTCCTGTTTCCATCTTCTCGGTCTAAATAAACGGTTTCATGACATAACAACGGGGAAGAAAATATTGGCAAAAGATCGAGTTTCTATATAGCTCAGACAACATATTCTATCTCTATATTCTATTGCATGCAATAACTCAGACATCCTTGGTGGAGTTTTCTACTTCAAACGCCTTACCCTCCATGTGAGTTTTGTCCTCGTCACCCGGGAGCTTCACAACATCGCTGTAAGTGAAAGCTCAATATTTTTCTTCGTTTACTTGAGCTAAACGACTTTCCGCCACCTTTCCGTCTGCAAGCCCGTAAAGCTCCTGAAAAGACATGATCATCGGCCTCCATGTATCAGGGTTGATGCGATTTGCGTGCCCCGGCATTCGGAGTTGGCCCGTGACGTGCACTCGCAGAACGTGCAGCTCGACTGCAATCAAGAATCCTGCTCTGTCCGGGAGGTCTTCCATCAATCCATGGCTGCTTATCAATTTGCATTCCATCTGGACGGGGCATTCCCGGATGCGCGAAGGACGGACAAGATCTGAGGGCTGCGGCGTAAGCCCTGCGTGCGCCCACTTGTCCTTGACGAATTGATAGCCTCTCGAAACTTTGGACTCGGATGGCGGGTTGGTGCCCGTTGTCAATGCGAGGGCATTCACGTGGCCGACCATGGCGTCGTCGGGCAGATTCACGACGCACTCCCCAGTGCGAAGAATATTCTTGGATGTTTCGTTGTCAGCGCCAAAGCCGAGAACGCAGCGGTGGCCCAACCAAAACACGGATGAAATTGAACACAAGTTGTGAGTGCCATCTTCGTTTTCGGAGGAAATGAGAGTCACCGGCGTGCCCCAGTAAAGGATGGCTGGAGAAATAACGGAGTGCGTGTTGTTGGCCATGTCGAAAGATTGGTGGTTGGGTGGTATGGAACGACTGGGAACAAGAGGGTTGTGTGGGTAGGTCGCAGTCGCAATTCGAGGACGTTTGTGAGGTGAAGAGAGAATTGATTGCTGTGAGAAAAAAAGATGTCAGCAAGCGCAGGCTTGATACTTATTTATCTTCGATTCTTTCTTTTTTTCTTTTGCATCTATGAATTCAATCGCAACTTGGGTGGGTCCAGCCACATTAAAAGCAACAGAATATTGCTTTCGATGTGCAAATCGTTAGCGAGTAAACCGCGTCACGAACTAACAGCACAGACGTTGGCCCATCTACTTTTACGCGACAACTTTTCATGCTATAGATGATAGCAATCCTGACATCACTTTTTACTCTCGGTCGTTCCAGGTTGGTGCATGGCTACTCGAACTGTCCCACTCAGAACATGACACGCCCCATTGCGCATCGCGCCCACTATCGGTTTGCGAACCAAGATTTCTCTCAATAAAATCGGAAGCATCCTCGCACCACCAGGAGTTAACCAGAATCTACAATCTTACCATCCGTCTATTCCATCCCAGTTTTTATTCCTATCAGATACCAGTGGTTCCATCAACCGGACCAGTTACAAAGACCGGTTACCTAGGCCATCAGCGTTGTCAATCAATATTAAAACAGCCTCGGTGGCGAACCAATAGAAGTTAAATAATCACCCGGCAGGATCATTTAATGGTAGGTAATGGTTTTTAATCATGCCATATAAAATTCGCGTTCCCTGAACCACGCAAACTTCAGAGTCCGTTTTCAGGTTCATGATCAACGCAAAGCCTCTCGTAGATTATCAGTTTCAATC
Organism: Calonectria crousiana; assembly: GCA_013406985.1. Classification (NCBI taxonomy): domain Eukaryota; kingdom Fungi; phylum Ascomycota; class Sordariomycetes; order Hypocreales; family Nectriaceae; genus Calonectria; species Calonectria crousiana. The sequence continues at coordinate 46,735 of VTGD01000051.1, read as the reverse complement.
GAGCTGAGAATTTTACCAATAAATAATTATATATGGCATGATAGTAAAAATAAAATACAATAAACCCGGCAACAAAGGATTCAACGTGTCGGAATGCGCACCAGGCAATGATCCAACACCACGGCATGCGCATAACTGCCAGGAGTAATAAGTGCAGTTGTGGGTATTATAGCGGCCGCAGTTTTGCATAGAATCACTCAAGGGGATATTAAGAACTGCTATAACTTTTCTCTCCACCAATCACGCGCAGGCTTGATCATGAGCGCCTCACTACGTCAAAGCCTATAGGGACATCTAAGCCTTGGAAGGACAAGGAAAAAGATTACGACTACACCAAGAAAAGAGCGGTTGTGGTCAATTGGTCAAATGGTACTCTCAACTCATCAAGTCGATTTGTGACGCAGAAGCCGCCCATCATCGTGGAGACGCTGTGGTGTCGGCAGAATTGGCTTGGCCATGACTACTGGCTATACTGGCTACCGATGAGAGGCTAACGAAAGTTGGTATCGATATGACCCACTGTGGTAACTTTGAGATGAGAAACGCACACTCCGCGGATTCAAAGTGGACGCTGTCTGCTATTCATGATAGTCAGCTTAGGTGGGGATCAGAAAGGAAGAGGTGTGGAGAATTTTCGCGTCGAATAAGCAGCCTCATAGATGTTCTGCTTGAGGCATTTTCATGGAGCTGCCAGCCTGTAATAGCTTAGCGCATTCTTTCACACTTTGCCAATGAGGGATAAGTGTGTCCCACACACAGAAAAGACGAACAATATAAATGCATGGTCTATTCCCCACGTATGTCGCAGGCTAATTTGCAAAGGAAAGCAAACGCCAAGTGGGGCCGTCCATATCAATGTGTCTTGGGATTTGCGACCAGGATTTTCTATGTTTTGGGCTTTGGAGAGCAGCCTCTACCAACCCTGAAGTTTACCAGTTTCTTCCCTCCACTACAAACCAAAACCTGGGGTGGTGTAATGGCAACATACCGAGTGACATCCCAGCCTAGCTAGGCCCTTCACGGGGGGCGGAGAACTTGGTCCGATTCCGGGTCCTAGGAGCATATAATTTTTCTTCTTCAGATGTATAATCTGCACATAGACATAAATAAAACCTAGTGATCTGGGGTCAGCGAGTTCCCTTTTTTTTTCAGTCAGCTTGTTAGGCTGCAAATGAGCCAAAACCGCAATGCTTGTAATTGCCGACACGGACAACAGCTATTATCAACGGAAGACCTACACACCTACCACTACTGGGCCTGCCGTAGTGAACCTCTGGGGTTAGGATTTCGACCTCAGGTTCACAGAAAAGTTGGGTGCGGACGTCAATGGTTACCAGAGAGTCCACACCCTGTTCGACTCACGATGATGCTTCTTAAAGAGTCTCTTTGCTCATTTGGAGGATATTCTTCAAATGGGCAAGAAAAAAAATCTGATGATTTCTGTAAGTACCATGCTAACCAATAAATATTTTAATATTATCCTGTGGTTTACCTCACCTAGCCTCATGCCACGCGATATTTTATCACATCACAGCATGAATGTAAGTGGCCGAAAAAAAAAATGGGCTCGAGACAGTATGTCGGGTTTTAAGTTTTGGCCGTCTTCCAGCCATCTTCATGCTGAGCGAGACCGATTGGACGAGTGTTCCTGCTCCAGCGTGGCCAGCGCGTGTGGATGGGGGCCGAGATCATCTGATCTTTGGAGGTTGCAGGGTCGATTGTGCACTGACTGGTCCTGGATCTGATGGCATGGGAACCCGGTGTATGGACGATGCGTCCAGGCACGTCCAGCCTGTGCCACGTAGACGCCAGCGATAGGACTGGCCCTCCCGATCGTGCTGCAAGAAAAACGCAAACAGACCACCCGATACCCTTGCCATTAACTAAGATCGACTGGCCACCTCGAAGTCGCATGAACAGCTGGGCAGCAAACCAATCCGGGAAGATGTTCGTCTGTATGGGGAATGTGGATGAACGGTTTGCACATCACCAAGTTACCCTACAACCATACCACAGTTGCAAAACCACCTGTTTTGACTTCTTTAAAAGATGATCATATGGTAAGTGCGTAATAATTTTAAGTTCTCTATCAAAATAACCCAATGCTTGTTCGCCCTTCCACGTGCATGTTTTGTTTCAATGGATTTGAATTAAGGCGTTTGTGAGGGGAGTGGGGCAAGCCAAGTTTGATTTGAAATGACCTGTCCTTCTCCAACAGCGACCGGTACATTTTGCAACAAATCCTCTGTATAGTCCCTAAATTTATGAAATATAAATCTTAATAAATCGAAAAAAAATTAGGTACGACTATAACACCCGGAGGTGAAGTGTTCGCTGAAGTAGTAAAAATTAGAGGACCCGAAGTTGTTTATTGTTGGGGACAACAGATCACCGCATGCAGGAGCAACAAAAGTAATAAAACACCCGGATATAGTGTATCCGGTTTCATGAGCATTTTCTATTGATACAAGTCATAAATATATGGAAACATAATCGTAACTGAACCCTGTGGGCAGCTCAATGGAGTCCATTATTGAGATGCTTTCCCCGTCAAAAACATCAGCAGGTTCACCAATACACTCCCCCAGATCCACCATTTCTCCTAAGCTTGTAGCTCAGTTGATAAAATTTCTAGTAAAGTCCAACGCAAATGTCACCCTTGATGCGAGCAGTCAGGTGAACTTCAGCCTCAAGGTCGAGCTTGATACCGATAAGGAGAGCGGCGGCGGTGGGCTTGCCGTTCTCATCGACGGGTCCCTTGAGGAGCTGGCCTGTAAGAAGATGTTAGAATAGATCGAATAAGTAAATGTGTTTAACAAACTTACCAGCAGGGGCAGCGAGGCCAGTGGCGGTGGGAAGAGGGACAACGAACTGGCTCCTGGTGCCTTCGGCCTCAGAGCCGTAGGTGTTCTTGGCGAGACTGTTTCGGAGTCAGCGAATAATTCAAAAGACTGATTGATCCTTTGCAGTCACTATGCTGCGAGGGCCAAAGATCAAGAGATGGAGCATGGGAAATCGTACGCGTTAGGAGCAGACATGTTGATGGTTGGTTGGTGGTCTAAAAGAAGACGGGAGTTGGTTTAAAAGGTTGGAAGGTGGTGATTGAGTGTTGAGGATGTGTGAGTTGATGATGAGATTTCTGGTCTGGAGAGGCTCGAGATGAAGTCTTATATAGACAATTCTGAGGCCAGATAACTTCACAAGTCGGCCTCAGCGCCAGGGTCTTCGCGAGCAAGACCCTATTCCTCCCGAATGGCCTCACACAGCGATCTCGCTGAATCTCCCTGGTCCTTGAACGGGATGCAGACGCTCCAAACCCAATTGCGCGCCAGCCTCCGACGCTGATGTGTTGTCCAACATGCCCCACCAGGAAAAAAGCACGGCGTTTATTGAAGCGAACAAGGCCATCGGGAAATGACGCGATGCCAGCCGCCGCTCACTACAGTTGAAACAGCAAAAAAGCACTCCGTCCTGGCACGGCTGCCAAACATCGGTCGACGTGATTAGCGGACGGTTCCGCGCTCCCTCCGGCATGCCGTTGTCGCGACGCAGCTCTGCGCGGCCCCACACCATCTTTGGCAAGGTCAAGCAAGGCCACCGAGTCAAAGATGGAGATGTGTTACAGGGATTGAGCCGGCGGGAGATGCGAAGTCTAAGTATGGAAACAGCAACCCACACCTGCCGAACATTCGTCTGGGTGTTGCAACAGCCAATGGCTGGCACACACAGAAAAGAGACGAATCTACAGATCTGGCATCCATCGTGATCCACCTTGCAGCATGTCCTGTACTGCTGTACATCGATCCGACATGTTCCACCTCGCGCGCCCGGCCTGCTGCGCCGTTGGCGACCGCCCGGGTGGCGGTCTAGACGCCCGGAGCCTCTCGGTCTACCCCCACCAGCCCCTTCCCGGTCCTCTATCCTGCACACCTCGTTTGATGCGATGTAGGCGGGTCTGCTGGTTTTTCTGAATCGCCGCCCGAGTTTAGCAATCAGTCTTCTAAAATAACATGATGTGCATGGATGTACGAGATGAAGATCGATTGATCCCTTGGGGGCGGGCACGTTTGACCACCAGGCCAATGCGCATCGATTGAGTCGTTGCTGTTCGAACGACGCCTTGAAAAAAAAAACATACGATGGATTCATGGGCAGATTGTAAATTCGGCCGGCATCTGGGGGACCTCCATCGGGCAAGGACAGGCATTTTCTCTTAATGACGGATTTATGCACAAGTGGGTTATGGGGCAATGGCCCAGACCGGTTTCCAGCTGGGCGACGTTGAAACTCGCAAGGATAGCCCCGACGTTGAATCGCAGAGGAAGCACGGCCACGAGACACCTCGGACAATCAGCTCAACGCCACCAGCGGGCCAGCTCAACGGGGCGGGCCTCGCCGAAGGAGAAGGGGAAGGAGAAAAGAAAAGTCAAATCGGATTCTAGAGACCCTAAAGGGGAAAAAGTTGCCTCCTTCACCGTCTCCGAGGTTACGGCCGAACTGAAAGGCTGGATGGATGACGCGCTGCCACGACGCATAGGTACTTTTTTTTTTTTTTCAAACAACCATTCACAGAAGATTGAGACAGCTTGCTGCAGCAAACTTATCACGGCGGTAGTTGATACCCGTTGGAGCGGGTCTTTCGGTCTGCAGTCGAGCGCCCGGCAATGTGACGGCCATATTCTTCGTCCCTTGTTGATAATCGAGTCGCCATCTGCCCCACCGTGCTGCCGCTTGATGAGGATGGGCTTTGCGGGGTAGTCGGTACGGCAGATCTTGTTACGACCGTTGACAAACACGTCACAGCATGTTCATGACTGATTATCCAGTTCACCTCGCTAATAGCATCATTTTTGTATAACCTGTTCCAATTGCTCGTCCCCCCTCCCATAGTGCCAATCATGTCGCTGAGGTTTCCACGGCACGTAAACCTGCTGCGACTCCCGAGTGTGCGGAGGCAGCAGCAGGCCCAACGCATCTTCTCAACATCTGCTGTTTGCCGAGGCTCCTATTATGAGACGATATCCAATTTAGACATATCAAAAAGCACACGTGTAATATATCAGGGTGCGTGCGTGTCGTCCGACATAAATCTATTCTATCGTACCACATTGCTGACCAAGTTTGCGTTTGCGCCTAGGCTTGGGAAAAGCCGTGCGTTCTTCCGCCAATCCCCTAACCGCGGGCTGTCATTCTGAATTCGAAATAGGCCACTGTAAATGCAAAGGAAACAATCGAGTACGGCACCAACGTGGTGGGAGGCGTGGCGCCGGGTAAAGGTGGGCAGACGCTCGTCGACCTCGACCTGCCCGTATTCAACACCGTGCAAGAGGTAAGTCCACGCTTGTGCGCCGGATCAAGGGGGGGCCATCCACATCTCACGACGCCTCTCTCTATAGGCCATGGATCAAGTCAAGCCACATGCCAGCTGCCTGTTTGTCCCTGCGCAGTTTGCCGCCAAGGCCATCATCGAATCCATCGAGGCCGAGGTCCCGCTGGTCGTGTCGGTAGCTGAGCACATTCCGATACACGACATGCTGCGCGTGCAGGAAGTCCTGAGGTCCCAATCCAAAACAAGGCTGGTCGGGCCCAACTGCCCTGGCATCATTGCGCCCGAGCAATGCAGGGTCGGCTTCATGCCCTACAAGCAATACACCAGAGGATGCGTGGGAATCGTGTCCAAATCCGGCACGCTGAGCTACGAGGCAGTCGGCTCAACCACCGCCGCAGGGCTCGGGCAGAGCATTGTAGTTGGCATGGGAGGAGACCCTTTGGCTGGTACCTTGCCCACACCTGCTGCTCGGTTGGATGCTAACTGCTGGGCGCAGGGACAACTTTGGCCGATGGACTGAAGCTCTTTTTTAACCATGAAGACACCAAGGGGATAATACTCATTGGTGAAATCGGGGGAGAGGCCGAACTCGAAGCTGCAGACCTCATCAAAGAATATCGCAAGCAGCCAGGTGCGAAGCCCATTGTCGCAATGGTGGCTGGCAGAACAGCTCCGTTGGGACGGACCATGGGACACGCCGGGGCGATACGATCCGCCGGTGATGTCTCTGCAGAATTTAAAGCCAAGGCGCTCGAGGATGCAGGTGCAGTTATTGTACCTCATCCTGGTGTGATGGGAAGCACTATGAAAGAGCTTTTGGGACTGTAGAAGAGAGTACATGATAGAGCTCAGCGGGGTCATATACCGTGAAAAATTTATCATAGTCATAATTAAAAATCGATAGATCTTTTAGTCAAGTGCTGCGCGTGTTTTACTTATGGCTGTAATGAAATCATACAACTTCTGTCTACGAATTGGTGTCTTATTTCACAAACCTAGGTTTATTGGTGAGGTTACAAAGTTGATGCCAAAGAACTAAGATGTTGGATACAGATTGACTCGTCACACAATTTATTCATGCTTTTTTATAATGGAGGCTCTATGGTCGAAAAGAAGATGTATTATTTCTAATTTATTTCATTTTAGAATTATTTCCCACGCTCGCGATTCTTTACTCGTTCATTCCGCATTGGACCCAACAATCCGCCCCTACAGGGTAGCTTCAGCTCTTATTGCCGATCAACCCCGCCTCTTCGGTTATGCCCAAACCTGTACCACTTCACGCCATACTGACCTCGCCTCGTTTTTATCGCTCTCTGAGTTGGAGTATTTTAAGTTGCTATTTTTTTTCTTGGTATAAAGCAAGGGATAGTAAAACCAGTCTCCATCTTGCCAAGCGAAATCGGCGTGCTTTACGCTATGATCCATAGACATTCGCTTGTGCCGAGGGCGGCTAGGCGCGCAGCCAAGACGTCGTGGAAAAGAGCGCTTCATATTCATTCATTCCAATCTCAAAACTTACTTAGAGAAGTAAGTGACACAGTCAGGTCGATTAGATATCACCTCGCTTACGAATGGTTGAGGCGGGTGTGCGAGTGCCTCATGGTAGAATAGCAGGAACATTGGACGAAGTTAGAGAGGCAATCAAAGAACTCGGTACGTGAACTCTGCATGTGCCTGTATCATTGGCTCATTTCTCAATTTAAAGGTAAACCGTGCTTTATTAAACCACAACTCATTCAAGCCGTGAGTGACCGGACATGTCTCGACGCCAGTGGCGCGAATGAGGTTCAGCTAGTGAGTTCCCCAGAGCAAGGAGGGGAAGTAACATCAAAGATTCTCGGCCACCGTATACCATCAGGCCCTGGAAATGAAGACACACGTCTGATCAAACGAGTTTACGTGGAGGAGTCTATCAGATACGACCAAAAGTGGCATCTTTGCTTGACGATTGATAGAGAAAATTACTGTCCTGTCGTCATTATTCGAGATGACGATTCGATTTTCCAAACCCAAGCCAAGAATTCCTCTGGACACCAGTTTCAATACCCTTTCAAGTTCAGCGAAGGAATAACACCAGCTCTCGTGCAGCGCATCGCCTCGCAGCTTGGCCTATCAGAACAGGACTCGCAGGGCTTCAAAACTATTCTTCAGGCTCTGTACAAAATATTCGTCGACAAGGAAGCCACGAGCCTCGAGATCAACAATCTGGTCCGCGGCTCCGCGGATGGACAGCTCACCTGCATCGATTCTCACTTCACTTTCGACGATGCGGCCCAGCGCCGCCAGCCTGGCATCTTCCAGCTGAGGGACTACGAGCAGGAAGTCGGCGAGGAGGTGGAAGCGGAGAACCACGGCCTCGTCTACGTGAGGATGGACGGGAACATTGGCAACGTGGTCAACGGCGCAGGCCTGGCCATGGCCACAAACGACGCCATCAGCTTCTACGGGGGGAATAGCGCAAACTTCCTCGACGCGGGCGGCAAGGCGACCAAGGAGACGATGCTCCGGGCCTTTGACATCATCATGAGGGACGAGCGCGTCACCGCCATCTTGGTCAACATCTATGGAGGTGAGCATGGGATCTGCATCGAAAACTAATTTTTTTTACCGTGAAGTTCTAACAGAAAGGATTGGGACAGGACTTACCCGGTGCGACATGATTGCCGAGTCCATCATCGCTGCCGCCAGCGAGCTGGGCCCTCTTCGAGTTCCCGTCGTGGTTCGTTTGCAAGGGACAAACTCGGAGCTGGGATTAAACCTGGTAAGTGCATCCCCCGAGCCGTAAGATTCAGCTACTTACCAAAAATAAAAATAAAATTACAGCTGGAAAAGGCCAATCTTGGACTCTATGTCGAGGCTGGATTCGGGGAGGCTGCTCGTAAAGCGGTGGAGGCTGCTAAATAGCCCGGCCATGGTACATATGCAGAGACGACGCAGAATAAACTGGAAACTTGGCATGAAACATGTCGATATTCGCATCACTTGACCATTGCTGGCCGCAATTCTATCTACTCCAAAAACAAAACAAAAAAAAAAGCATCAGTCTCTATAACCAGGGGGTGTCCTGATTCCGTAATCCGGGTCGTCCTCGGGGTTGGGAGGCTTGTTGATAACACCGGAATACTTCTGCAGCGCCATGTCCAGGCTGCCCTGCCGCGACAGCGAAATCTCGTCATCCTGCCTCAGCATCTCGCACGCCATCTTGACATAGAGCTCGCTGTTGTACTTGTGCTCCAGGACGTGCTCCTTGGCCTTGTGGACCGTGCTCCAGAGCCATTCGCTATCCTCCTTGTAAAGCTTGGTGACGGGGCGGGCCGCCACGGCCCAGTCTGGAAACTCCCCTTCCTCGGGCCTGTCCTCGAAGTCATTGTAGTATTGGCACTGGACTCCCGGCGCTTCCTGCCGGAGCCCGTGGACCGTCCAGTGGTGCTCGACTGGATCGTACGCCCCGAGGGACCACTGCCAGTAGCCCCATTTCTCTGGCCCGATGAGGACGTGGATCTGGATGAGCTCGGGGTTGTCGTCCGGCCCAAAGTTCTGCACGGAAATAGCGTCGATTTTAGAGGTGGAACCAACGCCGGCTCCCGATCCAGATGGGCCCCCAGCCCCAGACGCAGACATCTCGGCTTGTGCTTAATCTGGGAGAAGAAACTTTTGCAATGCCGCGTTGAACTTGAGCGTTCCTGCAGAGGATTTTGGGAATCGAAGCGAGCTGTCCGGCTTCTTCCTACCAGCTTATATAGATGGGATAGACCGAGTGGCAACGAGTGATTTAAGCATATAAACACGAGTAGATGAATAAAAGCAAGAGTCCTTTCGAGGTATTGAAAAAGGCCATTTGGCAAAGATTGGGCGTTCAGAGATCCATCATCACTGTTCTGCAAACCACAAAACGCTGATGGGCCGAATGTCTCCAAAAACAAATCCACCCCTTGAGCCGGCTCCTCTTTTGACCAGGGAAAAAAATGTTCGTGTAACAAAGGCTATTGCTGAACACCACTTGTATGTCACACTTGTGACTTGGTTGCTGGAGTCACCCGATTGGATATGCTGCTTGCTTTTTTACGTGAAGTAAGTACATTCGCTCCATTACACGTCACTCGAGAACGAGTAAATTCATGAAAGCGGGTATATTCGAGTAATTATAGTCTATATAGGACTACAATTGTGCTACATGTTCAACGTCCCCGTCGTCCTTTTCTCCTACGATGCCGCTAGACCCTGCCCCATGATTGCGGCCTTCCACATCCAGCTTGCCGTGAAGCGCAAGCTCCTCCTGCATCCTCTGGGCAACAACAACAGGGTTTCCGCCCTCAGAGAAAATGTAATCGACTTCCTCGAGAGCCAGGTTTGACGTCTCCGGGTAGATAAAGTAGATTATCGGCACGAAGGCCAAGTTGGTCGCCATGAAGATCAAGTACGCTTTCCACTGAAGGCGATTGATGATGATGGGCGTGATCATGACCTATTGTGATTTAATTAGACCTTTTTATGTCTCGTGATTCAAGGAATTTTAGGGACACCTACCACAGTGAAGTTCCATAGCCAGTTTGAGCTGACACCAATTGCTGTTCCTCGGGTTCTGGCGTGGAGCGGGAGAATCTCTGGGACGTAGACCCAAGGCACACAGTTCATGCTGGCGCCAAAGATGAACATGTAAGTGAAGAAGAAGGCGACAGAAGCAGCGGCAAAAGTCTTTCCGTTGGATTGATCCTTGGCTTGGGAGAGAAGCGCGGCAACCAAGAGCATCGAGACACTCAAACCCGCGGAGCCCCACATCATGGTTGATCGGCGACCCATTCGATCAAGCGCGAGAGAGGGAATAAGAGACCCCAGTGGAAACATCAACTGGATGCATCCTGCAATCACCTGGGCAAGCCTGTGTTCAAGACCTACGTTCTTTTGCAGAACAGCTATGCCAAGTCAATAACGGGTTACCGATGGGCGGCACCACTAAATGGGGCTGACTTACTCAGGATGTAGTATACGACCAAGTTGATACCGCCAACTTGGTTCATGAACTGAACGAACCATGCCAGAAATACTCTGTATCTAGTCCTGACCTTGTCATGACGGAAGGTTGACATCAAAGATGTGCTGCCTTCGGCCTCGGCTTCCATCGACAGAGCGTGTTGAATAGAATCGGCCTCCCGAACAATGTCGGGATGGTCGATGGGCTTGTCGTAGATGGCCGATAAGACATTGATGGCCTCCTCTCTATTTCCATGGTTCAGGAGCCAGCGGGGGGACTCTGGGATGCCAAATACGGCAATGATGACCCAAATGGCAAAGACGGCCTGAAATGCAATGGGCCATCGCCAGGCGAAAGCGCCGCCGACGAAGCTGAAGGCAAAGTCCCACCAGTATGCAAACGCGATGCCGATGCCGACAAACATGACCTCGGCGGAGACGAGGCGGCCTCTCTTCGTGCCCTCGCAGAGTTCCGACTGGTACCTGATTGACGGGGTGCAGTTAGCGAGCGGACACTAGGTTGCTGGCACGTTGGAACAAGTGGGCAAACTCACATGGGCACTGTGGATGTCTTGAGCCCGGTGCCGACGCCAGTGACTATTCGGCCGACAATGAGATGGGACCGCGTAAAGGCGGACGCCTGCAACGCAGCGCCGACAATGATCCAGCCCATGGAGAACCAAATTGTTCTCCGGCGGCCCAGCTTTTCGCCAACAAAGAAATTGCCAAAGCAGCCCAGCAGGCAGCCGAGATTGTAGCTGGCCGTGATGAAACCCGTCAGCGTGTCGCCCGGGTTCTTGAACTGCCTCAGCCAATCCTCGTTCTCGAGGATGCCGCCGAACACGCCCTGGTCATAGCCGTACAGCACAAAGGCGCAGAGACAGCATGATGTCACTGCCAATTGCAGCTTCTTGCCGCGGCCGAACCACGTCCGCATCGTGTAGCTGTTTCCCACTCCGGGGTTGCTGTATATACTATGAGCCAAGCAGAGAATAGACGGAGAAAAAAAAGGCCCAATTGAAACGAGAACCTCAAATATGAATTAGATTTGGAGCAATTGATCGACAGGCTTCCCGAGGCGGGCATGTTAAAATATAAGTACTCGGTGCAAGAGACACTGCGCATTCATTCAGTCGATCAGTTTCCCCCAGACAAGCAAAACTCCACTCTCTCCCCAGTTGGAGGTCCCCATCCTGGTGCGGAGAAGCACAACCGACTCAGCAGTAATGGCGCTCCACGTTACTTCGGCCGCTGGCCTGACTCGAAGGGAAAAAGAAGGATTCATGGCTCCTCCCTTGCCGCGATTGGCCACGGTGCTGGAAACGGGACCTGGAACCTCTGCGACATGCCGTAACAGGCAATTTGAGCCGCCAGCGATGCGAAAATGAAGCCCCCCCCCCCAAGCGAGCGTCTGTGGGTTGGGACGGGGCGCGCGGCAGGGGCGTTGTTGCGGCGATCCTGGGGATTGTGGAGACGCAGTCGGCCGTAAGCTGAGGTGCAATTTGCTGGGTTTTCCCCACGCACAATGAGATAATGACGTAGCCGTCGTTGAGCGCGAGATCAAGTCTGAACCGTCAGGCTACCCAGCCATGCGAATGCTGGGGATTATTACTCATCGGTGGCAGCTGAGAAGTCAAAGAGCCGTCTGTTTGACATTGGGCCGGCAAGATTTCCCATGTTCGGAAGCCGAAAGAAGGTCTTTCAGCCTTGGCATGCAGTATGTGTGAAACTATAAGTGCTTCTTTGTCTCATGTTTCGCAAAATGTAGGACTGAATTCGATGTGTTCCAAACAACAAAGCAAAGAATGGCCACCAGAGACCGTTCAATCCCTACACAAGCTCATGGCCGGCTATTCGGTCTTCTACTGACAGATTACGAACCAGGTGTACCGATGAATGCCAGTCATTTTCCTTGATCAAGTGTTGATGCCGATGCAAAGCCTGCACACGCACTACGCAATGTTACACCCCGGGGATACTCCCTCCTCTCCCCTAGAGAAAGCTCGCGAGTGAGCACACACTGACTGGGCCATGGCCAGACAACACCGCATGTGCAAGACCGCAGCCATTGGCTCGATTGCGAGACTCCCCGTTTTCTCACCTGGAGAGACGCGAAATCACCACCCCTGCCTCGGGCTGCCAATTGCAGGAACGAAGTCCCATTCCCGATTCCCGATTCCCCGCATTGGCTGCTCCCCCAGACCTGCTCCGGATCCGCATGCGAAAATGACAAGAAAGAAACCACCCCAACCATTGTCTGCCGGTGGAGCACCGTACGACTCTGCGTCCAGGCAGAAGTTTTCCAAAACGCTGCGAATCATGTCGTCGGTTGGCGGGCGGCAGGGGTTCAGATGCAGGTCGCGCCCGAGTGCCGCTGTTGGTCGCAGGGATGCCAGCGCCGACCGTCGGAGATCTGCAGACTTGCGTGGGTGTGTTCGCCGTCATGTGAATCCGAGCCGTTGCAAGGATATTAAAGCAGTGGGCTGGGAATCTCGCATGCGCGTGAGCGACTGGCGATGATGCCAAGCATGACAGCATGATCAATCATGTTCGGCTAGCTATGACTATAGTGAGAAGACTCGTGAGCACAGACATTGTTGCCAGAAGACTTAGTTCCATTGGGTCCTTTCCTAGGAACATATCGCACCACTATCTGTTCCCGAGCTCAAGTTGGCATTGTCCCGAAATGCTTTTGTTAACACTGTATTACGGCCATCTGTATTAGGCAATTCCGAGAGGGAGAAAACCCCAATTTCCAATCATAACAATTGGTTCATTCCTCAGGATCCTCAACCGTTTGCAAATAGGTCTGGACCATCGATTCGCCTCGTTGTCTCGGGCCTTCCCTGTAAGCCACGCCGACTTTAGCCGACCAACGGCCGAGAAGATAACGCTGATCCAACAAAAGGCTCTACATGGCCGTGTATGCTTATTTTAAATATAGAAACCCACGTGTTCTGAAGGCATAGCTTTTGTTTTATTGCCCATCCCGTTGTCGAGCGTGGAGCCACTTCATTTATGAGTTTAGCAGTATCCGGCAATACATGATGCAATGGTACATATTAAAAAGAAAAAAAAAGTGACGCAACCCAGCGTTGAACAATGGCCCAGAAGAAATTTTATAGACATTAATTTATTAAAAATTAGCTAGTTCTCGTAAACTCGGTACCGGGTCTATCCCTCGGTGTCTTGACTTATGCACACATAGCATCGTAATCTCCTCACTTGTACTATTCCTACCTCAGATATCCGCAAGAAGCTTGGGGATAAGGATATCATTGTACCACCAAATGTGAGTCTGGAACTGAGCAAACCACGCACCCCCAGTCCACCACGTAGATCGGAGACCCTGAAGGGCATACAGGTCCTGAATAAATCCCGCCTTGAGCTCATCGGCCGAAACACGAGCATGCATCGGCCCGTGCTCGGCATAAGCAACAATCTCCAGCTCCGCAGAGTCAGGCTTGTCCACGGCGCCGGCGCTGACCAGCGTGTCAAAGTTGGTCTGAGCAAGAGCCTTGGCCTCGGTGCTGGTCAAGCCGTCCTTTCCAATGACGAGGAGCCGGAAGTAGTCTCGGCCCTCGTCCTCCTCAGTGCCCATGTAGTCAAAGCGAGCTGTGAAGGAAAGCTCCGGGTTTGCCAGCCAGTTGTTCGGTGCCGCAGACGCAGGCAAGTTGGTGAGAGAGTAGCCCTTGGGCAGGCTGGGGTTTGAAACAATCCCAGCATGGAGGCTAGAGTAGGAGAACTTGTCAAAAACGGCCTTCTCCTGCGTGTCCAATTCAAAAGGCGCAAGGTTGCTTTCAGTAGGCTCAATGGCGAGAAGGAGGCGCTTGGCTTTGACAGTTATGGTCCCGTTCGTGGCTGTCTTGACCTGGAGTGTGACAGTCTCATTGGATCGATCGGAACTCAGGACGGTCGAAGAATACAGGACATCCTGTCCAAGTTTATTGGCAAAAGCATCATAGATGTCCTGGTTTCGGCCAGAGACGGGGGCGAAGCTGGATTCCGTGCCAAGGAACGAGCGAGCCATGGGGCCTCCAAAGGCCTGCATAACCCAAATGGTCAAAACGTTTGTGACATCACCCAGACCAAGGCCAGTGACCTTGAAAAGGGTAGGTACAACGGCCTCAATGTCGTGCTTCTTGACAAAGTCGCCAAAGGGGATGAGAAGATCCTCGGGAATGTCTTCCGGTGCCCAAAAGTCCCAGAAGCTGGGCAGTAGTTTATCCTCGTACAATTCGCAGAGTTCAGCATACGTCGCCAGAGCTGCCATTAACTGAGAAGATGTCGGAGCGGTGTAGTTTACACCCTTTCCAGTGCTAAAGTCGATGTATTTGGTAGTTGTTGATGTGCGCGAGGGTGTGGCGGTCTCCACCCCGAGGCGATCATTGACAAACTGCTCACCATTGTGAATATCAAGGAAGGACTGAACGCCATAGTTGTAGAAGCTTCCTGAATTGGCAGTGTAGCTATTCACGTGGCCGCCCTTGACGAGCTTGTCAGCGCGGGAGACGCCACGTCACGATTTAACCGCTTACCAAGTGATCTCGCTTCTCAATCAAGAGAATGCTGTGGTTGTAGTCCTCGCGGAGGCGGAAGGCAGCATGGGATCCAGAAGCACCACCGCCCACAATGACAACGTCCCTCTCGACAGTAGTGCTGATCGGGGTGGCGGTGGCAATTGCGGCAAGGCCAACAGTGGCTAGGCACCTGACGAAACGCTGAGAAAACGACATCTTGGAGTGATAACGAGAGTCCAGCGAGAGGCTACAGCCAAAGAGTAACATGTATGGGCCAAGAAAGGCTTGAAAGGTCAGAAACCGCTGAGCCAACAGCGTGGTTTAAGTAGCGTGTGGATGCCAAGGAGGGAGCCATCCACCATGTCGGGAGCTTGCGAGAATTCAAGGTCCGGCCGCGCGGTTAGCCATGTGAGAGCTATGGAAAATCACAAGGCTCAAGGATGGTCGTAGGGATACAATGGATCATTACAACCTGGTTCATCAACGGTGGGTGATAGAAGCTAATTTGCGAGCAACCCGGCGAGGATCTTGGTTCCTTGCCAAGGAGGTGCGGGCGAGACGGCACACGTTCCAGGTCATCCTTCTAGGGGATTCGTAGCCTAGGCGGAACGATATGGGGCTACGGGGCGCCGCTCAACGGGATTTTACAGGGGCTGTTGCTAGCCTCAGCATCGCTGTAAGCCGGACGACAACGCTTGTTGGCTGCCTGTGTTTTTTTTTTTTCGCCAGCTACGATAAAGCACATGGATTCAAGGAAGCAGGCTTAGTATGGTCATATCTCTGCCAAGTTTTACCACGAATTCGAACTTGGAAATTACTTAGATGACCTCTTTTTTAAAAGAATTTGCTGGTCTAACTCAATCGGTGATGGACAGGGGATTCTTCAAAGCCGTGATCCACCCGTCGCTTGCCAATGGCCCTGTTACCAGGAACAGCACATCACTGTTCAGGTGTAAGCGGATGGGTCTAGCAAGGTTAAAAAAGGACAAGAGCAGAAAGAAATGGTGCCACTCGAAGGTTCAACTCACCTGAAATATAGGTCGTGACCTATAGTCGACCTGAAAAGGAGCACCAAGCTGCGGTCCTTGGACACTGTCAATATCAAAATCGGCGTCTACTCAATTTTGCGGTTCTCTAGGCTATTCCCATATTTTCGACGCCAGCACATTGATTTGAAAGAGAATTGAACATCAACTGTGGCCTTGAAACTTGACCCATGGGATCTGGCGACGATCTCTCCGATTCTAATACAGCCAAAGCGCTTCAACCATGGCATGTGCACTATCATGCCAGCCACGTGGGTGTTGACCATCAACCAAATATTCATCACTATCCTCAACAATACAACCCAAAGGTTCGGAGTAAAATGGTGCAAACTGGTGGGGTGTTCTGACACCCTGGCGGAGCTATCGCGGTGGGCCCTTTGCCATCGCTTGCGAATACTCCGGAGTTAGTATCACTTCTTTACATTTCCCAATTTAGCATCATGTCCGTGTTTTCTTACAAGAGATAAATTTAAAGGCTTCTTGTGTATCACATATTTCCCAGTCAATTGCATATGTATCCAGCCTCCCACATGGTCATGGGCTAATCCACATCCAATGCATTTCTTGCCCTTTGTGCACATTCTTGAACGTCAGGCCATAGTAAAAATGTGCAGAATCATTTCTATTAGCCATCATAGCCTTCTTTC
This sequence comes from Calonectria crousiana, assembly GCA_013406985.1. Lineage (NCBI taxonomy): Eukaryota > Fungi > Ascomycota > Sordariomycetes > Hypocreales > Nectriaceae > Calonectria > Calonectria crousiana. The sequence goes on along the minus strand of VTGD01000051.1, from coordinate 30,219 downwards.
CCCTTCTAGAATATCACTTCAGAGATAGGAAATAGGATATCAATCTTTCTCACCACGCAACAGCCGAGTCTTGGACAAATGCGCATGACCCAGGTTGGATAACACATCCTCAGTCTTTTTGCCGCAATCATCGAGTCTCTGTGGCTATCTTCCAGAACAATTCCAATGTAAATGTGCCAATCTCGCCCAGGGAATATCCAATAATCTAATACGCGTCCACCCAGCCCTTCCAGGCTTGACGTCAAATGTGGACCCATGGCGGGAGCAGGGGTGCAGGGGAGGAGTCCTCCTGAACGAGAGCACAACCAAGTGGAAATTGGGATGGAAAAGAGCAAGGATTTCTCTAACCGACTTAAACAGCCCCTCTGGCCACATGGCGTCCCATCCGATGGTTCCCCCAATCAGCCATCACCAGTAGTCTAGGTCTGAGCTACCGCCTTCGTGCACGATCAACTTCCAACAACAGGCTCAGCAAACCCTTCAGTTTCCATGGCATCGTCGCTACCGTCGCTATATTAGAATTAGACCTCGAGATTCTCGATTCTCGTCGCTGCGGGTTTAACTGCCCAAAGAGGTTTGGGGCTCTGGAGAGTCGTCAGACCATTGGACCTGAATACCAGGGTGAAGGGTCGCCGGGCCCTGTCGTTCAACAACCTCGTCTACGCAGGTCGGTATTCGGCCATTCAAAATTTTCCATGGCAAATTTGCCTCCGGTAGGGTTCAATTCGGACCCGAACCAGACCGTCCCACAATCCTTCCCCAGTGGAATAAGCTTCCAACTCATCTGCTAACAAAGAGGTTGTTGATATTAGGCTTAATAATAGCAGATCCACTGGCATTTAGACAGTCTATCCATTACCAGTCCATGACCTCACTGCCATCCGAGCTCAAATAGGAATCCCAGCCAGCGCCATGAGCAGTAAAACCTGTCTGCACGCGCCGATATTCTGGATGACGCCAGTTGGGGTGAAGTCCAGCGAAGTCTAGGCTGGGGTGAGAATCCTCTGCCAATCTGTGCTTCACCTGTAAAACCATCCCGTGTCCGCAATCCCAGCCCCTTATCACCCGGCATTTGGACGCATAATCTCTGGCCAACGGCATGCCGGCTTCCAGGTCCACAGCACCGGGTCTGCCGCAGTTGTCAAGGTCACAGCGGCCCTTCCCAACTCCATCCAGTAGTTCATCCCGCCGTTCAGTATTACATCTCCGTCAAAACTGACAGCGTGACCCTTGCGACATATTTGTTCACTTATAGCCCTAGATGTCGTGTCTCTTCGAGCGGTGACTAGCAAGAAATGAGGAAATGGTCCCCCTAGAGCTGGGGGGGGACATACAAGGCCCTTTTTTTTTTTAACGGAAAAGAAGTTAACCCGTTGTGTTCATCCAGCAGAAGCGATTCGTAATGGTCTGATGAAGAGTAAAGAGTCGTTTATGAGACCTGTCTAGGCTACGGAGGCGAAATACTAATCCTTATTCGAGATTCTGTGTCCATTGCTTTTGGATGCCCCTTCACGGCCCAGCATATTATTGTTGAAAATGTTTCCATCCCCGTCATAATCCATTCCATCAGTTCTGCCTGTACGGAACCCATCCAAAAGACTCCAAGAGCCGGTGTCTCGTGAACTTAGCTAGTCCCACCGATTCAGGAAGACGACGCAACAACGATCGCCATGTCAACAACAGGTTCAAACACCGCCGTTGATCCAGAGAGGGCAGCTGAGAGCAACCTCGGGCGGATTCTTGGCATCACAACGACATGCCATGTTCTGGCATTAACCTGCGTCGGTCTGCGACTCTATGTACGACTCGGCATGAAAGGAGCTGGGCGAGATGACTGGACCATGCTGGCATCAGGGGTCAGTTCGCGACGAAAGGTTGCCCGAGTTTTATTGTATATTCTAACTAGATCGAATCGAGAGCAGGCTTGCGCCTTTGTCGGCTGGCTTATCTTTGTACTTCAGTCGTTCCACGGGCTTGGGCATCACCAAGACACGATCGAACCTTCAGACTACATTGAGCTTCAGAAGGTTGGTTTCTGGCAATCAGTCATCTCGGCTACTTGCGCAATGGCTCTGTTGAAGGTTTCTATTGCGTTGAACTTGCTGCGACTAAGCCAAAGCAAATGGTACTTTTGGTCGCTGTGGGTTAGCATCGGTATGTAATCACACGGGCGCATTTCTTCGTGTGCCCAGATGTTACGATAAAACTCACATTGCCCAGGTTTTGTCTCGGCGTACAGTTTCATGGGTGTCATGACATTTTTCCTGCATTGCCAGCCCATGGCCAAACACTGGAACAGCAGTATTGAAGGAACATGCTATTCCCCTATCCTTTTCGTACAGTTTTCTCTAATCAACACATGTTTGTGCCCATCGCTTACCGGTCCTCGTGCGGTCTCACGTTAACACGGTTCAGCCTTCAACATCTTCACCGACGTGCTTTTTGCCACGTTCCCTATCCCGGTAATCTGGACACTCCAGATGAAACTTCGAACCCGAATTTATCTCATTACCATTCTAAGCCTCGGATACATGTGAGACCTCCCCACTTCCCGACAATATTTGGGCATGTCTAATTTTCTTTTCTCAGGGCGGTGGTGATGGGTGTCCTGAAGGCAATCTTTCAAATAGCATTCTCAAAAGATACGGATAAGACATTGTGAGTTAATTCTAGCTTTAGCTGGATTTCATCATAATTAAAACCTCAACAGCAACCAGTGGATCCAGTTCTGGGGATTGTAAGTTGTTTACCCTACCACGTGCAACCATGAAGCAAAATCTAACCTGCAACAGTCTCCAGCTGAATATCGGAATGATCGCCGCGTGCGCGCCCTCGCTCAAACCGCTCGTTGCCAAAGCACTCAAGTTATCCTCAGCCTACAGCTCGAATCCGTACGCGAACCGCTCCTACGGCGCAAGCTCCCGGCGAATGACGGGCGGCCGCACGCCGGCAAACACGGGCAATTTTTCCCGCAACGAAGATTTTGAGCTCGGCGATCGACGGTTCGAGAACGAGAATCACGGCCGTACCACCGTCACGACAAGCTTTTACAAGGAGAGTTCCGACAGGAACCGGTCCGGGAGCGAGGAGATGATTCTGGGCGATCAGCCATTCAAGACGGGAATTGTCCGCACGACCGAGGTAACGGTTCAATAATAAAATCAATACCATTTTTGAATACCCATTTCGTCTTAATTTTTAAACTAAAAAATTCGGCGGCGAACAACTGTTGATTTGGTTGCCGATCGGGAGTGCAGGAGTTTCAATTATGCCGCTTCAGGCCATTCAGTTATATCCGGAGAGCCTCCTTATACCTATTTTTTTTTATCATCATGTACCATCCTAAGTTTCAGATTAACCAGCATTACACCCTTGGCAGATCTCAATAATATGTTTATGAAGCTCTCGCACAAGTGATTGAATTTGCAATAATGATGTTGCCCATAGTTCTACATCAAGAGGTGGCCCAGTGGCAAAGGCAACGGAGCTTCTACAAGAAAGCTACTGAGTGTAGCTTAATACAGCTCAAAGTTTTCCTCATACAAAATAGACAAAAAACTATTTTCCCAAATTACTTACATAATCCCGTTGTGTGAGGATAGTCTTGTCGCCTCCCATCCCGGTCGATTCCAAATCCCCTTCTTACAAGGGTGGGTGCCTCTTTCAACTTACTAAAAATTATTCCTGATTTCAAAACTTTAGGCCCCCAAACGTGCTGCCTATATGTACGATTAGTATTTATATCCATATTTTTCCTTGCCGCCTCCGCCCTGCTCCACTCAAACACTGCACCACGCCACCATTGAAACACGAAGTAGCCAACTCATCACATTCTTCAAATAGGATAGGAGACCTGCCAATGTCATTATGCCTCACTAAATATACTGTACCCCAAAAGAGAACAGGGCTTTGAAGCTTCCGGTCCCCATGAGGAAGCGCAAGCGTCCGTTCGGCGAAATGTCAGGAAATACAGGCGACACCCCGTATCATTGCCAAAAACATGGATGTGCTTTATTTTTATTCTTGTAATTCCCCAGCTCTCAGGCGTCCCACCTTCCATTCTTAGAGTTTCTGGAACCACCCGAGGGAAATGAGATGGCGCCGTTTCCCAGCACGGAACTGATCTGCGACAGGAGTTGTCGGAGCTCCTGAGTCTTCACATAAACAACACGTCAAAAAAAGATCTCGGTCAGTTCTCATGAAAAGAAAAACCACCTCAGCTGTGTGCTGTCGGAGAAAATTGACAAATCACAAGGCATAGCCCCTGCAGGGGACCCTCAGCCTAAGATCAGGGAGTTTATAGAAGAAGGCCCCAAAAGCGGAAGTTGCTAAACTCGTCTTGGACCACACTGACCTGCCCTCCGCAAATCACCCCAAGAAAAGTTCCTGAGATATTATCCGCCAGTGGAATGGGACGCTGGGTAAAATTGCGGATTACCGCGGCAATTTCAAGGCACCAAGCATCGGCAAATGATGCGCGCGAAGCTGCCTCATACGAAAACAGAGTCATGTTAAATAGAACAATTGAAGTCGGTGCATGGAGTTGAGAAAAGTATTGTCACTTGCTCAGCAATACCCTCAAAACCCCACCTTGTTTTATGCATACCAACTCCGCCATGTCTCTCCTCCGCGCCATCGCTACTGGTCTCGCAGCTGCGGGCTCCGTTTGGGCCAATGGGCTCCAGGATGTGACCGACTTTGGTCCTGTGTACAATACTTCGTTGAAAATGCAAATCTATGTTCCCGAAACGCTCGCGGCAAAGCCGGCAATCGTGCTTGCAGTAAGTGCCGTGGCCCTCACAATCCACCACTGGCGTTTAGTTCGAATGCTTACATGTTTCCGCAGTTGCACGGTTGCGGTGGCAGCGGAGAGCTGTACTATTCGCAGGCTGGATACAGCAGCTACGCGGACTCCACCGGTTCCATCCTCATCTTCCCGTCGTCGCAGAAGGACTCCAACTGCTGGGACGTGTCCAGCGATGCCGTGCTCTCGCACGGGAACCACGCCGACAACGAGGTCCTCGTCAGCATGATTGACTACACGGTCAAAAAGTACAACGCCGACGCGAGCCGCGTCTTTGCCACCGGGAGCAGCAGCGGGTGCATGATGACCAACATCCTCTGCGCCACCTACCCCGACGTCTTTGCCGCCGCCACGTGCTACTCGGGCGTCGCGGCCGGCTGCTTCGAGGGATCCCCCGGCTCCAGCCCCATCAGCTCCAACCGCTCCTGCGCCAACGGCGCGGTGCAGAAGACGGGCGAGCAGTGGGCCGCCCAGGTCCACGCCATGTACCCCGAGTACACCGGCTCCTACCCCAGCCTGAAGACGTGGCACGGCACCGCCGACTACCTCGTCTTCTACCAGAACCTCAAGGAGCAGATCAAGATGTGGAGCGCCATCTTCGGCATCGGCCTCTCCTTCAACGAGACGTCAACTCCCGAGGCTGGCTACACCACCATGGTCTTTGGCGATGGAACCCAGTTCGAGGCCGTGTCTGCCGTCGGCGTTGGCCACACCGTGCCTATTCACCAGAAGGCCGATTTTGAGTGGTTTGGCCTGCTATGAAGAGACACGTGTACAATGATAGTTTTTGCCAATTAGTGTATTGATATATTTTTAAAATTCCATGTACTGTTTCCCAGTCTTGGATATTCTTTAATAGTGTGGTTCCGAAGCATGAGCACCAGGAGCATGTCCAATTATTTGTGACATTTTGTCCTCATCCTCTTGTATCACTCTATTGAAATAGCCTCCTCTTGAATGTACTAAAAAATAATCAGAACAAATACGCCCTTTGTCACAAACATGTGCGTCCCAAAGGACGAACAGTGGGAGTGGGAGTTGTACGCATCCTTGCTGGGGCCCCGATGACACCGGAAACTTCAGCCTTGTCCTCCGAAATGAAAATAAGATCCACGCATGAGTCCTGGGTAGGTTTTCATATTCTAGTTTCCCCAGGTTTCAAGTACGAACTTGCAAGGGTTGAGGATTGTTTCGGTCTGCCAGGACGGGGGTCAACTCACCTTGACCTACGTATAAGGCGATTTACCTGCACCATTAACCACATACGACCATGGCTCTCGGACAATACGGGATTCCATCAAGTCCTCCTCCATGCTGTAAAATATATAATAAACCAAGCGCTTCAATAACAGGTCGTAAATGTGCGTTTGTATAGCACTTATGCATTAGGAAGAGGGTTCGTTCCGTCTGAGGCCCCATGTGCCTCCGCTCTATGGCGTTGTCTTTTCGTCCATGCATCAGGATTGTCAAATGCGGCGTTGCATTGATCACATAGTTGAGGAGCCTTGAAAATTATTGGAATAAATGGTCAGCAAAATTTTGAAGCCGTGAATGAATTTGACGGGGAGGTGAAAATAAAATACCATACCTCATCTCTGTCCAATAATTCTTGAGGAGTGTAAAGTCCTCGAAGATCGTCTATAGATACCATGAAAAGTCCCATTTGCCCATCAACCGTGCTGGTTTTCTCCTGGCTATGGGACAAGATTTCATCTCTCAGTTTTGAGAAGCCATTAGGCACAACATCTGGGAGATCATGTTCAAGATCGACTTTGAGGTGAGCGTACACCTTTGCCCAAGTGTACGTAATGTAAGCAATGGAGGACGGGTTATGCCCATCACGGGCTGGTATCATGAGACGGAAATTCATCTTGTCAGATGAGCCACCAGCTTGAGTGATTTTTTTAAAAAGGAGAGCAGAGATGTTGTCGTTGTCGGGGTGGTCTTCGTAGAACGGGGGGATTCCGTAAGTTCCAGGGAACTGATTGGCTTTCAGGAATGTATCAAGAGTGGCAACCGAGACTTTGAAGCCTCTAAGAAGCGTAGTAGAAGTCATGTTGGGTAGGTTGGGCTTTTTTGGGTTGGATCAAATGGAAATTGAACGATTTTATGGGAGGTGACGTGACGGACTAGATTATCAATATCATGCCAAAACATAGTGTGTTGGTAGGCGTTACCCTCTAGCCAAATTAGCTCTAGCCTTAGTAATCAGGACCCTGGAGGTAAAAGGGGATTAATTAATACACAAGCATTCACACAGTTCATATCCCAAGACCGAAATAGAGTCGTAAGCTATGAGCGGAATGCCCCGTCAGAATCAACTGACAGACTGCTGAATCCGATGGTACAAGTGCCAGATCCAATTACGACGCGTGCCATAACAGTTGTATGTTTGTTATATTTATGCGATCCCCATATACTTTTGCTCTTTTTTCCTCTCTTGTGACCATTCACCGCTACAACCCAAGAATCTTAACGAAGGCAGCCACAGGCCACTTGGAGCCACGGCTAGCCTATTAAAGGCCGCCTACAGCGCCCTTTTAGTATCAATACAACATACCTATTACATCTCATTCAACTCACAACATTTTCTTACAGCAAGGCCACTCTATATACACATGGCAAGTCTTTGGAGCCGATCGAATAATGGCGATCCCCAGCCGGTGACGGGGTCCCATCCTTTCACAGCTTTCCACCCCGCATTCGAGACTACCGGCGAGGGAAGACCCCAGACGCTCATGCCTTGGCACCCAACTGACTTGCCCTCGGTGATGCTAATGGAGAATTAGTCTTTATTTTGTAGCTGAGGGTAGAAGTGAAGCTTACTCTTTGAATGCTTCCTGGCCAACCTGGTAAATCCAGGGATTGAGAAAGCCCATTGGTGGCTTGCCCTTACTCAAGCGTTCATTATTGATGAGAGCAATCATGGACCCAAATACGGGAGACGCCGCGCTACATCACCGTTAGACAGATGCAAGAAAATGCCACAGTTCATCACGAGCAACCCACCTGGTCCCTCCCGTCGTCTGCTGGGCGTCGTGGTTCATTATCCGGTGACCCCATGCCAGAGCGGCGACATCCGGGTACGCTCGTCCCTTGGGATTGTAGTATCCCTCCCACTCCTTTCCCAACCTCTTGAGGTACGACTTCACCGAGCCATCTTGCCATGGTGGTCGAGTCCAGTACTCCGAAAAGCCTCCGCTGGATGCGTTAAAGGCGACCTCTCTGTCATATCCCTCCGTGCCGCCAACCGAGGTGACATAAGGACACGAGGGTGGAAAGTTTGGCAAAAACTTGGTTGCGTTTTTCCCGTCGTTGGACATGCAAGACTGCCCAGGGCCACGATTTCCGGCGGCGACAATGATAGAAACACCTCGCGCGCCAAGTTGGCCAAACATGTTGCAGACTTGGTGCGCGTATGCCTTGGGAACGTGCTGCTCGTTGACGCTGTACGAGATGGATATGACTTGGGGCAGCTTGTTATCATCCAGGCCGAGGAGATAGGTTGTGAGTTCGAGAAGCGGCTCGATCCACGCTTCGTTCTTATCGTACAAGCTAGCATCGTTAGTCGAGGCCTGTCAAGAAACGCGATCACGATGAGAAAACTCACTCAAGATCCGGGATAAAGTCGTGGTTTTCCCCTCCCACGGAGAAAAAACGCACAGGAACTTTACCAGCCAAAGACACCGCCCACTGAATGTTGAGATTCGCCTCGCCGCTGGGATACTCCCCTTGAGGGTTCTGTCCGCCGTTCACGAGGGAGGTGGAAAAGGTTCGGCCTTGTTGGCTGGGATCGAAACGCTGGAGAAATTCTGAAAGCTGGCCGTGCTGCGCTGCTTGCTGGATCAAGTCAACATCATTCACATGCAGAAATCCAAAGCACATTTACCTGGTTAAACCCGGCGATTCCATAGAGCGCTCTTCTGTGCGGGGCCTGGTAACCCTTTTCTGGCATTTTGTACAGTTTCCTCAAGCAAGCTGGGGTCAGTTCCTGCTTGCACTGGTCCACGCCCAGATGTGCCCTTTCTTGATTGGTGCTCTGCAGTTTAAAATCCTCAGACGGAGGCTTCATTCCCCGAGGCTTGTTGAGGTTGTGAAAGAAAGTTGTTGGCTGGATGGCGGTAATGTAGTCGCGCACATGCATCGGGACGGAGTACTCTCTTGTTCGCACCACGTGCTCATCATTGCGAGTATAGACACCAAATCGAGTTGTGAGGAGACTCTCAGCCTGCGATACGGTGGTCCGAACATGCAGCCACTGGCCGTCGTCTTGCACGTTGGTCTTGGGAACGCCAGCATCAGAGAGCCACAGCTTGACGGATTCGGCAGCCAGCTTTGGGGGGTCGAGAAGAGCCTTTGCCGCCTCACGAGAAAGATGCTTGCCGTAGTTTTCATGGGAAGGGTCCGATATTTCGTAAAGAGTGCGCTCAAGCAGTTGGTCATCCTCGGGCTTCAGCCCAATGGAGAGCTTGATGGGTTTGTGCGCAGCGGGAAAGCCGACTTGTTCCCATCCGGCGGGAAGTTGGTCGAGCGATTCGACAATAACAGGGTAGGCGAGCGCGATGACCACTTGTGATACAATTAGCCAAAGTGCCCGGCTCAGAAAATGAGACGCCATTTTGACTGCAGAGTTATCACCAAAAACGAACACGGAGCAGAAGGGAACCAAGTATGAGTTCTGTCCCTCCAGCGTGACACTTTTTACAATATTTATACATGATGCTGCTTCATCTCCAATTCCCACAATGGAACATGCGTTTTCTTGGCTCATTGTGCGCCCAATGTAGTTGTGGTCCAAACGAGTAAGGACGCTGCAGGCGAAAGCAGAACAATACCAAAGCTTCATATTATTGTGTCACTTAGCCGCAACACCAGAACGCCACATTACTGGGACCCCGGACCCTCATGCCAGATCGATCAAAAATATTTGTTTAGCCAGGGGATGGATCTCGCGCCACGCACCTATTTCACCCGGTTCTTTTGCGCAGCCAAGGATTAGAGCTTTCGGTGGCTGCCTCTCAGACAACTCCAAAAGTTCCCCAACGTTCCAAAAGGGAGAAAGAAGGCGAGCATGGTGAAATGAATAGACGGGATCGACGTTAGCCCTTGCTCCAGCGGGCACGATTATGATGTCGTGGACAATAAAATATTCGGATACCAGTTATGAGATGGAGATGCCAATTGAAATGACAAAAACTACGAGCTACGGTGGTGCAAGAGCTGGATTGACAGGGACAGTTCAATAATATTATCCTAGGAAGGGTTCAAGGCTATTAACTTTCGGACCCCGTGGTGAGAAGGCGATCCTCAGAAGGTTTATCAAAGCTTGGGAATCTTTATGATCGCGAGGGGATATTGTGCAGCATCGGAGATCAGGTGCTGATGCTGTACACTAAGGGCGATTTCGAGACTGTGCTGCGAACATGGATAGAGACCAAGGTCTGTTACCCAAAGTTGGCTTGCATCGTCGCCCCTGTTTGCGAAAAAGGAGATAGCTGTTCAAAGGCCGAGCAAGCACTGCGCCATTATCCGCGTGTGTGTAGGCACACTGATGCTCCAAGGTCAGGTATTGTCAACTCCCTGTAGGGTGCGAGCAGGTACGCCAAAGGTACTTGATAAACGATGCACATGCACATGAAATGCCTGTTTATGCAAACAAGCTGCGAGTTATGATATTCCGTTCCACAACGAGCCAGAATACATCCTCCGTCACAATTCACATGCACAATTAGAAGCACTGTGCATACCTTCCTAGGCAGGACCGCTTTTGTCACCATCATGCCAGGCAATTTCGCATCAGATAGGAAGCGAGTCCGCTATCGGAGAGTGATTCACCACATCAGCGAATCAGCACGTGAAAGCTGGAAGCAAACATCTCCAACCTCGCTTCCCCCAGTTCGTTTGCCCGTCGTTGGTGCAAGCGTCACACGGCTCGGTGGGTCCTTCCCAGCCTCGAGTAGGCACCAGCCTGCTTGCTACCAGCCGCACAGGTACGCAGCCTGTCAGCAGCCAGAATTCTGCCGAACCCAAAATCACCCAGCCGCTCTCACCGCCTTTGAAGTTTCTATAAAGATCGCATCCGCCCCCCGACTTTTGGACTATTTTTCCCTTTCTCCTTAGCTCTCTTTGCCTTTTGGCTTAGATCAAGTGTAGTATCTGTTCTTTTCAGTTTAATCTCTGAAAGATGTCTAAGGACATCAATCGTGATTATTCTTATTTTTGGCTTTCGGGCGGATTCCTCTGTGCTTGCACATGATTCCGCCCACAGTGTCCCTGGTATTACACTGCTTCCAGGTGACGCGAACACTACATGGGCTCACGTTTTCATTGTCGACTCAGGCTTGCCTGGGCTGCGAGGAAGACATCGCACTAGTGACGTGGTAAGATTAAAGTATACTGAAGATACATGATGATGAAGTGTTCGTAATGTGGTCGAGATATTGCACGTAGGAAAGCGCACTTCACATCGCCGTAAATCCAACATGATAATGTGACTGTTCGAGGCAAAGAGCAAACCTCGAATTACTTTTCTCCCTTCGTAGCCAGATGAAGCCAATCATTTCCGCGTAATCACATCCGCCGTCCCAATTTTCACCTTGCATCTCAAGCTTCAATCCCACACCCGCAGAGCCTCAAAAACCTCCATCAGCTCAACCCAGTATGTCGTCCGACAAGCCCCTCCTCGACCCCGCCATCTTCTCCTACCTCAAGGACAAGCTCGAGGAGGAGACGCAGGTCCGCGATACCCTCACCCAGATTGTCCAGCGCCTGGAGCGTGCCGTCGCTGCCACCCAGGGCCTGCTCTCCCGCGTCCACTCCACCACCCGCGCCCGCTGTGAGTTCTAGACAGAAAACGGAGGGTTTCCATCTGAAAAATGACTTCTGACAAACGGTTGGGGGGGAGAGAAAGACCCAGCACTTGTGACTCAGCTCGAAGAGTCCATCAAGGAACAGGTGACGATTGTGGCAGAGCTCAACGAAGTGGCAAGCAAGCAGCCGTACTACAAGTAATTTTTTGCCCCACCACCAAAGCAATCAGCAACACCTCAACATGATGCGCTGATGCCCACCACAGGTACAATGCCAAATGGGCCAGAGCCGTGCAGAATGCCATTGGCACCGTTGTCTACTGCGGTTGGCTGGGCGGCCTAGGCACCGACTCTCAGCCCAGCGAGCTCGGCCGCCTACTGACTCTCGAACAAGTTGGCGAGATCTTCAACGGTAAGAACCCCCCCCTCTAATACTGCCTGCGTGCTTGTCTTTCCCTCTCTTCCATTCCCTATCTGACACGCCACGCCCTCGCAGTCCCCACCAACCTCAAGGACCGCGACGCCTTCCACCTCACCATCGAGGAGTACCTCCTCTCACTGACTGATCTGACGTCGGAGCTGGCCCGCCTGGCCACCAACGCCGTGACCCACGGCGACTTTGAGCTACCGCTGACCATCAGCGCCTTCATCAAGGACCTATTTGCCGGCTTCCAACTGCTCAACCTCAAGAACGACATCCTGCGCAAGCGCGCCGACGCCGTCAAGTACGACGTCAAGAAGGTCGAGGACGTCGTCTACGATCTCAGCCTCCGGGGCCTCATCAAGAGGCCCGGCGAGGGCGACACCGAGATGGCCTCCGCCGAGTAGAGCCGTTTGCGCATTCCAACAGAATTTTGGGTCAAACGGGGGGGAGGGAAGAAGAAGAAACGGGAAATCCAAGATCCTGCCTACTATTATCGCATACGGCGTGTCCTTTCTGCTAAAAGGTTCGCTTCACATCACGGGAAAATCATTAGGTTGGGTATGGTAAAACTCCCATAGTATTTTCTAAAAAGCAGTGGGGGGCATTATAATAAAAAGAAACATGAATTGTCTAGTATTGTTTGTTTGGCCTTCGTTCAGCGCTTTCCGTCTGTGATAACCGTTTCCCCAAATCCCAAGACCCCCGCCAATGATGATGATAATAGATATTTGTTTTTTTTTACAATAATGTACAACCGCCCATTCCGCACATTGTCCGTCCAGCTCTTGTCCCCAGTGGGAAAGAAGCAAATGACCAAAATATTGTTGGTCTACTAAATCATTAAATCTTCAATTGTGATGCTGTAATGTCCCCTTAATCGTGTCGAAACGTACACTTGTCTCCCCTAGCACATTTGCCCTGCTGCCAAAAGGTGCAGGGTTTGGTTCCAATCAATGCCTTGTTAGCTGGCTTGTGTGGTGGGAGTACCCCTCTCTTTCTTCGGCCATCTTTTCCGTCTCGTTGCTCGCCTCGTCCTCCCAGATTGTCTTCGGACCGATCTCGCTCCTGGTCACGATCCCACTCTCGTTCTCTAGCCGGTGCCGCCGGTGCCGCGGGGGCTGGCTGCTGCCCTTGGGCCAACTGAGTGAGCATCATATACTGCTGGTACGAGGGATCATTCGGGTTCAAGAAACCAGCAGCGCTCGAGGCCTGGGCTGGCGCAGGTTGCTGAGACGGCTGGTTTATAGCAGCCAATATAGACTGAAGCTGACTGTCGGGAATCTGCGATTGCTGCCCGGAAGCAGCCGCGGGTTGCTGCTGAGGCTGCTGCTGACCGCCCGTGACTTGCTGAAGCAATGCCATGTAGGGCGCGTAAGCCTGTTGCTGCTGAGCGTAGTACGCAGACCAGTCTTGCGCGTTGGCTGCCGCCTGGCCGCCATTCACACTCGCAGTTGCTCCCAGTGCGCTTGCTGAAGCTGAAGCCAGCATGCTCTCCTCCTCCATCTTTTGTCGCGCAGCAAGCTCCTTGTTATAACCAAAGCGCCATTCTCGGACCTTCTCGTCATCATGCAGAATCCATTCAGGTGGAGAAGTAGGCGGGAATGGCTTGCCTGCCAGACTTCGAGCCACGGTTTCAATCGAGTTTCCGCAAAGGTGAACAGATTTGTCAGAGTAATGGTAAGTTCGCCATACATCGGTCTGGATTGGGTTGGCGTCCCGCCAGTTCTTAACCGATTCGGAGCGGAGAAGAGCGAGAACTTGGTCCTCAATGGCTCGACCGAGTGCAATGGGAAGGTTGTCGTGCGTCGATGCGGAAACGTGGTGTGCTGGGGCTGCAGGGGTATGGGCAGAAGCCTGGGGTGCAGATGGTGCACCTCTCAGACGGCCCAAAATCGAGTCAAGCTTGTTTGAGGGATTGTCCCTGGCATCCAACCGCTTCGCCGCCGCATATAGCGCCCCATCCGTTCCCATCTGCTGCACATCTCTCCATCGAAGCTGAATCTCCTGGAACTTGAGATCGTCGCGAGGGAGATAGATAGCCCTCGCAGGAACCTGAGCCGGCTCAGGTGGGGGAGATTTGGGTGTCGGGGGAATATCGTTATAGTCCGTATAGAGAGCCATGAGCTCCTTTTGCTCACGGTCTGCAATTCGTTCCTGTTCGTTTGTCGTAAAGGTGACGTTTCCGCCTCGAGTGACAAAATTCTTATTTCGGATATCGTCTGAGAAATTTGAGAAATCCGTAGCCATTGGTTCCACCCATGGTTGATATGGGATGTCTTCATCGTCCTCATCCTCTTCGGCGGCGGCGCGCTGCTTGAGCACCATACCTTCAGATCGGTCATCGCCAGCATCACGGATCATATTGATCTCTCTGCCCTCATCCTCCGAGTCCTCCTTCTGGAAAATCTTCACCTGAACCAATTCAGCTTCAGGCTTCCAGCTAACACGGAGCTTCCTGCGTGCCTCCTTTCGAAGACGCTTGGCCTTTTCCTGGGGAGTTTCCGCGGTATCTGGACTCTTATCCTCTCTTGGGACCGTGGCAACGGGTTCGGCTTTTGGTGCGTTAATCGAGTCGAGAAGCGAAGCAATTCCGGACAGTGCGCTGGATGTTGATGAGACAGTCTTGGGCAATGGCACCTTTGTCTCGGGTCTAGGCACCGCCTTTACCTCTGCTCTCGACTTTTCTTCGCTTGGTCCCTTGACATCCGCCTTGGTTGCCTCAGGTTTGGGAACCGACTTAGCCACCGGCCTTGACTTACCAGGCAGGATGGAGTTCGCCGCCGCCTTGGCCGCCGTCGTTTTGGATGCCGATTGGAGCTGGAGTTTCGGTTGCGCCAACTTCTTGCTAAGAGAGTTGCCGCTAGACTCTACCGCAATCTTCTTCACAATCCGCGTGTCGCCTTCATCATCTCGGCCTCGCTTCGTAGAATGATCTGACGATTTTGTCGCCGCCTTGGCCCTGCTGGCAGCCGAAGTGCCGGTATACCCCGTGGAGGTTTCGGGCTCGGTCGCCTTGAGGACCTTCTTGACCTTGATAGAGATGTCGCGTACAAGGTCTTTGACCTCTTGGTCACCCTTGTCCGCGAATCTCTTCCGCACCGTCTCGAAATTAGTCGTCTCTGCAATTTTCCTCGTCATGGGGAAGTGCGAAAACAGCTCCAGCACAATCTTGGGAAGCTTGCCGGAGAAATCACTAGCTTTGATACACATAATCAACGTGTTGATCAAGCTGAGTACCAATTTCTGGTGCCCCCCTAGGTTGTCAAGGACCGCATTATCCGCGTGTTCAATAGTGGCATCAAGGGCCCGATAAAGTATCTCCTTCTTTTGCTCAAAATCCTGGCGACGTTTGGCAATCTCAGCCTCGGGCATCTTGTCCTTGGTTGCTTGATCAAGGTCTTGTTTCGCACGATTCACGTCACTTCGGAGTTTGATACAAAATTCGCCAGCCTGTTGTACGCGGCTGGCAATCAATGAGCTCGTTCTGGAAGTGGACTGGTCAATGTTGACAATGCCAGTAATGTCCCACGCGGCTGCCTCAGCCGGGTCAGAGGGGCGAGTGAGGGGTCGGATCTTGTATGTGTCAGATAGGATTCCAAAACTATAACAGGAGGTCGAACTCACTGGCTTATTCCGCTCCTCCTCTTGCTCCCTCTTGGCCTTCTTTTCCGCCTTGTTCTTTGACGCCTCATCAGATTTGAGCTGCTCCTTGAAAGCATGAGGGTACTCGGTATACTTGGGACGTCGTTTTCCCAGCGCCTTCATAGAGCGGTCAAATTCGTCCAGTAAATCTTTAGCCTCGATACGCCTCTCATCCAACCCCCCCTTCTCAGGGGAGGGCCGGTACTGGCTGGTGAATCTTCCTTGGACTTCACAAGGCAGACTGTAGCCAAACTCTGGGATCATGGGCTTTCCGCTCCGAGGGGGCAAGGAAACCAAGGGGGCGAGCTTATCATAGCTTTTTGGCGCTGGGAGCTTTATGCTGACATCATACACCAGGTGGGGGAGACCTTTTATGGAAGGTTGCTTGGCTTGGGCAGCCTTGCTTCGCTTGTTGAACTGAGCAATCGCATGTGCCTCTTCGGGTGTCGGGGTAGGGACAGCCAGAGAATCAATCTCGTCCGCCCTCTTCGTGGGTGTGTTGGCAAAAGCACCGGCGTCGCCAGGTGAATCCACATGTGCAGCGGTGGGCTCGGGGGTATGAACATCAGGAACACTCTTAGCTATAGCACGTTTCCGCTTTTTAGGAGATGGCTCAGCCAGGGATGACTGCTGGTGAGCCGGGTGTTCAATTTCAATAGTTTGCTGAGGAATCATATACTGGGCGGTTGTGGCGGGTGGAGGAGAAGTGCTCGGAGGGAATGTGCTTGGTTGTTGGCGAATGGGTTGCTGGTGCGCAGGCTGCTGGAAATTCCGGTTCGGAACACCCTGTGAATGGTACTCAAGGGGTTCCTGGGCAACATACTGCTGCTGGGCCTGCGGCTGGGAGAAGGCCGGCTGCTGTGGTTGCGGCGGTGGTTGCTGCTGCTGGTGTTGTTGTTGGTAGTTGTGCTGGGGGTTTGCTTGGGGTTGAGAGGCCTGTCCGTTGACAGCAGGAGGAGCGAAGGCCGAGTTCTGGGCGTAGGGTTGCTGGTTCTGGGCAGGCGAATGTTGAGGAGGCCTGCTGTAACCATGGCTGTGAGCGTAGGCGGGAGCCTGAAGTCCGTCATACTGCTGAACGGGCGTATGGCTCTGCTGGCGGTTCTGCTGGGGCATCACATGAGGCTGGGCGAACTGCTGGATAGGAGAGTCATACGAGTGCTCATTTTGGGGTGGAAACGAGTACTGCTGGAAGTTTTGGGAGTGAGCATGTGGGTGGCTTTGGACCTGGTTCATGTGGCCCATGGAGTCTCCCAAATTCATCTTGCTCTGCTGAGCATACAGATCAGGGTGAATGTCACTGAAAGCAGGGTCCATTACATCCTGGCCAGGCTGGGAAAACTGCTGGTTCAGTTCCAGAGAATCATGGCCAGAGTGGAAGTTTGGTTGGCCAGAAGCCGAGCCATGCAGGTTCCCTGCGAGATAGGAATTGCCCTGGTGCGGAGAGTCGAAAAAGTTGGAGGCTGCATCCTGGGGGTTGATGTGAGAGTAGGCGGCTTGGTCAGTCATGGACTGGGGCCATGACTGATGAGGGTCAAACTGGCCGTTCTGGCCAGCAAAGTTGTAGCTAGACTGCCATTGATGCTGGTGCGACTGCTCATCTGCGCCCGTCTGCCCAGGATTGGACCACGACTGCATCTTGGGCGATGCTCAAGGCCGCGGCCGCCACGGCAGCAGCAGCAACACCAGAAATCAACTAACTGTCAAGGCTGGCTCTAAGGCTAATGCATGTTGTCAGCGATCATCACCATGTACGTGTGTGGATGCGCAAAAGGAAGATGCAGTGACGCGAGGCCAAGTCGACCGCTGAGGGTGTGCTCGTGGCAACGGCGCCCAAGTAGCCACGTTAAAGGGGAGAGGAGCGGTGAATCAAAACGACAGGCTGGGTAGGTACTGACACGACTAAACAACGCGGCGTGAGACTTGGGGCTGAGGAACCTCAGTTAGCGGACCAATTCCGGCTATCAGAGTTCCACGGGACCCACTGGGGCTATGGCGCTAGTCCGGAATTGGCGGTTTGACAAGGGTGCTGTGGTGTCGAGACGCGCGAACAAGATAATCTGCAATGGGCGAATGAGAAACAAATCATCAGCGATGGTGCGGCAGAGAAGGATGGTGAGAATGAGGAAGTGTGTGGTAGTTGGGGCTTGGGATTGTGTATGTGCATGTGAGCGTGGGAATGGATGAAAGACGCGTGAAGTGAAATTCGAATCCTGGCAATTAGTTCAAAGCTGGCTAGAGCACCAAGCATAGGAGCCGAACCACAAGACACCACCACGCAGCCAGGATGTGGCCATGGTCGGACAAAGAGTCGGGAGCAAAGCAAACGGGGCTGACGCGCAACAAAGAACCCAGCAGACCACACAAAGGATAGATTCGAGAGTCCACGATTAAAATGAGCTGAGAATGTCGGCAAACCTCTGGCGATGGAAATGCTTCGTTCGTCATTGCATTCTTGGGGGATGAATTCTTGGTGGAGCCACACTGCCTTTCCCTCTGCCTTGCCATGGCCACTGCCAGTGGATGGGTGGTGTACCTCCATTTAGTCCTCTCTGCTGCGTTGTCGCGACCATGGCCGATCTGGACAAAGTTATGTCCCAACCCCCTGCATCATGATTTCCAGCATCTTTCGCGATCACTGGAAGACGTGATAGCAGGTCATTTGGACTCTCGTGGTACTTTTCTTTAAAACAAAAAAACGCTCACCCATGGCGTGAAGGCCAGACCTCATCTTGATCCGCCAAAACTGCGGATGCCTAGATGCACTGCCAACACGCCCCAGAGCGGGCGCTGCCGCGGAAGCCCTCCCCGCCGCATTCTGCTCTCGCCACCTGCTTTGCAAGCACGAGTTGAAATGCCTAATTGCCAGAGCGAGTCTCCACGGCAGTTACCAGGGCATCGTCTTGCAATTTAAAATGCTGCGAGATGCGACGCGTCTGATCCCAGAGCTCATAGAGATATCACAGATACAAAGCTGTTGTTTGGATTCATGGTGATGGTGGAAAAGGGGGGGTGTTTTGGACGCGACGAGATTGGAAGAAGATGTGATATGGGGAGTTGGGGGTTGGAGGATTAAGCATACCCTTGAAATGTGCGAAATGATTCCTAAAGACAGCCTTATTCCGTGTTTCCTACCGAAGGGGACGCAATCATTCCTGTCCCATTTGTATCGCGAGCGAGTCGCTGTTTACAACATCCTCGAGCGTGACCTGTCGGGGGAAAGAGAGAAAGAAATCACAAAAGACGGGCGAGCGCGGGCGCAAGCGCGAGATCTGGAAGTACCCGGACGCCTCGAGTATCTATGGGCGCGGCTCTCTGTGGCCTTTTGCGGGCAGTTCCACGGCTGCGATCTCTTGCGACTGCGGCTGCGACTTGGACCGTGACTCCGGCTGATGGTGGTGATGGATGATGGTTGATGAGGTGTCGTCAAGAGATTGGAAAAAGTCGTCCCTTGTTTCGCAACGGGGGCTGGAGTGCAGAGTATGGCCCCATATGTCAGGCACTCAGTCCCCAGCGTCAGGCACTGCCCCGCCATGACCACTGGCCGCATCGACCACCCGGCGACTCCATCAGTCACCACTGCCCGCCCGAGTTAGCGCCGCCTTGGTTGGTAGAGTCCACTGTGGCCGTCACTGCTTGCCTGCACCCAATCGTCGGCGCTTGAATCGGTCCGTGCTTCCACTGTCGCCAACTTATCCTCATGAGGGAGCTCCAGGCATACGACGTTGTACTGGTGTGGTGGGCTTGATATCGTGGCCTCAAGTCGAACAAACCCGGCATTGTCTTGACCAGAAAGCAGATACGATCGCATACATCCCCGCATAGCCCTTTTCCACCGAGCCCGACACCGAGCCCGACCCCATATTTCGCCCGCCTTGCGCATGATTCCACGGCCAGTAGCTCCTGAAGGTTGATCCCACTCCGTCCCGCGAACGACCCATCCCACCACCGATTCGAGCTCCCGCATTACCGACGTCATCTGCCACAATGGCGACAAAAGGAAACTCCCTAAGGGATCGCCAGATAGGTATTTCTATAATTATGCCTGGCGAGATTGGGCGCCAAATTGACCGCGCAAACAGCTTCCCTCCGAAAGATTCTAAATCTCAACGAGACAGTTGAGACAAGCGAGAGCGAAGAAGCGCTGGCCAATGGCCTCCTCTCTCCAGTTGCGCCCATCCTGGACGCCGACGGCAATCCTATTTGGAAAATTCTAGTCTTCGACGACCTGGGCCGAGATGTGATCAGTAGCGTTATGCGCGTCAGCGACCTGCGCGCCATGGGAGTGACGATGCACCTGTGGGTTTGACATGGCATGGGCCGAACTGGAACAACTCTAACCTCCGTCGCAATAGGCATATTGGAGCTGCTCGACACCCGATCCCAGACGTCCCTGTAATCTACCTCCTCGAGCCGAACGCCAAGAACCTTGAGAACATCACCAATGATCTTTCAAAGGGACTCTACTCGCCGGCCTACATTAACTTTCTATCCTCCCTCCCCCGCTTGCTCCTCGAGGACTTTGCGACACAAACGGCCAATTCGAACACCTCAGAGAATATTGCTCAGCTATATGATCAGTATCTGAACTTTATTGTCGCGGAACCAGATCTGTTCAGCTTGGGGATGCAGGATGAGCACACGTACTGGGCCCTGAACAGCGCAACGACTAGTGATGCGGAGCTCGATCGCGTCGTAGACAGGATCGTGAGCGGTCTCTTTAGCGTTGTGGTCACTATGGGTCAGAATTCTCCTCTTGGGCTGGTGGGTTTTGGGGCTAATATGATACAGGAGTCATCCCGGTTATTCGATGCCCCAAGGGCGCTGCCGCAGAAATGGTGGCTGCCCAGCTCGATCGCAAGCTCCGAGATCACATCCTCAACTCCAAGGACAACCTCTTTTCCGCTTCTCGCCCAGCCGCCTCTGGCGCTCCCTCTTCTCGACCAGTTCTCATTCTCCTTGACCGAAACGTTGACTTGATACCCATGTTGTCGCATTCATGGACCTATCAGTCCCTTGTCCACGATGTGCTCAACATGAAGTTGAACAGGATTACGATTGAAACAGCCGCAGACGAATCCAACCCAGCGGCAGGCAAGACAAAGAAGGCTTACGATCTGAGCTCGAGCGATTTCTTCTGGTCCAAGAATGCGGGCGTTCCGTTCCCACAGGTCGCCGAGGATATCGATGCCGAACTAACCAAGTACAAGGAGGATACTTCTTCGATTACAAAGAAGACGGGTGTTTCAAGCCTCGAGGATTTGCAAGACACGGGAGCAAGTGCCCAACACCTCAAGGCTGCAATCACACTACTCCCAGAGATGAGAGAGCGCAAGGGTGTTCTGGACATGCACATGAATATCCTAGCCGCCCTATTGACAGGTATCAAGGATCGTCAGCTTGATAATTACTTCCAGCTGGAGGAGAATGCTTCCAAACAGACCAAGGCCCAGATTATGGAAATTATCAAGGATGGCGACAAGGGAACTGAGCCTGTCGACAAGCTCCGTCTCTTTATTATCTGGTTCCTAAGCACAGAACAGGAGATTAATCGGACAGAGTTTGAGGGCTTTGAAAAGGCCCTTGCCGAAGCAAACGTGGATGTGTCATGTCTATCCTACATCAGGCAGTGAGTATCACGATTCAATGCGATATTACCATTGCTAATCAAGCAACAGGGTCCGAGCAACGACCAAAATGACCCAGCTGGCTACCATCAACAACAACACGAATCAACAGGCTCAGTCCTCTGATCTCTTCGGTCGATTCTCGTCCATGTCCTCTCGTCTCACTGACCGCCTCAAAGAGTCTGGTGTCCCAACAGGTCTTTCTTCCAATTTTGAATCACTTATCAGCGGAGTCAAGAACTTCCTCCCTGCGGATCGTGACCTTACAGTCACCAAAATTGTTGAATCCATCATGGATCCTTCTACCGCGTCATCCTCCGCCATTGCAAAGACGGAGCACTACCTCTACTTTGACCCGCGATCCGCCAATGCTCGCGGTACAATGCCTCCACCAAGCGCGGTACGTTCTGGAGCAAGTGCAAATGCACCTGGCGGTCTGCCTGGCTCACAGGGTCCCGGACAACAAGCCAGTTTCGGCCAGCGAAGACAGGGATTCAGTGAGGCCGTCGTTTTCACTGTCGGTGGTGGCAGCATGGACGAGTATGGCAATTTACAGGAATGGGTAAACAGAACCGGCAACGATAGGGCCAAGAAGAGGGTGGTCTACGGCAGTACAGAGCTAGTCAATGCCACTGAGTTCATCAGCGCAGAACTAGAGAAGCTAGGAAAAGAAGTTTCATCGTGAGTGTGGATGTGATAGATAGTATAATAATGAAACTCAAAGTGCGATTGGGACTGTAAGAAGTTCAACCTGGATGGGAAAGATAGGATGCGCGTCAACAAGCAATGAAGAAATCTGTTGCTTGACCTACTTCAGCATCTATTGGTATTGGTATTATAGGATTGAAATCTCCCTCGGGCTGTAATAAAGTGAGCTTGAATCTTGTGCTTCTAAGAGGGGTCATTAAAACTCAATGAGATCAAGTGGTTTTTTTCTCTAAAAAAAAAAGAAAATAGAAATTGAAATGCAAATGTGGGTTATTGACGAAAGGGAACGACTCAACACAATGGTTTGAGCAACAAGGGTAAAGACATTTTCAATCATGTGGCATAATTTCTCTCACATAAGCCATCAAGCAAAAAAAATAAAAAATTGAAAAAAAAGGACACTGAGAACATATTGGAGATGGTATAATGTAGTTAGATTGGTGCTATTGATAGAACGGCATGTTGATTAATCTATAGGGTAGGAGATGTAATCTCGCGACAAGAGTTGAGGCTGAACCGGAAGAAACGATAATCCGTGGACCGTAATTTTTTCTAGAGTGAACGTGTCTCGTGCCACCAACCAGCTACGCATAGCCTTGTGAGCACGGCTACTAGTGGGCGTCAAGCTACGTACCCGTCCCGTCGCAGCGACAGGCGCCCCCGGAAACTCATTGATTCGCTGCAAAACTCGTTTCCCTTCATCATTGCTTCTCCTAACGCCCCGCGCGCATCGCCAACTCGTGTCTCTCATTCCATTTCAACGCATCGGTGGCTTCCCTTCTCTCATCTCCCTCGGGTCTGATTCTTTTTGATACTTTTTTACTCTTTTGCGACCTGTACGCCCTTTGAAACCCGTTCGCGACGACGCCTCACGTCATTTCCCCCCGAAGAACCATGGACGAGTCCCCCGTGAAAGCCGAGGGCGACACGCCCCGAAACCGCGCAGGCTACAAGTCATGGAAGAAAAAGTACCGCAAGATGCGCATTGTCTTCGACCAGAAGATGCACGATGGCGAGGAGCTGCACCACCAGGAGGCCAAGGCCGCCGCGCTTGTCAAGCGGCTCGCCGTGGAGAATGAGTGCGTCACTTCCTCAACGAGGCTCTGGGGCCCGTCCACGTAGCCTTGTGCACCAATGCTAACCTCGCTTTGCAGCCGACTCCTGGACATTCTCCTCGAGGTCAACAATTCGCCTCAGATTCCACCAGAGAAGCAGGTTGATGTTTCCTTGGACCCTTCAACACACCCCAAGACGGCCGTCCTGCCGCTCGATCGGAATCGCGCAAACGGCCACTCGACAGGCGCAAAGAAATTTGAGGACCTCCTTACCAACGTGCCACATTCATCATACAGCCAAGCCAAGGTGTCTTTGCCTTCGATAATCGACGACCTGAAGGTGCCCGAAGGCGAATTACACCCAGCCGATTTTCTGTCGGCAGACGACATCGACAACTACATCTACGAAGTCGACGCCACCATCGATCCTGAGAAGCACATCCCTACCCTCGCTCCCCTTGCCCATCCTGAGAATCATCAACCCCCCAACCCAAATCTCAAGAACCCAACCAGTGTCACCAACTGGCTGCGCAAGCATGCACCCAAGATCTTCCTTCAGGACGGGGAGACGCATGGTGAAGACGACGGCGAAGGTGGCCACACTGGTGGGCGCAAGACGCGTGGAGGACGAGGAGAGCGTGGAGGTCGTGCCAGCACAAGAGGCAAGCGCGTGAGCGCAGTTGCGCGATCATCAGCTGCGGAACGCGGTGGCGACTGGGATGGCAGCATGGACGAGGATCCAGAATTTACTTCTACGCCCGTCGGCAGGGGGAAGCGCAAGAGAGAGGATGACGGTGGCTACAAGCCTCGCGGTTCCTCAACTAGACCAACCAAGAAGAAGCGAAAGAGCGAAGTCGATGGCACCCCCAGTGTGCGCAAGTCTAAGAAGGAAGCGGCCGCTGCGGCCCGCGACGACTAGCACCGTCGCTTTTCCCCTCGACACCCCAAGAATCAGGAACATCCACCACGGGAACTGGGCATCGACGTCTCTTTTACCAACATGTGTGATTTTCACACTCCTTAACGCACATGCCCAATGGCGCCGGAACCTGTCCGTACATCCCTACACGCATTTATCCACAAAACACGGGTGGATCTCCGGCCGCCCGGGATGCCCTCTACTCGGGACTTCTCGGGGGGTGTAGACCCAGGCCTCGGGCCACGGGACCTTCGTCCTCGGTGTGGGACATGGGAAAACGCTCCTTCACGCCCTAGAACGACGGCATAACCTGCCTCGTGTGTGGGTAATATCTGCCTTTGGGCCGAGGCACGCTTGTAATTTTGTATCACCTTTCTTAGGTACTTTTTTCCCCCACTTCTCATTTTGTTTGCCTGGTTTTCCTTCTTGAGTCTAGAAGAAGCAGTGGGATGGGATGAATTTAGGGCAATGGGACGGATTCGAGGAAACTGGAGAGGGAGGGACAATCATATGTTGGCCCCCCTTCTGAATGACTGGAAGGAATAAAAGATGGAGTGGCTGAGCGATCTGCGCATCAAAAACGTAAACACAGAGAGAGGCGTTTTAAAGCGGGAACAGGAATCTTGCACATGTGAGCTAAGCATTATTTTTTATCGGGTTTATTTTTTTTTTCAATCCAGGGATCCCATAGGTTTTGCTCCTTCGTTTCATGGCACTATTTTGGCGTCGGGAGTGTGACTCCTCTTGTGACACACCCCCTCATTTGCAATGATGGGTTAAGGAGGGCATGATGTGTGACAAACAAGGAGACAGGCTGAACCGGCCCAAAGGGGGACAGGACACTACGGTGACACCAAAAACTATAAAGCTGGAGAGGGTAGCCCAATTCTTGTTGCTATGTACTTCGATAAAACAACCAGATGTCTCCTATCTACATTGCCTGCTTGCTTTATACATCAAAGGTGGAATCGCTTGCATGCTTAACCCACTGAGACCTCCCATTTGTTCTCTCTTCCTTCCCACCTCATTCCTTCTCATGTCATAAAAGACAGGTATCCAATGCGTTATTCGTCTTGCTCTACCTCTTGTCGGCGTCTCTTTCGTTTCTATACGTCATACGGGAAAGTTCTTGCTTGATTGTCCCAAACCATGTCAACCCTCTGCGAAAAGAGATGACAGGACGAAGGACCCCCAGTATCCAGGGGGTTATGAGGGGGGGTGTCGTATTATGCTAGCTGGACCATTGGCCAAGCGGAAGGTCTATCCACAAAGGGGGTTGCTATTGGGGGGCGAGACCGTCTTGGAGGAGGTTGTTTATTGATTTACAGCTTCTCCTTGAGGGTGGACTTGAGACGCTTCTCAACAGCGTCGAGGTACTCAGAGGTGGTGACATAGTCGCCGCGACCGGTCTTACCGCAAGCAAGGGCAAGATCCTTGGTCATGATGCCATCAACATCGACAGTGTCAATGCAGGCAGCCTCGAGCTGCTCGGCGAAAGCAACAACGTCAGGGGTCTCGTCGAGCTTACCACGCTGGATAAGACCACGGGTCCAGGCGAAGATGGAGGCAATGGGGTTGGTGGAGGTCTCGTTGCCCTTCTGGTGCTCACGGTAGTGGCGAGTGACGGTGCCGTGGGCGGCCTCAGACTCGAAGGTCTTGCCATCGGGGGTGATGAGGACGGAGGTCATGAGACCAAGAGAGCCGAAGCCCTGGGCGACAATGTCGGACTGAACGTCACCGTCGTAGTCTGGACACATGGTGTTAGTCAACTGCCAGTCAAGTGACGATGCAGGGGTTGCAGGCAACACTTACTCTTGAGAGCCATGATGTAGCCACCGGAGCTCTTGATCATCTGGGCGACCATGTCGTCGATGAGGCGGTGCTCGTACCAGATCTTCTTGGCCTCGAACTCAGCCTTGTAGGTGGTGTCGTAGATCTCCTGGAAGATGTCCTTGAAGCGACCATCGTACTTCTTGAGGATGGTGTTCTTGGTGCTCATGTACAGAGGAAGCTCCTTGGCAAGAGCGAGCTTGAAGGAGGCGTGGGCGAAGCCAGTGATGGATTCGTCGGTGTTGTACTGGGTCTGGGCAACGCCGCCGCCGTTCTTGAACTGGAAGACCTCAATCTCCTGGGGCTCACCACCCTCGGGGGTGTAGACCATGGAGAGCTTTCCAGCGCCAGGGAGGACGGCATCCTTGGCACGGTACTGGTCACCGAAAGCATGACGACCGATGATGATGGGCTTCTTCCAGCCAGGGACGAGTCGGGGAATGCGGGGGATGACGATGGGCTCACGGAAGACGGTACCGCCCAGGGCGTTTCGGATGGTGCCGTTCGGGGAGAGCCACACTGAGGAGGGGTCAATGTTAGCGAGGTCTGTTCACCAACTGTGTCCTTTTTTCTGCCTTTCCATCTCATCCTCTTCCATCTCTGGACATTTCCCCTCTTACAGCGATCATCATAGGTGATCATAAGTGCGGGGCGGTGTTGACATGGATGTATGGGGCAAACGAGGCGGCTAGTGCAATGCATGCAACCCAACCGTGTACCAGAGACGTGCATTTGGGGAATTACTTACTCTTCTTCAGCTTGAACTCCTCGACACGAGCCTCATCAGGGGTGATGGTGGCGCACTTGACACCGACCTGGTACTTCTTGATGGCCTCAGCGGCATCAATGGTGACCTGATCATCGGTCTGGTCACGGTACTCGAGACCGAGATCGTAGTACTTCAGATCGACATCGAGGTAGGGGTGGATGAACTTGTCCTTGATGGACTGCCAGATGATACGGGTCATCTCATCGCCATCGAGTTCGACGACGGGGTTCTTGACCTTGATCTTCTGAACGGAAGCCATGGTGCGGACGGCAAAGGGCGAGATAGTCTGAGCGGCGCCGAAGCGGATGGGACGAGCGGCAAAGGCAGAGCGGCGAAGGAGAGTCCTCGGGGCAGCGAATGCGATGGCGGGCATGATGGGCGAGAGGAAGTGGACGGACGAAAACTAATATAAAGGTAACCTTCGGAAAGCCTCCGTTCGGCTTCGGGGCTAGAATCGAGCCTGAGGACGTGTGAGTGGGAGCCTGAGCAAGCCGTGGCTGCCGTGAGGAGGAGCCGTGGGGAGTGGGATTGGCGAACGGGGAAGGAGTATTCGCAACAAGATGCTGCGGCAGGTGCGAGTGGGAGTATGTGAAGTGGGGGCCGGGGAGAAAGGAAGGCTCCAGCAATGCGCAACGGGTAAGAGAAAGGAAGCAATGAGGGAGGGGGAGGGGGCGTGGCCCGGATGGGCAAGCGCCAGGTTGGGGTTGGGTTTGTGCTTGGACCGAGGAAGTCGCCGGTTAACTCGACAGCTAACTAGGTCTGGGGGTTGCGGAAGACGACCGAGCAGGAGCGACACGAGACTACGTACCGACGATGTGCGCAGCGGCAAAGAGCGAATCCCTCCCAATGAAACGAGGTGGATTTGATGCGATGGAGCAGAGGCCGCTTTTTTTTTTTTAAGGGGCCGGACTAGAAGGAAAAGAGAAAGCTGGGGTATTGACTGTTTTGTCCTGTTACTGTCGCAATGCGTCAGCTGCTGCATTGTGTCACGAGCGTGTGCGTGTCATGACAGCCAAGCACGATGAGACCCTGAACGCAGAGTGCGGCATCGATGACAAGCCATTGGCATATAGAAGCCACCCTGTTAACCACTCGGCCGTACATCCCTTCAAACCCAAACCGCGACGGCGTATGTGGCTGGCGCAATTTCACAAAAACCAAAAAAAAAAGTGCCCGCAAAGAGCTTCCCCTCATTCGAAGTTTTTGGGAAGCCTCAATGGATGATGATGGTGTGGCGGAAGGGTAAAGGAAATGGCGAATGGGCAACTTACCGGCTCTGAGTTTCGGATTCCGAGAACGCGAACCAGCGGCTGCGGCAAACTTGACTGCGGAATTGGTCGACGTCAGAAAGGGGACAATTGTTTTACGGGAAAAGCCTCTCTGGCGAAGTTGCCTTCCAACGGTTCGAAGAAAAGAGACGGCGGGATCCGACAACGGACGTCCGAGTGGGCATCACCGCGATTTTCTGTCTACCGTCATTAGTCCCTGGGGAAACCTGGTCGGGGCGCTCTTCCATGAAGCCCGCCGACCACGGCCTTTGCGGGACATAATGAAAAAAAAAACCTTGTGGCTTGACTATTTTTCTACATGCTATGCGCGACGCCGCGATGTGGAAACGTGGGAGCCGCGTGGCAGGGGGGCATTCTCCAGGTGTCTTGCCTTATTTGCCTGGAATTTCTGCTACAGCTATGGACTGAGGTCGGATGTCGCAGCCATGATTTGGAACCCGTCGTGTGCTGATTTTTTTTCTTTTTTTAAGCGCCGAGACATGCGGCGTCAGGTGGCGGGCGAGCACTCGGGAATATAGCCTACCGAACGGGTAAATACTTGTCCCAACCCTGCTTGATGATGCTTTGTTTTGGCACCCCTTCCCGGCGAGGCAGGTCTCTACGAAGCCTTCCCTTCGGATCATGACCGAGCGGTACCTGAGGACGGCTGTAGATGGGCGCTGAGACAAGGCTATTTCTGCATGCACGACAAGACGTAAGCGCAACGGGAAGCGCTAGCGTCCCTGGATGCGCCGCTTTGTGGGGATTGGGCTAGGGATCTTGGCGGCTGCTCCAGGTGCGCAGTTTGAGAGGGGGGCTTTTTAATTTGCTGCCTCAGCGCTGTCATGACCAAATACAGAAGGTTGAAAATGAGGGAGCCGTGGAGGAGAGGGCCATTCGCAGTTACAGGGCAAGAAGGGCAGCAGCCTGCTGGCGAACTGGCGAACTGGTGGAGTTTTTGGGCCAGCCAGCTGCCGAGATCGACGACGGCCACGACGGATGCCCATCACCACCGCCAGTGAAATGGCGTCAACCACTTGCTCGCTCTCTTTCCCCAGACGCACGCGCCATTCCCACCGGGACTTTAAATTGCAGCGAGCAGCGAGCGCGATGCCCACCCCCACTGCAACACACCGCCACCCCGGCGACCCGACCGAACACCACCAGGCGAGCAAAACCACGCTAGGCCGGCCTTCCAGCTCGGCTCCTCCCGAATCTCCGTCGCCCGACTCGGATCTCCGGTCGTGGCCCCGCTTTCCGCGCCGTCATCGGGCTTCGTTTCCCTCGCTCTACGAATGAAGCACATTTCTTCGCGATGGCCCCGTGCGGGATAAAAAAAAACACTCGCGGAAATTTAAATGAAGGAGGGGCCAAAGTCCCGATGCCTGCTGGCGTTGCTCCAGACCCGAGGTTTCAGAACCCCGTAGGCCGTTGCATCCCGGCCTCATGACGAGCAACCCCCAAAGTGGCACGTTGCCCCAATGCTTGGCCCTTTATCCGAGGTTATACCTCTCTCTTGATCCTTTTTTCCTTTCAACCTTGGTAAGAGTATTTGCAAACCCGCAAGGCTAAACGTAACAGCAATTAACTGGAAAAGCAAACGTAGTCGTGCCGCTTTGATAAGCCCGGTCTTTTTTCCCTTACATGTTCCAATTGTCCAATTATAAACACAGTATTATTTGCTTCTATAGGGGGGGATGAGGCTTGCCTCATGGCATATTATATCCACTGCCTTTGGTCCCGAAGCTGGGATGCCCAGCTCCCTTCCTCTCCATGAGGGCGAGACCCTCGCCGCGCCGGAATTCGACCACGTCCATGCCCATGAGCTTCTGGTAGAAGGGCACCGACCGCTCCCAGTCGGCCGTGAAGAGCACGCTCCGGCGCAGGTGCGGCATGGACTCGACCACCTCCTGGACGCACCCGACGAGCCACCTGCCGAGCCCGCCGCCCTGCTTCTCGGGCTCGACCCAGACGTCCGTGACGTACAGGAACGTCGCGAAGTCGGTCACGCACCGCGCGAGCCCGATGAGCGCGAGATCCTCGGCCGGCGGCGGGTCCTGCCCGGCCGGCGCGGAACCGGCGCCCGCCGCCACCTCGTAGAGCCCGAAGCACAGCGAGCTGCGCAGCATCTCCGCCATGACCTCCTCGGGGAGAGGCTTCCCCCAGTAGAACCCGTCCCGGGCGAAGAACTCGTTGAGCCTCGGAACAGGGATCAGGGATGCGTCCGTGGAAATAAAGTGCGAGTCCCTCCTCCACGTCCGGCTCCGAAGTTGAGATGCGATGCTCATCGTGACCCCCCCACTTCGGTTCGTTAGTATTGGGTCCAATGGAACAACCAAAACAAAAAAAAAAAAAAAAAAAAAAAAA